>MQTX01000201.1:494302-525325 GCA_009735665.1 Angiostrongylus cantonensis
GAAGGAACCGAGTAATGTCTCACAATTAGTCATATCACTTGGTCTTACACTAACAGTAGTGCAACGTGTAATATTACAACAGACTATGTCTACAGAGGTGTTTCCCATCTGGTGTCCATCGTTGTCTATGTTAATTTTTTATTTACGCCTACTGTTATTTCTCACCTAGATGTATGATGTGAAATACAACTATTGTGATGCTGGGACATTTTTAAAATTCGTACCCTAGGCCAGGCTAACCCGCGGTTGCTCAACTAGGTTCGGTGGCAGTTTGCGCTCCTTGATCATTCCTGAGCGGTGATTGCTGATGTAATCATTAGATAGGAAATTGGCTGACAGAAAAGCAAAGAAAGGGCCTCAGTGATGCCGTGGGTAACACGTGTCCCCAGGAGAGACGACTGTTTATATCTAAATACTAGCACACGTTTCGTACGATAGTCATATATTGCTATGTTGTCTATTCTTTATGTAATACAGAATCATTTTATGCTTCGCAGACCGACTTTCTATTAGCCTTGCTCGCATTAGCATTGATCGATGGTGACCTAGTGCTTTACCCCAGGCTGATTAGATGACCAGACTCTGGCGCATTCCTCAATCATGTAACATTCTGCACGACTCCGTTCCACCAATTAAACAGAAGACTTGCAACAAACAAAACAGTGCGTTTTTACAAGGTGCTATTTATTATGCGAATACCATTTTATGTGTTAATTCTTATTTGCTACGGTCAAAGAAGTAAGGATTAAGAGAAGTAGGAGGGGATTGCATGTCAATTCGACTTTTCGTGGCTCTGACGAAGGCGAAGCCGCCGAAACGTCGGCTATTGTGTAATAGTAAATGGTCAAGCTCGTATTTGCTCATTGAAAAAAAACGGTAGATTTTTTTATGTTGCTCCATGCTCCGACATATCACAAAATCAGTTCATTAGTGTTGACATTTCTCACCGACGAGTATAGGTGAAAAGTCATGAAACGCATGAACTCTGTAAAATTACTGCCAAATACTGGAAATCTTGGCAACAGTTTAACCTATAAAAGAATTAAACATTAAGAATAACCACGAACCGTTCGACGCGGGTTATCTGCTAGAACGTATAGCGCATGAGGACAAAGAGGATAGCGGGCAGCATTAGAAGACTGCAAAGGTTTTTGAAGTAAATAATAATGATTGTAAGATCAGTGAAGCTAAAAAAATTTCATGACCAATCCATGCCGCTAATTAATATTAAGGAAAAAGTGTTAGCCATAAACAAACGGCGATGTGAAATATCAGCCATCACTAGGGAGTTCTCATAGAGGCTGACGACGCATTCGACTTTCAGAGAAATCAGATGACCATTTAGATGTACTCGACGATGTAGCATCCTATTGAATGCTGAGCAACTCCTTATCGTATAATCATCGTCTGTCGAAAATTGTTCACGTAAACTTTTTGAGAATAGGAAAGATATGCGAGTCAGCCAGAACTAGACTGCCATCAGCACCATAAAGTTTACCCACTTTAAGATTCTTTTGGGCGAGAAGACAATCGCATAGTGGAGGTCGAAATGTGCTTGTCGAAAAGCGCCGATATTTTGAACGATGATGAGGAGTTCACGAATGTTGTGAAGGTTACTTCGCAATTTACAACGGATACGAACACTCATTGAAAATTGCCCAAATTTCTGAAGATGGCAATTCTGACACGAAAGTGTTATTTAACTTTTATTCACAATACGTTTCAACAGCTTCGACTTCTTCAGTGTCGATGATCGGAGTCGATGTTCCACATGTAGTTCCCTCACTAAGTGTGTGTTTGCTGTCACAAGGAGTCTAATTGATTGAAGTGGAGCACCGGTCAAATAGGTAACTTCACTCAGCGATGTCATTTTATATAGGACGGCTGTTAATCTGGACCCGATGGGAATGTTTCTTCACATAAAACGAAATGTTTTTTAGGAGCTCCTTCGACTGATCACAAACTTAAGAATATTTTTTTTTACGTCGGAAGGCCATTCCCAAGCAGAACACAGAAGTACCTAAAATAAAATCGAGATTTCCATGTGCACACCGAGCTACAAGTAAACCGACGACAAACATGTGAGTACTCGCAGTTGTTAAAGAACTTTAATTCTGCGAGTTCTTGGCTAGTAGAGGGCGCGTGTGACGCAGTGGTTGGAGGCGCCACTTCGGCGCGCACGTGAAATGCGCTCATGGCCCACCAAGCCCTCCATCCCTCCGGGGTCGGCAAATTGGTACCAGACTTCTCTGGGAGGATAGCAGCACTGGCTCGATACATCGGCAGGCCACCGCGAGGCATTGTATAGGCCAGATATGCATTTAATCACCTCCAACGATGCTTAATGAAGTCGAATGCATGGCGCATCCCTCAGGGATTGATCAACGCCGAGAGCTTTATCCTTTATCCTTGGCTAATAACCATAGCCTTTTTGATGATTAAGAAACAATTCTGAGATAGAGGTGGTGGCAATGCTACTATTTATTCCTATTTCTGAATCAGACTTCGTTACGCTTTAGCTAAACCTTGCCCACATAGGCTTTGTGTTGGCTGATAGAAAAAATACAAAATTTCATGACTATTGAAGTTTAGCTACACTAAGTTATGTCCACTCACCATCGAGGGTGGCGTGTTAGGCAGAATAGGCGTTGGAGGCAAAGGAGCAGTATTAGGCGTCACCGTAATTGGAGAATTTGGAGGGCAATGTAGACGAATTGCGGAATCGCTGAATAACACGACTGTTCAACTCCAAACTTACAACTCTAGAAGAAACGAAATTTTGTTTCGTGATATCCGATTCAAAGCCAAAGACGTAATTTGCATGCTTTTTTTACAATGACAGATCAACAGTTATTTTGATTAATTCAGAAATTACTTATAATAAAGTCGAGAATTTGCTCTGAGCGCCAATGCTTTATGTGAATGAAAATTTTAACCAGCAGTCGCCGCTTCACCAACGATTTATTTGTCAGAAACTCACTTTGATGGCTTCAGCGTCGATGCGTTGACGCTCCGACACTGCTCATTGTCAGAGGGGTCTGAAACAATAACTCAGGAAGGAAACTAAATGTTTACGGTTTAGATCAATAAAATTTGAATAATGGATGCATTGTACCAAAGAGAGTAGGCGAATACATCAATGACTGCAAAAAACCGTTGCTTTTCAGGCTTTTAACTGACAGTAAATAAGGCAACGACTTCAGCAAACTCTTTTCCAATTCCATTGACTTCTTCATGAGTATCGAGTTCACTTTTTTCAGATTAGTGCGGATGGCGCATTGGTCGGAGGAGCCCTACACCGCACACGGGAAATGAATCCCCGCGCCCATGACCACTAAGCCTTCCATCCCTCCTGAGTCGACAAATTGGTACCAGACTTGTCTAGGAGGATAACAGCACTGGCTCGGTACATCGGTAAGGCACCGCGAGTCGTTGTAAAGGCCAGATACGCATGCAGTCACCTTCAACGATCCTTGATTAATCAACGCCGAGATAGCACTGGTGGACGACGGTGCAAATGGAGATTTCACAGGACTAAGTACACTCTACCACTGATGTAGTTACCTGGTTTTCATTGAGCTATTCTGATGAGAGCGAAAAACTACTCTCATATTCCAACTTTACAACTAACTTTTTAACTAACTGGTCGAACTCCAATGAGTAATGAGATGATCAGTTGAGTCCCATGCAGGCAAGCTATTAGGTATAAGGTAGCGATATCTTACTGTAGCCTACTTTATCAGTAGAAAAGTAATTGGATTTGGAAGCAAATGAAAGTACTCGGCTAAAGCGTTGCATGAACAAGTGTGTATTTCCGCTTTTATGACCATGTCGCGTGTTGGTCGCGTGTGGCGCAGTGGTTGGAGGCGCCACTGCGACACGCACGTGGAATCGATCCTTTGCGTCCATGGCTCACCAAGCCTTCCCACCGGGGTCGGCAAATTGGTACCAGAATTGTCTGGGAGGATGGCAGCACTGGCTCGATACATCGGCAGGCCACCGCGAGTCATTGTAAAAGCCAGATATGCATTCAATCACCTCCAACGATACTTGATTAATCAACGCCAAGAGCTTAAGCTTTTATATCGCATCACAATTCTAGAACTCTAAGCTATGGTTTTCCAGATGAACCAAGTCAGACCGTTTAGCGGATAATTCCGAAAAAACGATCACGAGTTCTTGAAGTATTAAGTGCTCTCCGCTGTTTGGTAACCATTATTGTGAAACGGAATAAGGTTGAACTGCCAAACGGTGGACAAAAAATAACATGACATATACAGGTAACTCGTCGAAACCTTGGACAGCCACATTCCATCGATTTTGGCAAAAAAAAAGTTAATCGAATTTGATTACAAAACAATGATAATGAGAGACTCGCTCAAATCGCTGGTAGTTTGGTTGATAGGAGCTTTACCCTCAGACGGATTGGTGATAATTTTGGTTCACCCATCAGCATTTTATCCAACATACATCTTACGGTTGAAAAATCGGAATACCTGACATACATGGAAGGTTATTCCCATTTTGGTTATTGACATCTGAAGGCGATTCGTTTCCAGTGAGATCACCTAAAATGAGAATTTCCAATGGCAAATGTTATGGATGCCTGTATAGCCTAGATAATGATAGCATATTCTAATCGGATAAAGGCAGTGCAAGATTAGACATAACCAGCTTTCGTCTGCATGGCAACAATTTTATAGAAGTCACGAAAGAATGCGGCGGGCATGTTTATGATGCAGATCGATGTGTTTAGTTCACACTAAAATTTCATCCACATTTCTGAGAATACCACCAAAAAGAATCGGCGTTCTTTAACAAGTGTTGATCACTAGTTCGAAAAATATTATTCTTTTACAAATGAGTGTCTTACGAAAAAATGCCTGAAAAATAGAGAAAGCAACAAAGAAATTAAAGCACTATGTACCTGGCAGTGATTGCTTCATGTCCGTAACGACACCACCGGAATGCTTCAATGAAAGCTCAGAAGTGAGACGTATGAGTGAACTCGACAAACAATGAATCTTGTGGCGTATAAACGAAGTTCGACATGATCGACATGTTTCGGTTTGTTGAGAAGTGTGATCATTGGAAAACAGTATTTCGGTTGTCACTTCCGATGTTCTAACATCACGGTTTGTCAGCTAACGTCTTCTTAGAAATTCTGGGCTTTCCTGGTTCAATGGACGTTTTGTGGTTGCTCACTCATTGGATCGAAAAGGCTGATAAGTAGATCACCACTGTATAGTTTTTATGGCAGCTGTTTTCAATTGCTCCTTGGAGCATACGTTGTTAGAAACGTGGACAGTATCGGTGTTCTCGTCAATACAAATTTGATCATAAACATCGACTTATTTGAGAAGTTTACAGCAAGGATCTAACGTGTAAGGTCTGGTAACTGTGTATCAATACCGGCTTTGACAATCTTTGTCGTCTACACATCGACATTAAACCATGAAGAAATTGATGTCAAAGCGCTCTACATGAGCTCAAGGAGTTCCTACATAGAAGACCACACATTCTTTATCGTTGCCATAGAAAATTTTAAGCCCAATACTTAAAAAAGCTACAGATCTCCCTCATAGAGGGATCTCATGACGGTTGGTTGTAAAGAAACGTGGCGAGTTCCAGTTAACGGATGAGGGTTAATCGCCGACCAAATACGACCTCTGCTTTCCTGGGATGCTAGAGGGCCTAGAGGAAAGATCTTCTCTTTTTGCTGCTCCGATTTTGCAAATAACTTCTCTTCTTACGAGAATGCATTCATGCTTACGTGCATTGGTGCCTTCTCGTTTATGCAAATTGTTTTCTACGAGTAAATTCGGCCAAAAGCCTGCATTCAAGTGACAGCAAAGAATATGAGAAGCGGTTAAGAGTCGCCTCCAAAAAATGAGCTCCCGTGTACTCTGGGAGAGATTGGCAAGCTACCCGCTAGCCGTCAGTATACGCATCCCCACGTTGGAAACTCAACAACGTTCGGAGTCAACATGATTAACGACTTAGCCTCAGAGTTGAGCAAGAAAAAATGAGCGGCTTGGAAAGCCTCCAAGAGCATTGAGGATGTAGTGAAGAGAACAAAGAACACCTGACTCCATGCCTACCCTTCAAAACCACGATTCTTTTTTTGGCATATGCGTCTGAAACATGGAGCTATAGACATAGAATGGAAGATCACTCAGTGTTATTGAAAACGCATTCGAAAGGACGATGCTCTTCCACCAAATAAGGGAAGGGTTCCGAATCTGCAATCCAAATAAACGCACAAAAATCATTGACACCGTTCTACACGACAAGCTATCAAAGATAAGGTGAGCGGTAGACGTAATGCGTATGAGCAACAGGCGATAGACAAGAGTCTTTAGTGATAGGATTCCTCGGAATGGCAAACGTACTGCAGGAAGACCACCGACCCGATGGTCAGAGTTTTTCACGAAGAGCCTAGAAGAAAGATATGATGCTCAACGAGTCCCTAGAGCGAGGAGAACCCATTGGGCTACTCTTGCCCGCGATAGGGAAAAATGGAGGATTTACTGGCGCCCGCTCGAGTCACTCGACGATCAACGGGACTACAGGTGATACAGGTGATACTGGAAAGAGACAAACGTGTGGAGAACGGCGCAATAGAGCCAGCGGATTAGGTTGGAGCGAGGGGACGTCTGAGTTTGTGACGACAACCAAAACCATTTGTGATAACTCACAATTCCAGAAGCCTTGCTCTCAACGCAAGACGCGGAGAGTGCCATGACGATCACGATGAGATGAGATGAGATCACGTCGTAGTAATAGATCGGCTGAAAAAGAATGTCGAAATTGATCACGTCATAGTTCTAAAAAGCAGGTACGTATTTAACCAACTTTATAATGCTTTGTGGGCGAATCACATGGAGAATGATTATCGTAGAGAACTGGAGAGATTTGAACTCCATCAGCCTTATCGGTCTGTTTCATAAACAAAAGCATTTAAATTGCAAATTGAGAGATTTCGACATTTTCTCTTAGCAGAAGGACTATTCTTCTCATTTTCAATCGTTGATTCTAATTATTAACTATTATTTTCATTTCATCGCTTGCGTAATCTGTCTTCCATTACTGTCAAGCGACGTGAGCGAGTTTCCATTAAAGTGCCTTGTCGTTGTTCTGGCGCATCAGAGAGCTCGAGAGAGTGAGAGTTACTCGCTCAATGGATACAAAAAGCACCATATTTTTTTAAGTGCCAACATGAGGCCTAATCATTTGACCACAATGTCAGCTCGACATACCATAGAATGCCACTTGCTTTACAATCTTATATAGCCGATGCCGTGATGACGCATGACACGTCACCCAGCAAATTTTAATCACCCCAGCTTTCGATCTGATATCATTCATTCATCATTGATCATAGACGTAAGTAGAACTTCTGGATTACTTCTCTTATCTGCGTACTACGAAGTACTGTAACTGCTACTTGTCGATACCGTTGCTTGTAACACATAAATCTTCCACACAAGCAACATTCTCGGAGCTATTTTGATTTCCGGATGATTGAAGCGTAACTTAGCGTTCTTGGTGTTGTCGCAACGTGATTCTCTTGTAATTTGCTAATTATTGGTGTGAATTAAAAGCTGCTTTTTATGTTTAGTGATTAGCTTACACGTACTACAATAGCTGAAAAGTAATGAAGAAGTTCTGTCAGCAACAGTTCCCAGGTTCGACTTTCTATTAAGCTCGGCATTGGAATATGAATGCGTGTTTTCTTGTTCAGCAATCGCGAGGTTGTTATACAGCATGCAATTAATCCATAAAAAAGCACACAATACAATACAACACAGTAGTAGCTGACGTTTCGGCAGTATCGCCTTCTTCAGAGCCTGGAAGGGTATACTGATATACAATTTATTAGGCCAAACACTTCAATAACACTTACAGTAAGACGAGAAAACTTCATGGCAATTACTTGATCAACAGCTTCTCAAGAAACTCACCACTTTTTTACATGACTTCCAATGAGGAAGGTTAGAACTGCTGATTATAGTCGCATATGGTTGATGACTGCGCCACCCCACACATCAGAAATTGACTGTAAGATTGACTGTAAAATCGTTTTACTGTAAGTGTTATTGAAGTGTTTGGCCTAATAATTTGTATCAGTATACGCTTCCAGGCTCTGAAGAAGGCGATACTGCCGAAACGTCAGCTGCTGTTGTGTTGTATTGTATTGTGTGTTTTTCTATGGAAGTAAATGTATGCTGTATGACAACATTGCGATTGCTGAACAAGAAAACTACGCATTCTGTGAGCAACTTTAGAACACTGTAACTCGGCTACAAATGCTGCTCAGAATGAAAACCATCAAAATCTGCATGGCTTTACCAAAATGGTGATGAAGTCGTTTATTCAAGGAGCATAAAAACTGTGATAACTGTGATCTAGAAAAAATGAACTACAATAAAAATTTTTAATAAGGCAACATTTCATAGCGCAATCGATGTAGTCTCTACAGTACCAGTTATTGCAACTGAAGCTCACACCTTTTCATGCAGAGGTTTTTCCGTCGACCTGTTCCATCTTCAAAATTTTCAGTTTCTTTCGTTTCAATGGTACAAGACAGTTTCTTTCATCTGTAAGGGTTTCGTAGTAATTTGGAAAATTGTAGTGTCCTTTTCCTCCCATCAATAGTGATTTAGAACGGCAAAGTATCGGCTGGGAATTTACTGTGTGGAAAAGACGAAGAGCATCACGATATTGAGATAGATGTCTGGCTATTTAATGCATCCTCCAGCAATTCCGTCTCAGCCAAGAACAATGTTTTTTACATTAACTAAAAGTGGGTCTAACTTAGAAAAAAATCAAAGATGTTGATAACAAGCTTCCCCATTGTAGTTTTCAACAGGCGGAATATTTTTAATGCTGCCAATATCTGTCACAGTTGTAGCGTAGTTTCGAATTCTTTTCATAGCTTCTACAGCCTCAGTTGTGCTATTGTTATTTTCTCCTTCACGTTTCAGCGTAATTAGGTAGCTGATTGACACTTGCTTTGCTCGACGTTGTTGTAGCACTATGAGAGAATCTGGAGACAAGCGTCCACTGGTATTTTTGAGACACCTTATTCCACCATAGTGCCTCACTGTGACTATGTTGGATGTTAGGAAAGAAAGTGAAAAAATTTTATTGTATGATGGAATCAGAGTTTGTTTCTCGAATTTTTCCTATTTCTGCGAGAAGAGGTATCTAACGCAAGTGAGGGTCTATTATTGAATAGAACGTTGGGCCAAGAGCAAAAACGTTTTCGTAAAATATTAGATTGATATCACTGCGCTTAATTCACTATTGTGCTTTCTATTGCAAGAGTTTTATCAAGTCCTCAAGGTAGGCCTCAGAGCAGAGAATATTTCAATCTCGGAGGAATGGGTCTCATTAGTTTTGCTTTAATTCGAGCAGAATTTACTGATATTCGTGGAACACCAACATCCTAAAGCAGCAGCTGAGCGTTAGTCGAAGGCCTCTTTGTTGACAGATGTATGGAAATGAAGCGATTGTAGCGATCCTTGTAAATGCTTCTTCATATCAGGTCACACAAAAGCATTTTTTGGCAGGTAAAAAGCAGCAATTACAAGTGACCTATTGCACTTTCTTTAGCATCTTTAGTTGGTTCAGAAATAAATAAGCGCTTGTAATATTTATTGTTTTAATGCATTTTTTACCAATAAAATATCGTTTTTGTTTTGCAAGATTAGATATTGTTAAAATTTTGATTCTATGCTCTTTTTAACACGTCTTTATACTTTGTTAAAAACTAAATTTTTTTCATCGGTTTTGAGCTTTGCAATTTTAAATGTCAGAAAGAAATTTTCGTCAAGTTTTCTTTTGTGTTCAAACTCGGTCGCAGTGCAGCATAGACGGCTCGAAACATTAACGAAGTTTTAGGTAAAGGTAGTGCTGGTGAATCAACAGTGCGAACATGGTGCCGGAAATTCCGATCTGCTGACTTTGACCTCGAAGGTAAGGAAGGCCGCAGACATCCGGGTGAACTTGACGACGACGAATTGAAGGCACTAGTGGAAGCAAACACGCGAGCAACTGTTGGATAGCTTGCAGAACAGCTTGGTGTAAGCACAGGATTGAGGACGTGCTGGTGAACACTTTATATACGGTAGTGTATAAAACGGCACTTAAAGTATTAGATCACAATTATCCATTTTTTTAAAGTATGTTCCAGCCAAAAGCTACACTTATGAGCTTTCGCCTTTTTAAAAACAACGACAAAATTACTTACTAGAAAAGGCGATTGATGAGAGCAACTATCTCATTGAAGTCACAACATCCCGTTCTTATCGTCACGAGAACGAAAATAAAAGAATTAATTGTGAACGATGTATTCCTTTCGCTCTACTGCACCAAAGGTCACAAAATGGCTTGTGGAAGACAAAAATTTTCAATCTGTAAGCTGGGAAACCTATCAAGGAAAATTACAAGACAATTTCTCTTAGAAAGCGAACTGTCTACCTTATTAATATTCAACGGTGAGCGACTTCCGAAAAGACTGGTGATGGCATCAGTCGCATTTGCAAATTTTATGACGGACTATTTTGCCCCATCATCAGTGAATTGCGAGGACAAGATAACATAGTGATCCTTACAAGTGCAGCTATGGCAGCCTCATCACGAACTTTTAGAAAGGTGTCAGTAAATGCACTACTATTAGCGTTCAGCCGATTCTTCGCTAGAAGAGGAGTACCCATTACCGTCACCACGGATAACGCACCAGACTTCGGCATAGGTGAACAGATCTTATAAATCGCTATTATTTAGTACATGAATGGAAATATTTAGTACATGAAATCATCTTCAAAGACAATAGCAACAAAGAAATTTACGCCAAAAATAATCACTCCTTACGTTTCGTGGCATTGCAAAATAATACGATAGTCGTAAAACAGTGGGATAATTGGAAACTCTCTTCATAGAAATCTAGGAAACTCTAAATCGAAGAAAAGCTCAGCAGACTCATAGCACTGCAACTGATCGACTTCATCGAACGTGATATGATAACAACATATCCATTTGGAGATGTTGAGGAGCAGGAAAACGATACGGATTATTTTTCTCTAAAGGGAGAGAGGATGCAATGCACAGCACAGCTGGTGAGGCGGACCTTGAAAACAAACCATAAGCTTCTCCCCGTTCCCTGCAAAAGTAGCACAGTAAACTGCTTGCACTGCGGGCCCACTGAACACCATATATTATTTATAAGGTTACGTCGAATAGCTCTGACGGTCGAATAGGTGGTTTCCCTGCAGCACGCTCCATCCGCATGGATCCAGTTACTAACTAATCTTGTCCCTCGGTTTTCATTTATGCACATAAATTGTTCAACCCAAATCGGAGTATCGGAACCTTTACCTCACTTGCGTGAGGTGGGAAGATCCTAACATCTTCATTTCGACTGTGCATTCAATAATGCTGGGTGGTTTTTCATCCTAAGTACGTAGCGCCCAGGTTTCAGTCGCATATACTAAGAAAAAAGAGTCGTGGAGTCGAAAAGGTGGGCACAGTGTCGGGTCTTCTTTGTTCTCTTCACTAGAACCTCGGCGCGCTTAAAAGCTCTCCAAGCATCTCGCTTCCTTCTGGTCGAATTTATAGCTTAGTCGCTCATAATGTTAATTTTCGAACCTAGATAGACGTAGCTGGAGCATTCGAAATTAGGCATAGCGTTGAGCGTGAATGGGGCACGCACTTGTGAACATCATTTTTGCGAGACTTAGTTGAAGTCCAATCCAGTGCTGTTAAAGTCAGCTATCATCCGTTCCGCCAAAAGCTTTCCTTAAATCAATGGATTCGAAAAAGCGTTGTTTGTTCCACTTTCGCAATAATTCAACTTATTGCTTGGATGTGGTCTATCGTACTGCATCGTTTTCGAAGCACTGATTCCTCACATAGCTCTCCCACGACCCGTGTTCTCTCGGTTCTGTTCAGAATGACTCGACGTAAAGTTTATAGATGACAGACACCGAGCATATTGACCGATAGCTGCCGATATCGTGAAGGTCATCATTCTGCAGGAATGACAGTCTTGTTGGTCTTGCATTCAGGAAGCGCACTGTATTCTGACAGGTAACGTGTGAAGGGATGGAGCAGTGCTGTGATGAGGAATAGCGAACGGTACTTGAGGCGTTTAGATCTTATCCTGTCCGGAACTAGTGTTACTCGATTATTCGCCGACGGAATATCATGTCAGATTTTGAGAAGAAGAATTGGTAGAAAACAATATCCATCTTCACTTATTTCGTTTGAGGACAGGAAAACATGGTTATTGAAAAGATCCGAGTACCAATCGTGAATGATGCTCACTGGTGCTATTGTGAAAGCTATATCTTTCACGTCTGAGCATCGGAATGCAATTTCTTAGTTTTGCAATCGGCGAGGTATTGCTGCATTTTGCGAGCGCTGATCTCGGCATGTATATCATTTTTTAAAACTTATATAAAACCACATAGAATGCTTTGTCTTCGGTTTCGTCGAAGACTGATGCCGGTGCGTAGACGACGAAGATTGTGCTAGCCCGTATTGGCCGACGTCTCTTCAACTTCTGATCCATGTTGCTAGTTTCTCGACTGGATCAATGTTCGTAGCTAAACTTGTATTGACTGAAATTACGCCGCCGACACTTCTACTATCGCATGTTCCGAGGAACTGTTCTACATTTTTACAGACAGCGCTAGATAAGTGGCGTCTTTCAGTTTCAGGCAGTGCGATGATGTCGTGCCTCATCTTCTTTCGTTGCCTGGTCAAGTCCACTATCGAGTTGACCGACTCCTAACTGCTTTCCATTGCTAACCAGTGCATTCTTTGTTGGAGGATCTTGTTCAAAAATGATTCTGGGCAAACAAGAACACGCTGACGCACACATAAATGAATATTGAGGAACAGGCAAAACGAACGACCCGAATGGTGTGGTGGGGAATGCATTAGCCCCCGAAAAGGATAATAGCGCGTTTGTTAGAACCGCAAAAACCTGCCGTCAGGAGTTTTGTAAATATCTCAGAATCAGTGTAGTTGGATGTATGCACACATTTTTTTATTTTATTTTATTTCATTTAATCCGTCTACACGTCTACTGTGCAGATTCCAGCATTTCTCACATCCATTTCGTTTCCTCGTATCCATCATCCACAAAGGTTTCCCAGCTTCTATGTGTGGCTTCGGTTGCTGCTTTAGAATTTTCATTTTACCTTGAATGTAGTAGAATGCTGGTCGAGCAATTCTTCCTAGAGTCCCGAGATAGCCGGCCTGGAGCGTTTCCAATTGGATCACAGAGAGAGGTTTTTTCCCAGACAATTACCAATTTCGCTGCCAATTTTGCGACTCTGGAGGGATGAGAGGCTTGGTTGGCCCAGCCTGGAATCGAACTACCACCGTGCTATTGATGACGGGCATCACTACCACTGTGCTATCTTACTCTTATATATACGTGGCGCGTCCCTAAGTGGCGGATAGGGCGTTAATCGCGGACTAAAAGCGACCTTTGCTTCCCTGAGACGCAGGTGGATCCACGGGATGGACTCCCTGTTTCTGCTGCACCGATTTGGCACATACTTTCTGTATTTGCTAGGCGTATTCATGCATGCGTGTGTGGGTGCGTTCTCGCTTTATGCGGATTGTATTCCACGAGTAAATTCGGCCAGAAGCCTGCAATCAAGTGACAGGGAAGTATATGGGAGGCGGTTAGGAGTCGCCTCCAACAAATGCGCACCATGTCCACATTGGGAGAGCCTGGCAAGCGACCCGTGAATATAACCAGACTTCACGTTCAGAGTTCAGCAAGCTATATGTGGGAATCAAAAATCCTAAATACAGTAAAAAAAAACATGCTCCATTTCCCTGACCCTGAAGGAGCCCTCAATTTCGCACCGTCGGATAGGAAGAGCACGGAGAGGCTGCGAAAATCTCAGGGCCAATGGAAGCTGCCTGGATCAAAAACTATGGTGACGATATTTACCTACAACGCACGTACACTTGCATCCGAATCCTCGATAGATTACTTGCTCATGCAAAGAAGAATGATAAGGTACGACGTCATCGGCCTGGTCGAGACGAGACGATGTCACCCATTCAAGGTCCATCTATAACACCGGAGAAGAACTGTTTCTCGGAACATGCGACAGTAGAGGAGTAGGCGGTGTCGGCGTTCTCGTCAACACGAGTTTGTCCATAAACATCGATTCATTCGAACAGCTTACAACCCGAATCGGACGTTTACGGTTAAAAAGATGTGGGTCAATACCAGCTTTGACAATCTTCGTCGTTTTCGCGCCAACTTCGAAATGTGACGAAGAAGAAGTCGAAGCGTTCTACATGGACTTGGAGAAGTTCTACAGAGAAGACCATACATTCTTCAAGGTCAACATTGGAGCGTTCATTGCCAAGATTGGGCCAAGAAGATCGTCTGATGAACGTCACATTGGGACCCACGGATTAGAATGGAACAAGCAGAGATAACGGCTCTCTGAGTTTATCACGCGACCAAGACCATCCATGGTAACTCGCAATTCCAGAAGCCTCACCGTCAACGATCGACCTGGGAATCTCCCAATGGAGAGTACCATAACGAAATAGACCACATCATAGTAAATAGGTAGTTTTGCCTAACCTATGTCGTTGTTGTCCCAAAATTTTACACGGGATCAGACAATCGTCTCTTTCGTGCAAGATTTTATTTTTTACGGAAAGGAGAAAAAGCCGCTAAATTCAAAAACCGATGTTCCAGAACCACCACAAACTGGGACTTTTTCAACTCATTAGTCGGCTGTTGGGAAGATGCCGTTGTCGACAACATCGACGAGGAATACGATCGGCTCATTGAACATCTTCACGTTAGCGCTATGAAAGCTGAGAGTTCAAAAGTCACAAAGAGACGTCTGTCTCCAGAAGCTCTCGAGCTAACACGCCAGCGTGGAATCGCATGGGCTGCAGGCAACTGCGAAATAACGTCCGAACTTGCCAAACAATGCAGGCAAACGATAAAAGAAGATCTTAAAGAGAGAAGAGCAGCAGTAATGGTCGAAGTTGCAGAGGCCGAGAAAAGCATTTGCAAAGCCCGCTCAAGCTTCGGGAAATTATAAGACCAAGATGATCGCACTCCGACGCCTAGACGGAACAATAACAGCGCCGCGAAAGGCAATGGAAAAGATCATTCACGAATACTACTCAGACCTCTTCGATAGCCAAGTCCACCTCCCGTCATATGAAATAAAAGCGGACGGATATGTTGTACCTCCGCTTTTTCCTTCCAAAATTCGACACGCCATTTCATCGGTGAAAAATCGAGCAGAACCACGTCCACACAGGATAAGATCAGAACATCTGAAGAACCTTCCGCCAATCCTCGTTAACACACTGGCTCAGCTCTTCACACTCTATCTGTCTAAATGCAAGGTCTCTACTCAGTGGAAGACCTGCAAACCGTGTTATTGTTCAAGAAGGGTGACCTACCCGATATGGGCAACCATAGCTTGATCTGCTTGTTGTCTGTCGTCTACAAACTTTTCACTCGAATCATCCTTAACAGGATTGAAAGAAAGTTGGACGAAGGGCAGCCAGGTGAGCAAACAGGGTTTCGAAAACGATTTAGTACGATGGACCACATCCACACGATAACGAGTCTCGTTGAAGTATCGCGGGAGTACAAAAGACTGCTCTGTCTTGCTTTCACCGATTTACGGAAGGTTTTGATTCAAATGAGTTAGAAGCTGTCATGGAAGCCCTTGGTGGTCAACGAGTCCCTACTCAGTACACAAAGATTCTTTGTGAGCTGTACAAAAATTTCACAACCAAATTTTCACCATTCTACAACGATGTTAACGTTGACGTGAAAAGAGGAGTTAGTTAAGGCGATACAATCTCGCCAAAACTGTTTGCCGCCGCCCTTCAGAAAGTCATACGAACATTGGAATGGGGTAATAAGGGAGGGAAAATCGATGATCAGCAGTTACACCGTCTTCGCTTTGCTGATGACACCGCCCTTACAATACCAAACATTAGCCAAGCCGAAACGTATGCTCGCCAACCTTGATAAACCCTCTGGAAAGATTGCTCTTCGACTGAACCTTCCAGAAACAACGTTCATGAGAAACGGATTGGTTTCGTAGGCCTCATTCACGCTCAGCGGAACGAATATTTCCGAACGCTCCAGTTATGCCCTTTCTAAGTCGGAAAATCAACATGTTGAACGACTTGGCTTCAGAGTTGAGCAGAAGGAAACGAGTGGCTTGAGGAGCTTTCAAGAGCATTGAGGACGTATTGAGGAGAACGAAGAACACCCGACTCCGTGTTCACTTTTTCGACTCAACGGTACTGCGCCAACGTATGAGTCAGAATCCTGGTCGCTACGTAAGCAGGATTAAAGATCACTCAACGTTATCGAACTTGCAGTCGAAAAGACGATGCTAGGACTATCCTGTTTCACACAATAATTAAAGGCATCCGAAGCTCCGACCTGTGTCAAAGATTAATGATCAATGACCGCGTTCTGTACGCCAAACATTTGAAGAAAAGGAGAGCCGGGCATGTAATGCTACGAAAGGTAACCGATCGACAAGAGCAGTTTGTGACTGGCTTTCTCGGGATGTCAAACTTACTGCAGGAAGACCACCGACACGATTGTCAGGGTTGTTAATGAAAATCCTAGAAGAAAGATGTGGTTCTCAACGTTCCCCTTGAGCGAGCAGAATAAACTGGGCTACTCTTGCTCGAGAGCGGGAAAAGTGGAAGATTTACTGGCACTCGCTCTAGTGATTCGACTATCAACGGGACTACAGGAGATGCAGGTGATTGTGTGTGTTCAGTCATGCCAAAAACCTTCTTTCGCTTTTATTCCATGTCCATAGTTTTTTGTGTGCTTTTAAATATGTGGGTACAACGAATGCATGTGAGAGCAGTTTAGCAATAATTACCTCCCCATTTTAATTTATGAGCGTCATTTTCAGTGCTTGATTATTACAGTGTAGTACAGTATTGTGATGCTACCGTTTTTCTAGTAAATACATATACGATATACGGTTTCTTTTCAGACGATTTGAATATGAAAGCCTGACCCGTAGAACAATAAATATTTGATAAGTTAATCGAAGTCTTTCTATGCTATAAATTTTCTATAGGGTTTTATTGCAGTAAAGCACAACAAGATGCGGTGCTATGCAGGCTTTCCCAAGAGAGATTAGATTGTAGTAGAAAATCTAGCCACATCCTATGTAGTCATTCGAGGGTAAAGAAATATATGCAAGGTTAATATACTTGGACCTGTCTTAACAAGAAAAGGTTTATGTAAATGGCTTGCTGGTTGGAAGCGGTTTTGCTGTAAAATTTAATAAAAATCACTGAAATCAAAACTTTTTTCCGACAAGGAGCAAGTCTATTTGTAGCAGTTGCAAAAATTCAACACTTCTAATAGGCGACGAAATCGTTCGACGCAGTTCCAGGCCCGGTATGGCTGCTTCTCGCACAGAATATTTTTTAGGCGATTGCGGAAGTGTCATTTGATAGTGAAGAGGTCTGGAGAGTACAGTAGACGGGGCAGGGTTTCGTAACCCAGCTTGTGCAATTTCGCGTTGCCGGTTGCACGAAGCGCCTCCTCATGTTAAACTCCGATTCGCCACGACGGAATTTTTGAAACCAATGCTGGACTGTGTAACACTTAATAATTCCTCGTTTCCAAACTTATTATTGCTTCGGGTTGTTCGCGCTGCGTATATACGATTTTGAATTTGTAGAAGTAGATAAGTCATAATTGGTGTTCCAGATTCTTGAAATAGTAACGCATAAGATTTGTAAACAGCACAAATTATATTGCGATTTAATTATCCCTCGCAAAGTACATGGAATAGGAGCAGCATTTCAAAAGAAGTTCTAGCTAAAACGTGTGCAAATAAATCAAAATTGTAGGTCGTACATTATTCTTCGGGCAATTTTATAAGCAGATAGACAATGTGGACATGACGAATGATACTGGAAATTTTCAAGTTGCGCATTCACGTATTTTCATCGTTTACCAAGCATTCTTACTCAATTTGGTTGACGATAGCTCTGAGGAAATAGACAGACGACCGGAAAATAATCATAATAATTGTGAGAATCTCTAGGTGAAAAGAAACTGGCTTCGAGAAAGTGTAAGTAAAGGCTCAGTGGTGGATTGAATAACACGTGAGCCCCCGGAAAAGGTAATCGAGGGTTTGGAAGTGCTCCAGGTTTCTGAGTTTTGCAAATATCTCAGCATCATTATTGCTGATTTTAACATAATGCTCTGCTGTAAAAAAAATAATAGGCGTTGAATAAAAAGTTAAATTGACTGAAAAATAATTTAGCAGCTGCTGATGGGGTTTAGGTCATCCATTTTCCACAGTAACAAGTTCATGTTAGTACCTCGTTTTCTTGATGCTACACGTTTGATACTTGGATACTTGGACGGTCCGTCTTCACGAGTTGTGCGGACCCCAGCACATATGCCATTCGTTCCTTTCTCTCGCAATCGTAGTCCATGGTGGTGGTCTTGCTCGCCCATCAATACGTATGCCTTTCTCATCCCGATCGAGTGACTTCATTATCAACTGCAGTGCGGCACTGAGCAGCTTTGGCGATATTGTGTCGCCCTGTCGAACTCCTTTTCCTATGGATATGGTAAGAGGTCGATAGAAAAGCTGTATTTTCGTAGAACAGTTCCGATAACAGTCGGACAGAGTTCTTATGTAGGACGCCTCCACTCCTTGGTCGACGAGCGCTAATAGAATTGCTTTGTTTCGACACTGTCGAACGGTTTTTCATAGTCGATGAAGGTTAGGACTAGAGGCAAGTGGTATAACTGACAAACTTCGATGACCCTTGACAGGGTTTGGATGTGGTCCATGCAGCAAAATCCTTTTCGAAATCCTGCTTGTTCGACTGGTTGCGCCTCATCCAATGTCCTTGTTATGCGCGAGAGGATAATCTTCGTGAAAAGGTTGTAGAGTACATTTAAGAAGCACATAGGACGATAGTTACGAAGATCCTTTCGGTCTCCTTTCTTAGGCAGGATGACCGTGCGCGACGTCCTCCACTGGTCTGGGATTTTCTCCTTTTGAAGGTATGCTGTCATATGGTCTGCGAGAAGTACATGTAAATTGTGGCCTCCACCTCCAAGGAAATCGGCGGTGATATTGTCTGGTAATCGCGTTAAAAAACTTAGATGGTGCTTTCTATTGCTGTTTTAAATCTACTGCTTTGCCCCATGCGGTTGTGAAACGGTGGTCACGCTGGTCTTGTAATTAGTAATTTGGCGTTTTTTGCTCCGAATCCCCTCTTATACCTCCATACCTTTAAGCAGCACTGTTGGTAGTTAGTCCTGAGTAGCTTCATCCAGAGATCTACCACAGCTTTCAAGCGCGGCCGTAAGTTGTTTGGTCTCTTGCTGCTCTGTTATCCCTTTTTGGGAGATCAAACGGAGAGTTATCTAGTGACCTCGAAACTTTCAGTCTTCTTAACACTGCTATGGCCATGAATAATTCGATTGCACTCTTTTCGCTTGTTACGAGCAGTTCATACTCTTTTTTAAATAGGTTAAAAATCGGATTTTACGATGGTTATGCAAATTTGTTTCGTAAAATTTTTCTTGCTTTATTGCAAACAAGAGTTGTTCTCAGAATTGGCCAACAGTCCGATCCGGAGTAGATGTTCGGCACATCGGCAGCATTGGTGAGACTAAACCTTTAATTCGAGGGCGTGTGTGGCGCAGTGGTTGGAGGCGCCACTGCGGCGCGCACGTGAAATGCGCCCATGGCCCACCAAGCCCTCCATCCCTCCGGGGTCGGCAAATTGGTACCAGACTTCTCTGGGAGGATAGCAGCACTGGCTCGACACATCGGCCGGCCACTGCGCGTCATTGTAAAGGCCAGATATGCATTTAATCACCTCCAACGATGCTTAATGAAGTCGAATGCATGGCGCATCCCTCAGGGATTGATCAACGCCAAGAGCTTTATCCCTTATCCTTTAAACCTTTAATTCATTCTGGATAACTTTAGTGGATTTTGAGGCGCGTGTGCCACCTTTTCTCCTTTATCAGATAGGAATGTTTCCCTAATAAAACGGTGTACTGGACCTGGAAAATCCTTTAAGAGAACAATGGCATCCTTAGATGATCTTTGTCGCGGCGATGAACTCCGACACTCATTCATGCTTGGGCATCCCTTCTTATAGGTCGTTCGTGATATGACGCCTTTCAAATATTTTCTTTGTTTTAACATAGGTGTTGAAATTGTCTGTAATAACCTAAAAGAATATGCGGTCTTCCCAACAGAATTTCTCCCACATCCGTAAAAAATGATTAGACCACGTCATCGTGATAGCATGAAAGTGAGTGGACGACTATGAATGTCAAAGTCGGCAATAGTTCAGCAGTTGCTTGAAGAAATAGATAATCATGGTCAACCTCGTGTTGATAAAGGCTACAATTCCACCTTATCTATAATCGCATGTTCCGAGGAACAGTTCTTCTCCGGTGTCATAGATGGACCTTGAATGGGTGGCATCGTCTCGTCTCGACCAGGCCAATAACGTCGCACCTTATCCTTCTTGCTTGCATGAGCAAGTCTTCTATCTAGGACTCGGATGCAAGTGTACGTGCATTGTGGGTACAGATCGTCGCCTTAGCTCGTTGTAATCTACACAGCTTTCATTGGCTCTGAGATTTCAGCAGCCTCTCCGTACTCGTCCTTCCCAACGCTGCGAAATTGGGGGCTCTTTCGGGGTCAGGGGAATGAGGCCCTTTTTTTTTACTGTGCTTAACATTTTGATACCCACATATAGCCTGCTGGGCTCTGAACGTAGAGCTGGGTATACTCACGGGTAGCTTGCCAGGCTTTCCCAAAGTGTACGTGGAGCTTACTTGTTGGAGGCGACTCCTAACCGCCTCCCATATACTTTTCTATCACAGTTTTAACTTATTATTTACTTCCTAGTCTTTTTAACGATTTGGGCTCTCCAGATCAATTCCGCTTTCCGCTGTCGGGTGATTGCTCATAGCAAAAAGATCGATAGAAGTAGGTGAGGGACAGGCGAAACGAAGAACCCGCATGGTGTGGTGGAGAACGCGTTACTCCTCGAAAAGGACAATAGCGCGTTCGTTCGCCATCGCAGACACCTACGGTTCGCAGTTTTGCAAACAACTCAGCACCAGTAAAGTTATATTTCCCTGTTACTTGAGTGCAGTCTTTCCGCTGAATTGATTCGTGGAATGCAATCCGCTTGAGCGACCACACACCCACACACGCATGCATGAATACGTCTAGCAAATACAGAAAGCATGTGCCAAATTGACGCAGCAGAAACAGGGAATCCATCCCCTCGATCCACTTGCTTCTCAGGGAAACACAATGTCGCTTTTGGTCCACGATTAACCTCTTATCCGAAAACTAGAGACGCGCCACGTAGCCTCGCGACCAACCGGATGGAAATCCCTCATGTGAGCGAAGCCGGTGGTTGTCGTGGATGCTGTTTTCGCGAATTACGCCCGGAAAACGTACACGTCACGGTTTTGGCTCGCATTTTCCGTTTTTCGTGAATACCACTCAGGAAACGCTTCCTTGACGGTTTCAGTCCGCATTTGACGCCACTCCCCAGTAATATCCCACTTACAACAATCATTGCTGTATTTTTGAAAAACACTAGTAACAACAGGGCTAGTAAAACATATTTATTACAGAATACCAAGATGAAATCACAATGCTTGATCAGATTACTCGTTTGAGAAGGACCCATGTAAAGGGAAATGTTCAAGTAGCCGGAAAATTTTTTACAAACTTGAGCAGAATGAAAGACTTCCTTGCTAAGTGCTAAGTTGGAACCTCAAAGAACACAACAGATAACATAATATAACAGGTAATACAGTCATATTAAGACCACTGAAAAACAAAAACATAAGACGGTTGTACCACTCAAAAGACAGTATATCATCTATTAAACATAGGCAAAAGCAACAGCAGAAAAAACGACAATTTAATCTACAACTACATTTATGCGGTAAAGTCCATGATTACACGTAATATAAATCTTGCTATAATACTTAAAGCAGCCAAATTCACAACTCGTGCAGGGCTGCATTTCCTCCACTGCAACCACCATCGTTGAAGGTGTTTCTGTACGCATGGGGATGGGAGTTACGCGTCTGAAAGTCGCAAATGAAAATACATTAAAATACATACACAAAAATATATATATTATATATAATATATATATATATTAAATACAAAATACACATTAAAGATCACAACTTTTCAGGCCCCACTCAACGTCTCCTTTATTCTCTTGAGGTCCACTCTAATGTTTTTCTCATTCAACCATACTCATTACTATCCACTGTATGATCGCCGAACTAACCCAGACGTACTGAGTCAGATTTCAAAGAACGGGTACCCTTCAGTAACTGAATCTACAAAAACTAATATGGTATTGAGAGTGAAGTGGTTCACTTTCAGAGCAAATTGCTCGAGCCTTTTATGCATGAGCCATGGTAGAAATTAATACGATGAAATAAAAGTACCCCTGTTGCTAGGAAAAAAAATTCGTAAGAGTCAAGTGATCACATTAAAACAGATTGTTTAGTAAAACGAGAACTGTTCTCTGACGTCAATCTTCACACTAGTCTTGACCTCTGTTAATCTCATTGGCGGAAAATGAAACTACGAAGAGCTCCGTCATCAACTTGAGACGAACTTCTCATTAACAGCGCAGAAGCGCACCACGTTAAGTCAAAACAAATCATCGCAAAATGCCCAGCTCCAGATATTATAACTAAAAGTGCCACTTTCCGCAAGAAGGTGATGAGGACGATAATAATGAGTGTTACTTTCAACTTAATGAAATATATAAAAGTTATAAGCAATTGTTTTTTCTTGAATAACCTTACAACATATATTAAACCGACCCTAGAAATTTTTTCATACTATTCGTTTCCTTGCAGTTATGATTACATGATCGAAAAAGAAGAGTATACAAATACCAGGTATGCATCCACAAAAATGCCATCCCAAGTAAACTCATTTATTGAAAAGGAAAACTGTCGTCAGGAAAGAAATCGCCAAAGAAAGCGGTCTTAGTGTACATCAACCACATCCTTAATGCAAAATGGCAACAATATGGACTGATTTCTATGCATAAGTCCTATAGTGAACTTTACTAAATTGAAAAGAAAAGCAATAGACTCTAAATATAGTTGAAAGCAAGAAACAACTTCCATTACTACATGAATGTACTTGCTTCTTTCAGGGCGAGGTTCGGATTTAGAGTACAAAAACGACTGAACAAGTAGGATTTCGCCCACCATGGCATGATGCTCTCCTCCATTGTATCAACCATCAATCTGTGGCTACTCGCTTCAGATTAAAAATTCAATGAAAATAAATTCCTGATCATCGATAGGCGTGTTCGGTGAAGTGGTTGAGAGTGGTCTAAAATGTACAAAAGGTCGGTGGCTGGTACAACTCTCCAGCCAAACCCTCCAAGCCTCCTATCCCCAAAAGGGTGAGCAAATTCAGATTAAAAGGCTCACCAATCATAAAACACTCGGTATTCATCATACATATGCGCCGTGTATTCAACTCCATCATTAATATCGCAAAATAAATCGCAATTGAATGCAGATTCGGCACATTCCGTCTATAACTTTCGATGGCTGAACACTTGTATCACCTGCAATCCCGTTGATCGTCGAGTGACTTGAGCGAGCGCCAGTAAATCTTCCATTTTTCCTTGTCGAGTGCAAGAAGCCCAGCGTGTTCTGCTCGTTCTAGGGACTCGTTGAGCACCACATCTTTCTTCTAGACTACGCGAAAAACTCTGACCATCGGGTCGGTGCTCATCTTACAGTGCGTTTGACATCCCAAATTCACTCACTAACGGCCCTTATCCATCGGTTGTCATCTATATGTATTACGTGTCCGGCACACCTCATCATCGACTACTTGGCGTACGGAACGCATCTTTGATTTTTGATCGCTGACGCATGCCGGAGCTTCGGATCCTTTCCCTTAGTTGCATTACACGGGATACTCCAAGCATCGTCCATCTTTTGACTGCGCGTTCAACAAAGCGAAGCGATTTTTCAACCTGTTTACGAAGCGACCACGTTCTTAACTCATACGTTAAAAGAGAAAATACCTTTCAGTTGAAAAAATGGGCACGGAGTCGGGTGTTTTTCGTTGTGCTCATAACATCCTCGATGCTCTTGAAAGCTCCCCAAGCCGCTTGTTTACTTCTGCTCAGCTATGGAGTTAAGTCGTTCAACATGTTGAATTTCTGACCTAGATACACATAACTGGAGCATACGGAGACATTGAGAGAGACATGGAGACCAAGTGATATGACTAATTGTGAGACATTACTCGGTTCCTTCGCAAAGGCTTCATCGTTTTTCATTTGGCATTAGACCAGTTAGGTGTTTGCTGACCTGGCGACGCCTTCGTCTAATTAAATTATGAAATTATCGACAAATTTTAAGGCTAAGAATTTAAGGTTTTAAAATAGTAACTTTGACAAATCTTATTTTACCAATTTAGCCTAGGGCATACGCTACGCAAAGAGCTTAAAAGATTAATGCCGTACGGAGTCAAAGAAGTGTTAATCAATATGCAGTGTAGCGGTCACCTGTATAACCTGTATCACCTGTTGTCCCGTTCATTGTCGAGTGACTCGAGCGGGCGCCAGTAGATCCTTCATTTTCCCTGGCGCGTGCAAGAGTAGCCCAGTGAGTTCTGCTCGCTTTAGGAACTCGTCGAGCATCATATCTTTCTTCTAGGCTTTTCATGAAGAACGCTGACCATTGGATCGGTGGTCTTCCTGCAGTACGATTGACATCCCGAGGAATCCAGTCACTAACAGCTCTTGACCATCGGTTATCATTCATACGCATTACGTGTCCGGCCCACCTTATCTTCGACTGTTTGGCGTATAGAACGGCATCTTTGATTTTCGATCGTTGACGTAGATCGGAGCTTCGGATCCCATCCCTTACTTGTGCGAAACGGGATACTCCTAGCATCGTCCTTTCGACTGAGCGTTCGATAACGCTGAGAGATCTTTCATCCTGCTTACGTAGCGACCAATCAGTTCTTCATGAACATCGTTTTCTTGAGATTTTGTCGAAGACCAATCTTTCCAGACGCTTTACCAAAGTCTGCAAGCATTCGTTCCGAAGAACGATATCATCAGCAAAACGAAGGTGATGTATCTGTCAACCATCGCTTTTCACTCCCATATTATCCATTTCCAATTTTCGCATGACGTTCTGGAGGGTGGCTGTAAATAATTTTGGCGAGATTGTATCGCCTTGCCTAACTCCTCTTTTGACGTCAACGTTAATGTCGTTGTATCACCTGTATCACCTGTAGACCCGTTGATCGTCGAGTGACTCGAGCGGGCGCCAGTAAATCCTCCATTTTTCCCTATCGCGGGCAAGAGTAGCCCAATGGGTTCTCCTCGCTTTAGGGACTCGTCGAGCATCATATCTTTCTTCTAGGCTTTTCGTGAAGAACTCTGACCATCGGGTCGGTGGTCTTCCTGCAGTACGTTTGACATCCCGAGGAACACAGTAAACATTAGCTACCATTGCGTTGTACGTGTTCTCTGTGTACGGAAGTAAACGTGTGCTGAATAACAACGTCGCGATTGCTGTAAGAGAGAACGGCACTTTTGTAATATAGTGCTGAGGCTAACAGAATTTCGATCTTGGGAACTGTGTTAACGTACTTTCTGAAATCGTTCACCCTCCTTTCGCAGGAAGTCGTCAGGCGGTCCCACTTCAACACTTCGGCTTTTCTCCATAACATCTACGCGATCATGATTTTCCACCATTCACAGCTTAAAGTCCATTCGAACCTCAATCTTCCAAAGTGTTCTGGTTTTAATGTCGGCTAGAAGTTGCTATCAATAGTTGTTACCTATGAACGAAGGTTATGGTGGTGAGACCTAGCGAAACGAGATCAATCGCGTGTTGGACCTGTTCCTCATAAATATTGTCTAAGACTGAGATCGCTTCATCAAATAGCATTCCTGTTGATTTTCTTTAATGTAACAAGAGGAAACAAGAGAATGTCTTTATGGGATTTCACACCGCAATCAGCAAAAGTATAAATGTAATGCAATGTGGATTTGAGCGCTTGTTTTCCTCAAAATTGTCGACAAACTCCAATAGCTCCACTCCAATGGCTCCAGCAACAAACAACAAGAGGACGCCGTAAGGACTGACTGACTAAGGACGGCAGTACCGCCTTCTTCAGAACCTGGAAGGGTCCACTGATACGTAATTTACTAGGTCAACGCTTCAATGGCCTAAACAGAAAGATGAATAATTTTTTTTAGTTTTGTTTAGCAAACACGAGGTGTTATTTTGTTTTTTATTTACGTACAAGCTGACGTTTCGGCGGATTTCGCCTTCCTCAGAGCCTGGAAAGGTCACGTTGACTGCAATTTACATGGCCAAACACCTCCATAACCAAACAGAGAAAATGCAAAACCAAAATTTCAATCACATTGAACACAGAGTCTTTGCACACTCACCGCTTTCTATGAGCCTTCCACTTAATATGTTATGTGGAGACCAACCGCGCAGTGTTCACATGGAAACGTAATGAGCCCGTCCCATCAAAACAGCAGTCTTATATACTGCCCAATATCACGCGTGATAATGAGGCATTCCTCCCTGCGGTTCATTTTCGGATTCTTGGAATTAATCCAGAATGCCTCGAGAATTTTACGCGCTTGCGTTCTCGATTCTTGCACGAGGATCGTAACCTCTACTTCAAAATCCTTAGTGGGGTATTTGGTTTACGTTTGCCGACTAGGTGTTTTCTTAGAATTCTTGCCTTTTGCAGACAATGAAGTCATTAAAAGCAATTCGGCCCCAGGTCAGTTTCTAAAACATT
Organism: Angiostrongylus cantonensis; assembly: GCA_009735665.1. Taxonomy (NCBI): domain Eukaryota; kingdom Metazoa; phylum Nematoda; class Chromadorea; order Rhabditida; family Metastrongylidae; genus Angiostrongylus; species Angiostrongylus cantonensis. The sequence continues at coordinate 521,227 of MQTX01000201.1, forward strand.
TTTCGAAAAGAAAATTGACGAAGTGCTTGAGGAGACAATGATACCGAAGGCAAATTTTGTTTTTTTTTGGCAAATAAATTGGAAGGGCAGAGTCGCACAGTCCAGGTCTTTCCACTGTTGCAGCGTCTGTAGTCCTGTGGGCGCACATTATCGTGGTCAATGGTTGACACTTTTCGGTTGACCAGATAGGTGAGCCTGGAGCGTCATCAAGTCAAGGCTGACGTTTCGGCGATTTCGCCTTCCTCAGAGCCTTGGTGTTACGAGTGGGACTATTTAGTTATATATTCTATTTCAGTGGTAGCTCAATTAAAGTTTATTGTATAAATCTGCTGAGTTTCGAATATTCCAAGCTCTTCAGGTACTGAAAAATTATCAGCAGTTGTCGAGAAATAATTACGGTGGCATGCTTGTGGTTTGCTTTATTGCTTTGGGTGCTGCTGGTTTGTCAAGGTGATGCCATCTCGCCAAAATTATTTACCACCATTCTCGACAACGTCATACCAACAGTGGGTCATCGATTTCCACTCCCATATTATCCCATTCGAATATTTGCATGACGTTCTCGAGGCTGCGGGTAAATAATTTCGACGAGGTAGTATCGCTTTGTTAAACCATTTTTGACGTCGATATTTATATAATAATAGTAAGGTGATGTCTTGCTTGTGAAATTTTTGTACAGCTCACTAAGAATCTTTACATAGTTAGTAGTGACTCACTGACTGTCAAGGGCTCCCACAACTATCCAAATTGAGTCGAAGGCCTTTTTTAAATCAGTGAAATCGAGGAAAAGCGGTCTTTTGTGCTCTCGTAATACTTTAATGAGTTTTGCTGTGGTGTCAATTTGGTTCACCTGTATAACCTGTATCACCTGTATTCCCGTTGATCGTCGAGTGACCCGAGCGGGCGCCAGTAAATCTTCCATTTTTCCCTGTCGTGTGCAAGTATAGCCCAGTGGGTTTTCCTCGCTTTAGGGACTCGTCGAGCATCATATCTTTCTTCTAGGCTTTTCGTGAAGAACTCTGACCATCGGGTCCGTGGTCTCCTTGGAGTACGTTTGATATCCCGAGGAATCCAGTCACTAACAGCTCTTGTCCATCGGTTATCATTCATACGCATTACGTGTCCGGCCCGCCTTAGCTTCGACTGTTTGGCGAATAGAACGACATCTTTGATTTTCGATCGTTGACGTAGATCGGAGCTTCGGATCCCATCCCTTACTTGTGTGAAACGGGATACTCTTAGCATCGTCTTTTCGACTGCGCGTTCGATAACGCTGAGAGATCTTTCATCCTGCTTACGTAGCGACCAGGTTTCTGGCGCATACGTTAGGGCAGCAAGAACCGTTGAGTCGAGAAGGTAGGCACGGACTCGGGTGTTCTTTGTTCTCTTCACCACATTCTCGATGTTCTTGAAAGCTCCCCAAGCCGCTCGCTTCGTTCTGCTCAGCTCTGGAGCTAAGTCGTTCATCATGTTGATTTCCCGACCTAGATAGACATAACTGGAGCATTCGGAGATATTGGTTCCGTTGAGCGTGAATGGGGCAAACGAAACCAATCCGTTCTTCATGAACATCATTTTCTTTAGATTTAGTCGAAGACCAATCTTTCCACACGCTTTATCAAGGTCCGCAGACTTCTTTCCGCTTGGCTAATGTCTGGTGATACAAGAACGATATCATTAGCAAAGCGAAGGTGGTGCATCTGCCGACCGTCGATTTTCACTCTCATATTATTTCATTCCAATGTGGTTATCGTCCTAAATCCTTTTCGAAACACTGCTTGATGACATGGGTGCCCTTCTTTCAGTGATTTGTCAATCCTGTCTAGAGCGAAAAGTTTGTAGACGACAGACAGCATGCAGATTTGGAGATAGTTGTCGATCTCATAGAGGTCACGCTTCTTGAACAATAAAACGGTCTTGCTGGCCTTCCATTGAATAGCAATCTGGCATTCATGCAGCTACCTTGAGAATAGCCGAGCCAATGTGTTTGCGAGGACTGGCGGAAGATTCTTCAGTTGTTGAGATGATATCTCGTGCGGACCTAAAGTTTTTCGATTTTTCACTGAAGAAATAGCATGGCGGATTTCGTAAAGAAAAACCAGTGGTACGACATATCTATTCTCTTTTATTTCGTATGAAAAATGGTCGAAGTGGATGTGGAGAAGATCTGCTTAGTACCCGTGAATCATTTTTTCCATTGCCTTTCACGACGTTGAACTGTTCTGTCTGCACATCGGTGTACAGTTATCTTGATGGAGTGATTGGTGAAGCTCCGATATACTTTAGGGATGTTTTCCCCAGCCTCTTAAGGTTGAACCATAACTACTAGTCTTCTTTCGTTGTGATTTTATTTTATCGCCTGATTATATTGTTTTGGAAGTTGGGATGTGAGTTAGTGGTTATCTACAGGTCGTGCGGTTCCATGCTAGCGTATCAGCGCAAGTATTTCTGGGGACAGACATTTCTTGGTGACTTTCGAACTCTCAGCTTTCTTAGCGCAGATGTGGTGTTGAACAAGGCGATCGTATTCTCTGTCGATATTATAGAAAACCGTATCTTTGCAACAGCTAACTAATGAGTTGAATAAATTCCAGTTTGTGATAGTTCTGAGACATCGGTTTTTGAATGTAGCGGCTTTGTCTGCTTTCTGCGAAAAATAGAATCTAGCGCGAAAGAGACGGTGGTCTGATTCCGTGTAAAATTTTGGGACGACAGCGACATCGGTTAGGCAAAACTTCCGATTTACTATGATGTGGTCTATTTTTTTATGGTACTTTCCAGTGGGGGATTCCCACGTCCATTGTTGACAGTGAGGCTTCTGGAATTGCGAGTTACCATGGATGGTTTTGGTCGCCATGATAAACTCAGAGAGCCGCTCAGCCTGTTCGTTCCATTCCAATTCGCGGGTCTCAATTTGACGTTCTTCAGACGTTCTTCTTAGCGTTGAAATCTCCAATGATAATTTTGAAGAATGTATGATCTTCTCTGTAGAACTTCTCCAAGTCTGCATAGAACGCTTCGAGTTCTCCTTCGTCATGTTTTGATGTCGGCGCGTAAACGGCGAAGATTTTTAAGGACGATATTGGTCCATATCTTTTAATCGTAAACTTCCGATTCGGATTGTAAGTTGTACGAATGAATCGATTTTCTTGGACAAAATCGTTTTGACGAGAACGCCGACACCGCCAACTCCTCTACTGTCGCATGTTCCGAGAAACAGTTCTTCTCCGGTGTCATAGATGGACCTTGAATGGGTGACATCGTCTCGTCTCGATCAGGCCGATGACGTCGCACCTTATCCTTCTCGTTTGCATGATCAAGTCTTCTATCGAGCACTCAGATGCAAGTGGACGTGCATTGAAGGTACAGATTGTCACACTAGTCCTTTGCGATTTAGGCAGATCAGGATGGCTCTAAGATTTTAGCATCCTCTCCTTACTTGTGCTACGTAACGCTGCCAAAACAGGGCTCATATGTGATGAGAGAAATGAGGTCCGTTTGTTTTATTACGTTTGGCTTTTTGGTACTCAGGTATAGGATGCTGAGCTCTGAACGTGGAAGCTGGTTATGCTCACGATAGCTTTCCCGTCTCTTCCTGAGTTTACATGGAGCCTGTTTTTTGAAAGGGACTCCTAATCGCTTGCCATTTCTGTTGTCATTTGATTGCAGGCTTTTGGCGGAATGGAGTCGTAGAATGCAATCCGTATGAAAGAGAACTCACTCACACATGCATGCTTGAATATGTCTTTTAAATGTAGAAGTTACAGACCAAATCGGCGCAGAGAGTCCGTCTCCTAGAACGACTTGAGTTTCAGGAAAGCAAAAGTCACTTCTGGTCTGCTTTTAGCCTCCTATGGTGAGGCACCACATAGCCTTGCGCGTACCGGGCTCGAGATCCCTCATATTAGGGAGTTCCGTGGATAAAAGAATAAAGGATCAAGTTCTCGGCGTTGGTCAATCCGTGAGGAGTGCGCCATGCATTCGACTTCATTAAGCGTCGTTTGGAGGTGACTTAATGCATACCTGACCTTTACACTCCTTGTGCCTACTGATATATCGAACCAGTGCTGCTATTCTCCCAGACAAGTCTGGCACCAAT
>MQTX01000202.1:4589-47413 GCA_009735665.1 Angiostrongylus cantonensis
AGCGCGTTTGCACACAAAAGAAGTAGTCGTAAATTTAAAGTTTAACCAAATGATTCACTAGGTGCGCATAGGACACAGACACTTAGTGGAGGTTTTGAGATAGAAATTACCATGTTCGCACAGGATTGGAATACTTCAGCGCGCAAAACTTTCGAAGCATTCTGAATAAAACCCAGAAATCCGGAGATGAAGAACCGTAGAAGGGAATGGCTCGTTATCACGTATGATCTCATAAAGTATTTAAGAGTGACATCCTAATATGAGAGAGGAACATTAAGCCTCCATGCGAACTGTGTGTGGTTGGTTTCTACGTGAAACACTGAGTGGAGGACTCTTAGAATACAGTAAGTGTGCTAGGAAAATGTATTGTTTTCAGTGCGAGTGATAAAAAAAATTTAGGCTTAGCAGCTTCTTTGTTTGGCTGTCGAGGTGTTTGGCTGACTTTGCTGCAGCCAGCTTGACCTTTCCATGCTCTGAAGAAGCGAAATTCGCTGAAACGGCAGTATTAGTGTCAATAAGGAATAGAATAGTACCTCGTGTTTGCTCATGAAGAATATGGTGGATTACTTGATCAGTGCAGAGGTTAACAGAAGCCGGTTTTCGGAATTTCAAACATGATAGGTTTCTAGACCATTTAAAGCCATTAAATGGGCCAAATATCCATCTGCTCACTTGCTAGAGTTAATATACGATGTGGTAGTAAAAACGATGAAGCCGTAACTTTTCTATCTTCTGAGCCTCCTAGGATTTTGTGTATGTTGAATGGGTGTTCGCAACCTTAACCAGTTGGCAATCCGATCAAAAACAATATCGACTCTTATTTTCTCTCCATTTTTTATGTTTTACTTTCTCTGGTCTTCTCACTTTTTATCTTATTTTATGGCATTATATTTCAACTCATTTTTCATATTGACAACCTCTGTTTATCATCGCCATCGGTGATCTGATAAATTTCAACTAACTATGGACATTAATCGAAACAAAAACAGTAATGCGTAATACCACCAGATGTGGTCTGGAGTACGGTGGTGTGCAAAGTAACACGCATTGCTTTTAAAAGGATACGTTAAATGAGTAGTGTGGTTATAAACCTGAGAAAAGAAATTGGCTTGACAAGCATTACTCAGACTCTAAGAAAAACAGTAATATTTCTACTAAATTCTCTTTTTCCATCTTTCTTCTGAGCAGCACATCAGTTAACGATAGAAACGATGGAGAGGGGCGGGGATGGGGGAAGTGACGTTGTCAACGTGTGGGAAGATGGTTCTTCTGTGGACTCAGCAGTAGCGACCTTCGACCTTTCCTCCAATAAATTCCTTTCTATAACTCCAAAATAGGCCTTAATATACCCTTATATCGAGAGATTATTTACTATAACTCATTAGAAGTTAGAGAAGAATCCTGTAGCCAATTTCAATTGGTTTATGAAATGCTTTGCATTGATAACTACGATTATCATTAAAACAGGCCAAAACAGAAAAGAGCAAACAGCAGGAAATGTCACCTTTGTTGTTACCTCTACCTCCCAGACACCTTCATCAAGTCAATAAAGTAGTTAATATAAAATTTGTAATACAATATAATACCTGTATTACCCATGTGTATGCTATGTTACCAAAAGGAAAAAGAAAGTGTTCTGCACATAAATCGAAAGAAAGCCGGACTCTTGGTGCAAAAACAAATAATTTGAACTGAATGGCTTCCTGATTAAATAGGCTACATCCTACGCTTACGTGGAGTGTCATTGAATATGGTTAACGACTTGAAGCAAGAACTACGTCGTGAGTTCCACATAGAAGAGTAACACCAGAAGTGTCTCGGGCTCTTAAAGAAGCTGGCGTTTACCCTAGAGATCTGAACCCCACGTTCAATTTTTTTGACAGTGGAATAGACTTCAACGAAATAAAAACATATTCTAGGATGAAATTCTCAAAATGGACCGATTTGTTTGTAACGAAAATAAATCGGCCGTATTACGACAACCACGAACTAAAAGAACTAACGAAAAGGGTGTAGAGGTCTACACAGCTTGCAAAGACGGCACGTCTAAGCTTTCACGTAAGTAACACACATAATCCGCTAGTCATCAAACAAGTTTAGAGTTCACCACTGAAATCTCCATTTAAGTAAGTTCTACTTGCTAACAGGACCCAAAGGGCATCACGCTTTCGCTTGCTGCCCACTTAACCTCTTTTTGAAAAGAAAGTGGTGAATAACCTGGTTGGCTAAGCGGAAACGCAGGTTTAGATGGAAATTTCGAAAGCGTCAGTTTTATCAACTAAGGATATATGGACGAATCGCCGTTGTGTATCAGTGCTCGAAACTCAAGTGTATCCTTCAACTTTCATTTAGTGGTAAACTACAGATGGGATATTATGCAAATTGGCGCCATTTTCATGAAGTGTTAAAAATGTTGACCGTTTCTTTGCAAAAAATCTTATTATTGTTTGAGAGGCCCAACGATTCAATATGAAGAGATTGACGAAGTTATCATAATTAGTCATGAGATTTTATTGGTAAGTCGAACTTCATTAGAAGTAAAAGTTCATTCATTGTCACTAAACACATTTACGTGACCCTAAAAGCTAAAATCAATCGATGGTGACTTGTTTCACGCGAAAAGAAATAGTAAAAGTTCATAGTTTTAACAATCCAGGATAAAGACTGTTAGATCACTCACCTGCACTTTCCTTCATCTACTTCCTTAATTCGTTCTCAACTTTCTCTCTAAATGCTTGATTCCGAATCTGTTAGGTGTTTTTAAAAATAGCAGGCAAATTGTTCAAAAATATCCCAAATCATAATTTGAAATGCACGCTGCCAAAGCTAGTTGCCTGACCTTGATTAAATCTCGCTCGTGTTTCGCTGATTTTTCACAATTCCTTCGTATGTTGAGTTCACTGCCAGAGATGTGCTCCTGAATGCCGGGCTAGTTATAAAATATAGTGGTCAATTCATCACAGCAGCAAAGTCATCCATGCTGAAAAGGAGATTCACGCTTAGCACTCTGCACGGAAATTCAAGACCACCTCAGCCTCCTCTCCCTCCGGCCACCATAGTCAACATAGAGGCCTACGTCATGTGGTAGACGTGGTGTGTGGTAGACGGATCTATTTAAAGTCCTATTTTTTGGCTCACTCGTTTCGAGCGGACAGCAAGTCATACCGACCCGATTGCCGTCCTAGGAAACAGATCTGCCACTTTTGTTGTATTTTTTCTCCCATAATTTAGATTCAACATGTTTTTTTCTGCACTATCAGTGGTTTTGTTCCCTATCTATCCTCTCGGTTTTCTTCCTTAATTTTCTCTGCATTAAAACATTTCGAATGGAGAAAAGAAAATTGTCCGCTGTGCAACTACATTGCTGTCAGCATTTTGTAGCCAGGTTAGCGATATAGATGAACTGTATGTCTGTTTTTTTAATATACATCCATCCCATGAGATCAAAGTGATCTATAACACTGACTGGAAATGCAATAACAATTAACTGTTAGCGAAAACTGATCTTTGTATGCTCGACGTACGGTATAAAAGGATAAAGGATAAAGCTCTTGGCGTTGATCAATCCCTGAGGGATTGCGTCATGCATTCGACTTCATTAAGTATCGTCGGAGGTGATTGACTGCTGTCAGCATTTTGTAGCCAGGTTAGCGATACAGATGAACTGTATGTCTGTTTTTTTTAATATACATCCATCCCATGAGGTCAAAGTGATCTATAACACTGACTGGAAATGCAATAACAATTAACTGTTAGCGAAAACTGATCTTTGTATGCTCGACGTACGGTATAAAAGGATAAAGGATAAAGCTCTTGGCGTTGATCAATCCCTGAGGGATTGCGTCATGCATTCGACTTCATTAAGTATCGTCGGAGGTGATTGAATGCATATCTGGCCTTTACAATGACTCGCGGTGGCGTGCCCATGCATCGAGCAGTGCTGATATCCTCTCAGACAAGTCTGGTACCAATTTGCCGACTCTGGAGGGATGGAAGGCTAGGTGGGCCATGGGCGCATTTCACGTGTGCGCCGCAGTGGTGCCTCCAACCACTGCGCCACACGCGCCCTCGCGCGCGTACGGTATAAGATACTGGTATTCGGACAACTCCGGATAACCTTCAGATGGACAAAGTACTTGAAGAGTTGGTAACTTCACATTCTTCTAGAACAAAGTTTACTCTATCACCCTAAAAGTACGCATAAGTTTTGCTATTGTGTTTTTTTCATCCTGAGTTTTATTTGAAACAACTCTTTAAAATCCAGAATGGCGACATCAAAATTGGTTTGTGTGGTCAACGAGAAATCAAAATTTTATCTCGCCAGAGTAAACAGCTTCTTTCTTGTTTGCAAAGATCTGTAGACACCAAAAGCGCTTATCATAGCGAATGAAGATTACCACAGGTATGTTTATTCAGAATTGAAAAGATGAATTATTTCCAGAACGGAGGAGCAGCCTAAGAAATGAGGCGGTAAATCTTGGCAGTGGCCCATTCATTGTAGCTGTAAAGGAAAGAAGAATCAGCGTTCAAAAGAGTGGTACATCCATAATAAGGCGTGGTAAGATGTGAAATATGGAAGCTAGGCCATCTTTTCTCCGACTTGGAGAATGCTCTAGAACATTCGTGCTGACGGTTTATAAGGAGCTTCATTTTTGCACTTTTTTCCATCTGTCCACGTCATTCTCATACTTGAACCACTCTTCTGGCCTAAGTGCTCTCCATCTATCTCAGTGACCTCTATGTTGAAAGGAGTAGAGTTCAACCGACTGTCTACTGAAGCAATGAAAAGAGTAGAAAAATAGAAGGAAAGAAAAAGTTTTTGCCTACAAATAGAATTAGCTAAACTTCTAAGGGTGAGAGTAGTGGAGTTCTAACCGGGTTTCTGTGTACGATCCACATTGGTCGCAAATGAAAGCATGATACAAATGCTTTAAAGCGTTGATTCACCACCATTTTGCAGACAATGCGAGCTTTGATGAAAGAAACAAATTGTAGAAAATCTGTCTTGTAGATGTTCTCAACAGTAATTGCAAGGCGGTTTATAGATCTGAGGAAAAGTATGTGCCGATGAGTCCTTAGTTTTTCCTAGAGTGAGAATCCATTTGTGGTAATATCTCGAAATGAAGAGTACGGGATCAGGATGTTCAAATTATGCACGAAAGGAGGTTATACTTGTATCTCATAGAACAAATGGATAAATGGATAATTCAAGGAAAAGAAAAGAATTTTTCTTCCTGTATGATTTAATACAGAAAGCTTTTCGATCATCACAGTTTAGATACATCCGTTTGTTCTTCTGTTATTCACGTAAACAAGCTTGTGATTAAGTGGAAATTATACATCGAAAGCGCCCATAAAATTTCTAAAAATCTCTCCGAAACACAGAGTGCTCATAACTACACACTCTCACTTAGCCACTTCTTAGAAACAACTCTAAAAAATGAAGATGTTGTGCTTTTGTTTACAAAGTACTGGCAAGATTTTAAGACTCAAAACCTGTTCGGCTAACGCATCAGGGCAAAAGTCCAGCCTAACAAAGCTTTTTTAAATAAGAAATCATAATTGCGCAATCCAGATTGGGCAGCTTGCAGAAGTATTAATTACCTAAGTTTAAGGTAGTACAGATTATAAATACCAGGTAAAGAGTATTAGTTGTAAAAAATTTATAAAGCAGGATTAAATGAGTGTGATATTTATGTTTAAAACATTAACACAATGTTATGGGCATAGGAGCTGGAAATAGGGCACAAATGCACACTACGCTTAAGCATTTAGCTGAATCTGCAACCTCTTTACAGAGAAATAGTTTTGGTGATACCCAGTGCACAACTGTACTGTACAAGTCCTTGCGATTTGGCAGCGTACTGCAGTGGAAAATGCCCCTAAGAGCCAAATCGAATATACAGAATAAGTTTTCAAACATTTCAGGTCCGATGACGACCATGTTGATCGAATTCCGTTAAGTGGCTGATTGAATGCAAGAAGTACAACAAAAATTGTCTTGCAGAATAGACGCTCGGAAAGCAAATGAGTGGACGTCATCTCGCGTAGGTCGTAGTGCCCCTGCTAAAAAAAATTACAGTGGGACAAGGAATACAGCTTTTTGAGGGATTTAGAATTACTTTGGATGCAGGCAGATTACAGTTAGCAATGGTTAGACGTTGAACGGGAAATGGTCAAAAAAGCAATGCGACCTTCACTTACCTCTCTACTTTTCACCGCTCTAAAAACTAGATTAATGCATAGAATAATTATTTAAAGAGCTATACAGTGGATCCAACGAACAAAGATGGTAAGAAAGATAAGGTTTTGAAACGTAAAGAAAAAAAAAGAAAATTGCCAACAACGATAAAAGTTCGCTGTATTCATAAAAAAAAATAACTTTCAAAAAGAAGTGAGTAGTTCGAAACCTTTAAACAAACCGGCTGCTCCTGTCGTCTCGTCAACGGCGGCGGCTGGGGTGGTGGTGGTGGCGGAGGATGTTGATTACTATAGTACGGCAGTGGCTGATTGTAGTTGATACTCTGATGGGGAAGGAAGGCAGATGCGCCACCTCCGATCGACGAGATCGAACCGCTCAGTTCAGCCATCCACCATCTGCATTATGCAAAAGATCACTGATAGATTAACAAAAAATCGAAAATCGAGCAGGATTAGAGTGGGCGCGCGAATGATGTTGTCGAGCGATGAAACAAAAAACAAATGTTTTGTGAGCTAATACAAAAAGTAGTAACAATCACAAACGGAAAATGACGGCAAATACAAGAAGATGCTTCGTTCATTGTAATAGTGACAGAAGTAACGAACTTTTAGCCGAATTCAGATTTTCAGCCGTATCGAAACTCGAATAACGAACGATTGCTGAACTCGAGTATTAATCACGTGGGTGGATTGTTGGGTTATAGTAAAATTTTGGTGCAAAAAAAGACTCAATCACAGTTGTGTAAACAATGACATATGGGAAGTGATAATATATTTAGTGGGAAGGTGAAAAGTGCTCTGCTGAGTGTAATGAGGCAATCGACAGCTGGGGATAAGTGTTCAGTACGACCAGTTTCATATTAAGTGTGAGTTCAAACAGAAGAGTATACTGTAAACTAACAAGTGCGGTTACAAAAAGAAAGAATAGGAAGTGTACTTTGAGAGATGAAAATCAGAAGAACTACTTGAAATGTAAGGAAACATTGAGAAAAGCGCCCAGTAATCATGTTTGAGATGTATCATTTGGAATAACAACGGTTTATTCATTAATCAGTTAGGGGCGATAACTTCTGAATTGTCACCGGCTCCGAACTCCATTTATAAGAGGCTTGACCGGTGGCGGAAGTGGGAGACGGCAGTGGATTATGGGAGTGGAATACCTATGAATGTTCATGATTCATTCAAAAGTTGCGTATTTACTGAAAAGCTGAAAGGCTCCAAGAAACAGTGGAGATCCCTGGAAAGCTTGAAAACTCCATATCAGTGAAAATATTTCACTTACCCCCGCCAGAATTCTAGAAAGTCTAGAAAAATTCTTCAAAACCGCTTAAAAGAACAGCCTTCTTTATTACAATTCAAAACACCAAGCAGATAAAGCTTTCAGCGAGAGATGTAAACATCAAAAAATTCAAACTAAGTATGAAAAAACCTGTTTTAGAACATCTCGTTTGTTTAGCTAAAGAATTTCAAGCCTTTATATGAGAGTGTTGTTCTCTTACAGCACAAATTTCATTTACACTTCTAACGTGACGTTTTTCAAATACTTTTTTTTATCAACCTCGTGCTTAGCTTAATGGTGGAAAATACTTTTGAATCTGCCATGGGGACCGAGGTTAAAGGAAGTCGGTTTTTGAAGTACTTCTAATAGAATTACTTACAATAATTCTCAAGACCGACTTTCTATTAACGTCGGCATTGATCGAATAATTCTCTACAGTCTTGTTTAGCAAGCAACACCTGCTATTTTATTCCTTATTGCGGTTAAGCTAACGTTGCGGTGGATTTCGCCATCATCAGAGCCTGAAAATGTCAAGTTGGCTGCAATCTTCAGGGACAAACACCGCATCCAAGCATAGAAAACGCTAAACCAAGATTTAACTCGCACTGGAAACAAAATAGCTTCTTCTCACCCTCACCGCTTCCTATGTGTCTGTGAGTATGAGTCATTGAGTATTTCACGTGGAAACGAACCGACCAATCTGAGATATTGTATGAGATCACGCATGATAACGAGGCATTGCTCCCTGAGGCCCATTTTTGGATTCCTGGATCTCTTCCAGAAGGCTTTGAGAGTTTTGCACGTTGAAATTTTCGATTCCTGTGCGAGTGTAGTGACTATTACTTCGAAATCTTCCTCGATATATCTCGTGTCCTTTGGGAGCCCAGCGGAGTATTTGAGTTAACTTTAAGTCTACTGACTAGGTACCCTTTGTACGGATGCAGAGTGACCTAGCCGTTTCGTCAATGTATTCGCCCAGCAGGCTTTGTAAGAGATTAGGTACACATTATGAAAACTCATGCAATCACCGTCACTATTTTTTTTTCTCCTGACTGGTATTAAGGAGCTTTTGAAGTTGCAGTTATTTCGTTTGAAGTTATGATCAGGATAAACGGCACCTTGCTATCGCTGGAGTTATCGTTTCGCAGCTTGGGCTTTCCTCTACACCTATCTCGAAGAGCTGCAGTTTCGTATTTATTGGAAATAGCTATTTACCGCGCCTATTCCAATGATTCTTCCTTATGCTCTCTTCCTGTGCACACATTCGTGACTGTTCGAAACATGTTTCTTACAAGCCCCTTTTCAGGCGTTAGGATTGAGAGAAAAGGTAATCTACCAGTACGTTTTATTACTTGGCTTTTGGTACCATCTCGTGACGTAGTCGTTTTCCAACAGGTTAATTTGAACACTCAGAAAAGAAAGCCAGTTTTCTTTCCGTTTCTCTCAGGTGGACTTACTGCACTCTAGCTGTTCGTTCAATAATTCTTGAAGAATTGTTTGTTCCTAATCTTCTGTAGTACTTCCCTGCTCAGATTTGTCTTTCCGTTATATAGAGGTTCTTGCTGCTTCGATATAAAGCTATCTAATAAAAAAAGTATGCATTGGTAGTAAATATAAACAACGCAGTTGAATAAAAATCTGTCCAAATGAGAACAAGCCTCTGTGTAGACATTCAATTTATTCCGTTATTCGGTTTAAATACAACTTGATCCTTCAAAAATCATTTACGCGTCAATAAAAATTACTCCATTTTAACCACTTAAACGAGTAACATTCAGGAAGAATTGTGCAGATGCCAGTGACACTTCCATTTAGCTGGTTGTTGGCATGTTTTTTTTTTCTTTGGACACTCAATAAACCGGTGCCAGTTCGCTCCTAGTCCATCTCGCCAGCCTCACGAGCAAGTCGCCAATTCTCGTAGACTGGAGGAAGGTCCTCCAACCGGCGACTATATTTCATCTAGCCATATCAGAGATCACTGATACTAACTTACTAGGAACTGAGATTGACAATGAAGGTGCCGGAGATCTCCTTCTTGGCTTCGGTACCATTGGATGATAAACTTTCCACCGTACAACGCAGACCGACATCCAGTAGTACTGCTTTCTTTCTTGTTTATAGTGAAGGTGTAAGGATAAAAGATGAAGTGTTTGGCGTTGATTAACTCTTAACAGCTCGTAGATACGGCGAGCATTGGACGCTATTTGTAACACCGTTGGAGGCGATTGAATGTATATTTACTTTATAAGATAACAACCAACGTATCAAGAAAGTGGTTTTATATCCACAAGCAAGTCTAGGACACAAATTTGTCCACCCGTTATGGAGGGAGAGTTTGTTCGGCCTCCGGCACGTGACTGGGCTGAGGTGACTACGTGCACCTCTAACCACTGCGTTGCATACGTCTAAATGCTAGTTTTAGGTAAAATCGCAAAGATAAAGCCCAGTCCATGAATATTTTTAGAAAACGTGTGAAAAACAATTGTGAGGCTGTCACTTGTATTACTCTTTTGAGGCTGAAAATTCGAAAATAAGGAAAAAACAGAATCCATAGGTGCAAAAGGGAGTAGAACAGCGAAATTCGATATTGGCTTTAGGGCAAAATAACTTGAACCAAATTTTACACGTAATACTCGTTAACAGTCACTAAAGTTTCCTTTTTCTTGTTCTTCTCTTTTTATCTTGCTATGCCCCTTTTTTCTCTTTCCTTCTTTCTTTACCATCCTTCTCCTTTTATTTTCTCATTTTCTTTTTTAGGATATTTTTAAACAAGGGAATTAAAGCTACAAAGATTAAGTGAAGAGATCTCAAATGTTTAGCATAAAACGGTGTGTTAAATGGCTTTAACATAGTGTCTATATACAAACTATTAAAATCTCGACGATAAAGCAGGCTATGATGGTGAAAAATTTCGAAAGGTGACCTCAAAAGCCTTATAGGTGGTAAAATTTCCGAATGTTTGCCATGAAAATTTAGAAAAATATGACGCCCCGATAATTGGCGATGTGAAAGAAACATCTCCCAAACGGAATGATCTCCAGTTTTTTGGAAGAGAAAAGAAAAAAGGGGAAGAATTTCGTCTCACCGAAGAATTAAAGAAGTGGGTTGGAAAAAAAAAGAAATAAAAAGATGAACTTGGATAATTCCTTCAAATTCTCCGTTACATGGAAGAAACATAGTGGGATAGGATGACTGAGTATAGTTAGGAAAATTTTAGAAACATGAAATTCACATCAAGATTTTGGAACCTCAGCTTTGAAAACTGAAACATTAAACTGTAACCATAAAGTAAATGGACCGTTCAAATCGTTAATGTGAAAAATGGAACAAAACTGTTCAAGTCGTGAGAAAGTTGACGAGAGAACGAAATGAGAGCTTCGAACACGATGATATGAAGACTATACGAACACTTTTGGTCAAGGCATTGTAACCATTTATGAAATTCCTTAAAATCCATTAAAAAATTGAAAACAAACTGAGCACAATTCAATTCCAGCAATTATGAGGAGAGAGTTTCTTTGAGAGTAGGCGAAGTAGCGAAGAAAACGACAAACAGAAAGCAAAACTAACAGCGACCGTCCGACGAACGTTCAACTAAGCGATAAGAGCGACCAGCTATCGCACGGTCGGTAGGCCCGGTCCGTCCCGGTCATTTCTGGAAGCCCAGAAGCCATATGTAGAGTTGTCACCGTTCAGCATCATCAGACTTTCACATAGATGACAAATTTCTTTGAAAGCGGCTACTTTTACGAAGAAGAAGCACAGACTAGTGATACAATCGGAAGACAGCGTTGCTCTTTATGCGAATGAACTTGACATACGGTGCAAATCTCAGCACTTTTTGAGCGGATTCGTTGCTTGTACCCATCATTGACGAAGGTTACCGGCTTCGGCTACCACATGAGGACTTTGTCACCTTCACAAATGTCGTTTGATGCTGAGAAGCAGAGATAGCTATAGTAGAAGCCTTTCATCGGAGAGAGACTTTTCTAGAAAACTTCAGAACCACTTTGCAGATCGCAGAGAAAAATAACGTTTACTTGGCTAGGATGAAATTGAACCAGCGACAATGTGTGAATTATTGCGTGCCGTCTCTATTGCCTTTTCTGTTGCTTATAAGAAGAACATGAGCAGAACGTGCGAGTGACCAATAGCACAACTCGGTGTATCCGATCGCGAGGAATCGTCGCAATTTTCCTCATGCGGTCAAGCACTTGAGCATCTCGACGTCTTCATGAAGAACTCGCAGCAGTTCTCCAGTTAACCGGCATACTGTTCATTTGTTTCCCTGTGGCTTACTAACCGGAAGAGATAACCTTGGATTTCGAAGGACAAGAGGTAATTTCGTTGGCAAGGTATCTTTTAGTTGAAAATGAGTCGAACATCTCCACTCCGGAATCCAGTTAGTAGAGCAGCAATGCCTGCAATCACTGTCGTCGGAGATACATGTCACTAGCTAGCAAATTATGAATGACCAATCCGTAGTAGAACGGCTTTGAATACTCCAATGAAAGGAAATCTTGCTGAACTATCCAGTTACCATTCAAATGGAAACTGCTGGTTCACGAACAAACGACTTTCTGTAATTTACAAAAAAAAAGCTAACCAAGTATTATTTGTTTTTTTTTTCAATTTTTACCTACTTTATTTTTAGTAACTTTAATGGTTTCGTTCCCAAAATTCGTGGGAAAACCTACTCCAGATTGCCAAGACGGGAATTTGCTGACTCCTAAGAATTAGCCGAAAACAATTAAGCTTCCTGCTAACCAAGTATTATTTGTTTTTTTTCAATTTTTACCTACTTTATTTTCAGTAACTTTAATGGTTTCGTTCCCAAAATTCGTGGGAAAACCTACTCCAGATTGCCAAGACGGGAATTTGCTGACTCCTAAGAATTAGCCGAAAACAATTAAGCTTCCTCCGAGGTAGAGTTAATTTCGGTTTTTCGTTCATTTTCAACAAGAACTCCTAATAAAAATGCCCAGTTTCCTCTCAGGTTTGGAGACCCTAGCGGGGAATGCTGATGCAATGCAATTCGATACCAAAGACCCAAAGATTCCAAAAATCCCAAAGTTTTTCTCTCATCTTGGTGAGGCCGTAGGCTATTGGAAGCATGCATGACTTTTATATGGGAGAAATTTTCGTATAAATCATTACTATGAAAGCGGTATTGTTACAAAAAAAAACAAGAAACGAGACATGTCACCTAGATGCTTTTTTACATGGCAAAAGCGTATACCTTGGAAAGATTGTTTTACTACAGCAAAGTGTCAGAATCATCGATAACTTTGGAAAGAAGAGAACTGAAATATGAGCTTGAGGGACCAAAAATTGAAACAAGTTTAGCCATTGTGAGAATCACAGACAATGATGACATTTGGGCGATTCATTTTTTTCTTGCGATATCGTGAAACCAGCCACGTTTCCATTCTAAATGGCGGCCAACGAATGTCACTTTGATGGACGTCGTCGAAGTTATTCGACAAATCCGTAAAGAATTTTGAACCTAATAGCGAAAAAAAAATGAAAACAAGAATGGGCGCACGTGAGGGCGTCAGAAACGAAGACCCGACACGTCGTTACTAAAGGAAAGAAAAATTCGCAGCACAACTGACCAGAGGGTGAAGCAGAAAGAGTTGAGCTTAATCTATCTCTTAAAGATATTCCATGAGCGATGGACTCTACTAGGCATCGTGAAAGCGGATCGAATGCATATTTGGCCTCAGAGAGCGATGTTTTCAGTTAGTATTCCCATATCCCCACATCTGTTTGCCACTAATTTGTCTACCTACACAACTTGCTTTGCGCACGAAGAGCGATCGAACCATGACCACGCGTTTCATTTCAGGGTACCTTTGATCATTGTGCACCGACGAAGCATCAGCTTATATTAGTCATGTTGCTGAGTTTTAGAGATGACCTAATTGTTGAGCACATAGAAAAAACCGCAGATCTAAGAAAACTGATCTTTCAAGGATTGAAAAACAAAAACAACTATAAAACTAGAGCTTTATATACGGGAAGAAGAACAACAAAATTTATTTCTTAAAGAGAATCTATAGGAGAAGGATAGAATAAAGTTCGAGAATCTCTTAAAAGAAGTCTAACCTTGTAAAAACTGTTAAATTAGGAATAGAATTGATACCCATGGAATAAAACCTCTCAGTGATATGTATAACTGATGAAAGCCTCATGCACATGATGACGTCACGATTTTTATGAGAATGAGTGACCATCAGAGTCAGTTAATAATCTTCTTTGAACGTTCAGTATTCCTATTCAAACTATGTAATCTGCAGAATATTCAGTAATTTAGAAAAATATTGATTTCCTCAGCGTTAACATCATTTGGGGGACTACTCCAGCATGACTTGACCGTTTCGTTAGCAACGATAATGTGAAGCGTTCTGGGATGGTCAACAAAGCAAAAAGAAAAGCAAGACATCAGAAAAGACCCTCTTAATTTGAGATTATAAATCTCAACAAACTCAGCTATGATTGAACAAATCAGTGAACACTCTCAAAAAAATTTTGTGACGGCTAGTATAGAACGGTCGAAGAAAAAATTCGGGAATATAAAGCAATGAATGATCGGAACGAAGTGAAACATTACTAAATAATCAAAAACTGAGGAATTCTTGGTAAAAAAAAAACGATAGAAAAGAGTTGGCTAGAGGTAGAGAAAGACGAAAAAGGATAAAAGGATAAAGCTCTCGGCGTTGGTCATTCCCTGAGAGATGCGCCATGCATTCGACTTCATTAAGTATCGTTGGAGGCCATTGAATGTATATTTGGCCTTTACAATGACTCGCGGTGGCCTCCTGATGCATCGAGCCAGTGCAGTTATCATCCCAGACAAGTCTGGTATCAACTTGGCGACCCCGGAGAGATGGAAGGCTTGGTGAGCCATGGGCGCGCAGATCGATTCTATGTGTGCGTCGCAGTGGCGCCTTCAACCGCTGCGCCACACACGCCCTGAGAAGGACGAAAAACTGGAGTAAAAATGCATT
Source organism: Angiostrongylus cantonensis (assembly GCA_009735665.1). Classification (NCBI taxonomy): domain Eukaryota; kingdom Metazoa; phylum Nematoda; class Chromadorea; order Rhabditida; family Metastrongylidae; genus Angiostrongylus; species Angiostrongylus cantonensis. The sequence goes on from MQTX01000202.1 coordinate 19,080, forward strand.
CATAAGTAATAAATTGCTAAATTCGTAAAGTCAGCGATGGGTTTTTGTCCTACTTTTTTCGTTAGCACTCAATCACGAAAGAGGAACGTGATAAGATAATGATCAGAGAAAAACAAACGTGGAGCAAATGTTCAAGGTGGGGTAGCTGGCTGACGTTAGGAAAAAATCAAGAACAAGTGAACGGTGTTAGCCGCCACTGAAGATGAAACATTATCAAAGGCTATTCTGATGAATACGATACCCTTAGAGAACAAAGCTATGAAACATAGCAAACAATATAAAAGCGGGATTGATAGAAAACATCGTCGAATGAGATCACTGTTAAGTAAGTGAACATCGATTGACTTTTTCCACTCTTATTCGGCACGTCGGTCTTCATTACCTTACTGCTTGCGCAGATATTAATGCAAATATCGTAGTACTACCGTCGTGATTAAGAAGTAGATACTTACTTGCTTAAGAAGTAGATACTTACTTGCTGAAAAAGTAGATACTTACTTGCTTAAAAAGTAGATACTTACTTGCTACTTGCCCGTCCTCATTAGTTGTGCGGACTCCAGCATAATCATCATTTTTTGAGATTTACTGGTTAACCCATTGTGGTTCCCTGGAATCCCGAGGTCAGCCTGGCCAAAGTATGCCCCAAGTCTTGACCCCCGCGGACGGTCGCAGCCCCTGTGCATCAGAGGGAGATTTGCCACCATGCGACTTTGATACCAAGACGATGGCGAATCCTGGTATTGGTTTACTCTTAGTTAGGTTTCCTGATGGAAACGCCGGACTCCTTCTCAGCTTGGGGGACCCTACTAACGGGACGAATCCCGCCGCTGTACACGACAAACCGACGCCGAGGAACACCTCTCAGCCACGATGAGGCTGTAAACCGTTAGCAGGTCAGAAATGACTATTTATGAAAAAAGAAAAACAGCATGTAGTATGAGAGGAAAAAAAAAAGAAGTATCGTAATAATCAGAGACTAAACGACCAATCGTAACGGGGCAACGGGTGTGGCCTAAGGAATTCATTAAAAGTTATTAATACGTTTTTACGATACTACAGATCATTAATATGTTTAAAGTTAATTGGGAACAGCTAACAATAGTACGGATTAAAACGTCCTAGAAACTTGGAACGTGCTCAATTGCGGAGATAAGTAGAGTAAAAAGAATGCTATTGTATCCATTTTCCTTTGGAGCGGCAGGAAGAGAGAGCAGTTTTTAAGAGGTAAAAAAATCTGTAAATGCTAAAATATTCCATCTTCTGATATTTCGGTTTGGAAAACGTGGCAAACAAAAGAAAATCTCCAAGTTGCTGTGGCTACTTTGATATAATTAGAGTAATAATCATGAGAATGACTAGGCTTGGGAATTAGAAGTCGTTTAGGGCTTTCTTCTGAGTAACTGCTGAATTTTAGTACAGACAATTGGATCTTGATGATTACCACCATTTGCTTACTAGCTGATAGAACATGAAAGCTTATTGATAACTATTGTTATTCCGTTTAAGAAGTATTACTAAACAAACTGAAAGCATTGTAAAAAATCAGGGTAAATCGATGTGGTCAAGTGATATGGGAGAGGGTTGGGTGAGTTGTCGACTAAATGAGCAAACCGGCAAAGGCGGCTTTTGTGTCCGAACACATGTTGATCGTGGATGTGGCCTCGGACGAGGGAAAGCTGCTTAGCCGTTGTCCAGTCAACAAACACGCGCTGTCCTCACCAGCGGCTCGTCCCTCCCGTCAACGTGCTGATGGTGGGTGATAGAGGGTGATAGTGATGATGGTGGAGGCGGTGGTGGTGGTGGTCAAGTAGTAACAACTGCCCGCTAAGTACTCTATCTAGCTGTAGAGTGTATCTGTAGGTTATATGTGAATGATTATACCGTTGACTATACCCTAGTCTACAGATGTTAGGTTAACAGCATAACGTGCTCTAATATCATTGGTCAATTTGGTCATAAGACGATGGATTCAGAGCTACTCAGTTTTCTTCTCACACGATTTATGGATGGGGAAGAAGAAAGTACGAATTTCACCGCACTATTTTTTTTACCTCATGACAGCTGTTACTTTAGGAAAAGAGAAATTGATAGGAGTTATTAACCTTTTCGGAACAAATTTACAGCCATAGTTTCGTAATAGGTTTTTATTTCGTTAACGATTGGTGCCGGAATTACGGAACGATAGATTGGGCAGTAATACACCATTGAGCATCCTATGCTTGGAGCCACAGTTTAACTGAGATATTTTTACGAAAAAATTCAACCAAGAGTAACTCTAGCAGCAGAACACTTATGAGCTATTCTTAGTCACCATTTAACCGGAACCACTAAGAAATAATGGGCCTCATACTAAAAATGAGATGCTTTTCAAATCCCTTAAGCTAGCGGAACGCATTGGGTTACTTTGTCCAGTGATGAGAACAAATGGGCGTTTATAAGGGGTCCTCTCAAGGTACTCGATAAAAAACCGAATTAAAAGTATATAAATGGAAATAGAACGCTGGTAAGAGGGAAAAAGTGGAAGAAATGACAACGTTGACCATGTTCGACTGCACATTTCGCAGAGGTCCTTCGAACGTCCATTACGGTAAACGTCGTTGTGGGTCCAACTAAAGGTGTGTTCTTCAACTAGGAAAAAGCGTAAACTTCCCACAACGACGCAAATTTGCTTTTTCTTTCTCATCGATTAAGATATTATACGGTGTCGGCTCCTGCCTTGAAGTAGATATGTGAACACGAAAAATGTTAGCAAAATCTCAGAGAGACGATGAAGAAAGCTTCCAAAATAGGGTAAAAAAATGTTTTTTTTCAGCACGAAATAACCTCGATTCATCGTATATTGGAATAAAACAGCGGAAAGGTATGCATGACGAGGAAATAGGGCTCATATAAAAGGGAAAAAATAGTGGGCGTAGACAAAGAAGCATACATAGTATAGGCGCATACAATAAAAATGATAAGTGTATATAATAAGTATAACTGACCACATGACTAGTGAAGTAATTACACGACGTCATTACTGAGTGATCAACATGAGCATTAATCTGAACGGACGCCAGTTGGTGCTCAAAGACAACACACCTGTTCAGCACGATGATGATGACGATGACGATGTCGGCAATGGTGATGATGGTGATGATGGTGATGATGATGATGATGATGACGACGATCGTCAACAGACAACGACGGCGACGATGACGATAATGGTGATGATGACGGCGACCACCAACTGAGAACAGAACGACAGCAAACAGGATTTGTATACACAACATCGAAAAACTTTGACTAAATCAATCGGCTCCTTCCATTCATTCAACTATAGCCTGTGTTGTTCCAGGTGTAATTATTTCGTACAGACTTTTTTTCGTCTATGTAACAGCCCCAAAATATGAAAAGGATCTCCCTGCCTTCCATAAGACTTGACGACTAGTAACTGTTCGCCATGGTGAAAACAACGTGATTTCCGACAGTGTTTCGTCCAAGCGTTTAAGGTATTGTAAAGTTTCCTAAATAAACCCATGGTAACAATGCTTTTCTCGCAAAACCTTAAGTTCTAATTACACTTCAAAAGTTGTATTTTATGGAAAACTTCTACTTCTGCAGTGAGTATGGGCTTAGACACTCAGATAATCTGCCCTCACAAGTCGTACGACTCTCGAGAATTCTTTCATCCGTTTCGTGTCTCACAAACGTCGTCCGGAACGGCAATTGAGTTGAACTGTAGGCTTGACTGCAGCTAACTTGAGGATCTCTGAGCGAACTGTTCCCCTCATTGACATTGCTGAATGCTGGTCGAGCGTAGTTTCCACTGGAAGTATCAGATAGGGGTGCTATGGTACTCTCAGGGTGTCATTAACCATTGTGGATAGAAGTAAAGAATGTTGCGTCGAGATTTTCGTTTTTTTCCGCACAGCAGTAATAATTCCCATTATGGCACCGAGTTCTGCGACTAGCTAGTTGACCACTTGCTGGAAGAAGTTATATCAAATCAGATTCAGTTTAGATACTTAAAAATCGAATAGGAGTGGACAAAGTTAAAATTTCACTTGGACTGAAATTTCTAAAAGATGAATTGTTTTCTACACCTTTTAGTATTACAAAGTGGGCATACGATGAACACAACCGCCGCTTCCTGCCTGCATCAGAGAGCATCGACCCCTGCATTCTTCTGGGGCAAATTACAAGACGAGGGAGAATAGGAAACCCTGATTTGAGAAAACACTAAGCACCTAAAAGTCATCGCCTAAGCTCTTAAAGAAGACGATGGCTCATGGTGCATGGTGCACCTATGAAGTAGAAATGAACAGAAATTGCTTTATTCGTCACACTGTTTATCTTTGTGTTATTTAAATTCGTTTGATAAACAGCTCTCCAAGCATTTTCGTAAAGGTTCTGGAAAATTTTCAAGCTTGTCATTAATTAAAACACTTTAGCTTCTAGCTGGTTTTATTCTAGCCGATTTAAATGCACGAGAATGAGCTGAGGCGAACGTCACTCTCAATTGAGAAAATGAGCCGCCCGCAGATTTCGAATTTCAAGATGAAAGATTTCGTTTCAGAATTTTCACATCGCTTTCGTGTCTAAAATGTCACGTCGTAATGGATGGCGGTCATCTGATGCCGTCAGGGAATTGCCACTGCTTGTATTCTCAGCGTTACATGACAGATTACATTTTTGCGCAGTTTTTTCTTCCCAGCGCTATACCATTAGGTTACAACATATGAAATGTTCGACTTTATTGTTTTAATGGAATCTCACAGACTCAAAACAGTACTCAGTGTATTTCTGTATTACTTCAATGCTGAGATATTTACAAAACTACGGAGCGCAGGTGTGGAGAACGAACGGCGCTATTGTCCTTTCTGGGAAGTAACGCGTTCACCACCACACCATGCGGCTCCTTCGTTTCGCCTGTCTCTCAGCTGATTCTATCAGATACGTTCCCCACCGCTGACACCCGGAGTTTTGCAAATATCTCAGCATCAATGAAGTTATATTTCACAATATACCCTGCTAGCAAAAGGAGTGGACAGCAAATAAAAACGAGATTCAAATGAATAGTACTTCAAAGCGATTCTGAAGGTTTAGGAGAGATAAAAATTCTCGAAAGAGAAAAAATCGAATCGTTTATTCAATCCTTTGGGTGCATTAAGAAATACGCAATGATTTTTAGTTGGAGAAGAAATTCTGAATGACATTAAATAAACACATTTTGTACTATATTTTTCAGAATTACGTATAAATGCAACTCATCCACTCTTTCTTTCTCTAAGCCCAACTAATCCTTCATGCCTATTTAGCAGAGCGCAAGCATCGTCTGTATTCTAATGGTCGCGTGCAACTCGTCTGCCGCACTGAATGACTTTCTATTCAACTATTTTTATGAGCAAATGGTTCTAGCTGTCAATGAATCTGACGTAGCGATTTCATTTTAATGCGCTTTTTTTTTAGGTGTTTTCAAGTCTTGATTACTAAGTATCCTAGGCTATCTCAGTGATGTTTTGCAACGTGGCGTACGTTTTGAGCGATGGCTACGGGTTCCTTGCAATACCCACACATGGTCTTATGTTCGACACCATAACCCTGACAAACCGTGCCTCTCATCTTCAAGGGATAGAAAAATTTAGATCTCCGAGAGCCATTTTCTAGGCCGAATATGTATCCATTATCCTCTACGACAATTAACAGAGTCGATGGTTTACTATGTATCGCTAACAGAGATTAGCGACGAAGGCTTTGTCCTCTGAACACTATTGAAATGCACCAAACAAACATGATAGAACGAGCACTAAAGACATTATTTATAACACAAAGCTTAAGAGCTACCTAACTACAAGTTCTTCAAAAAAGTTTTGAAAAGTTGCTGGAATGTCAACCACAATGATGCTGAGATAGTTGCAAAATCTCCGAAGAGCAGGTGTCTGCGATGAGAATCGAACATGCAGTCACTCTTTCTGGGGGTGATGCGTTCACCACTACACCATGTGGGTCCTTCATTTCGCTTTTCTTTCAGCCAATTTTCTATCTACCAGCCCCCTGAGAGCCCGAGTTTTTTTTTCTTTTTCAAAGCCTTTTTTCAGAAGTTTTTAAGTCTAGTTTTTTAGGAGTTTTTGCAAATATCTCAGCATAATTGTGGTTGCATTCCACATAATACCCTGCCGTGAAATATTGTAGGAGGTAGGTTCATTTTGGGATAAATTACCAATACAAATAGATTAAATTTTCATAGAGGGTGATAACTGCTTGGGTATGACCAGATAGTAGCGCCCCTCTGCGGTGGCGCCATCCATTGGATACATTGTGAGCAAGAAGACTTCAAATGGAAAAAAAGAACATGCATGTTCTATGGTGAGCTTTTGGGAAATTTGCGGAGACAACTCGTATAATGCTGCACTAAGAGCATGAAAGAACTACTACGAATAAAGGTTTGAATCAAATTTATTTCTAGTTTGATTTCACATGACCCATTTTCACATGTATTGTGCGAATCCCACCACTGCCACCACTCAACTACTTAACACGCACTTACAGTACACGGAGATCTAACATTTCGTGTGTTGTTTCGGCTGCTACTTGAGGATTGCTGTTTTCCTCATGAATTTCTTTGAATGTTGGTCGAGTCGATTGTCCCTCGAGTCCGAAGATGGATGTACTAGAATGTTGCTAAGTAGACTTATGAGCGTGGGTTTTGTCCAGAACACTCTAGTGCCAGTTCTCATACCCTTAAAGAATGAGAGGCATGGTGATCTTGGGGCGATATTGAACTAGCCCTGTCCCCTTGTCGAACGATAACACCACCACTGCGCCGTCCGTCTCCTGTTTAAATAGAAAAATCGAAGCACTCGTTATAATATTGAAATACTTACGGAAAATACCTTATGCTATCTACGTTTACGAAATAACATTAGTTTAATCACAATACACATACAGAAGCAGTAAATTAATCTGTGAAAATTTCTGCAGCATCGTATAAGAAATTTGAGCATCACAAAAAGATTTCAAACGACTGATTTTGATGAATAGCAAAAAAAAGAAGGCCAAAACAAAACTCGACATTACAAAGTAGTTTGTGAATCTCACAAGACGACGTCGGAACACAACAGTGACAGTATCGTATACGTTTGGCAGACATGACGGTCGGAGCTTCTAATCAGATCGCAGACATAGCCACAAAGTAATCGAACCCTCAATTTATCTTACGACATTCTTGCTACAAACAGAAAACCGACAACGCGTTGGGCAGATGACTTGCGACCTCAGTAGATGAGGTGGAACACCAAAATGGACGGCTGTCGGAAAGTGGGCGTGTGCGCGCGTAACGGAATTACTTTAACACTAAGGGCATCACGATTACGTTGACCATTGAATTAGTGATAGGGACAAATAATTCAATAACCCTAGTCATATAAAGTTCAATTTCTGTAGTGATCTTTCAAAAATCTTTTTAAATGCCAAACACAATTTCGCACCAGGAAAACTAGGAAAGAATACATCAGTTCATAATAATAACTGACAGTCTTAAAACCTCTAATGATTCGAGCATGATCTAGGACATTTTGAAAACAGAGGATCAGTGCAAAATTTTTCGATGAAAATCCACAGAGGAATTTGCAACACCAAAAAAAAACATAAGAATCGTAAACGCAGAAAAAAAGCCATGTAGGAATAGCCATGCCGCCATGTAGTTTGCAACTCATCCACTCTTTCTTTCTCTAAGCCCAACTAATCCTTCATGCCTATTTAGCAGAGCGCAAGCATCGTCTGTATTCTAATGGTCGCGTGCAACTCGTCTGCCGCACTGAATGACTTTCTATTCAACTATTTTTATGAGCAAATGGTTCTAGCTGTCAATGAATCTGACGTAGCGATTTCATTTTAATGCGCTTTTTTTTTCATAAGAATCGTAAACGCAGAAAAAAAAGCCATGTAGCCAGCCAGCCAATAGCCATGCCGCCATGTAGTTTGCAACTCATCCACTCTTTCTTTCTCTAAGCCCAACTAATCCTTCATGCCTATTTAGCAGAGCGCAAGCATCGTCTGTATTCTAATGGTCGCGTGCAACTCGTCTGCCGCACTGAATGACTTTCTATTCAACTATTTTTATGAGCAAATGGTTCTAGCTGTCAATGAATCTGACGTAGCGATTTCATTTTAATGCGCTTTTTTTTTACAAGAGAAAAGTGATAAGGCACAGAGGTTTTGAAGAACGAAAGTAAACTGAAAGAGGAAAAGATGACCAACTCTTCCTCTTTACAAGCTTCAGCTTCTCATCAGTTCTTCCCTGTCACCCAACCTTTTCAGCCTTTTTCTCCTCTCTTCATTGCCTCAAAGCGCATCTTTAAAAATGGCTCTTACTAAAACCATTTTCTGAAGAAATATTTATATTCTAGTTTTTCTTTTTTTTGTTTTTTTTTAAGACTAGTTTCGCAAGCTTTTGCACTTTTCTACCCTTAATTTCAAATCAGGATTATTCTGCGTTTTTTTTCCGCTTATATCTTCACTTCTTTCGCTCTATTTCTTGATTACTAAGTATCCTAGGCTATCTCAGTGATGTTTTGCAACGTGGCGTACGTTTTGAGCGATGGCTACGGGTTCCTTGCAATACCCACACATGGTCTTATGTTCGACACCATAACCCTGACAAACCGTGCCTCTCATCTTCAAGGGATAGAAAAATTTAGATCTCCGAGAGCCATTTTCTAGGCCGAATATGTATCCATTATCCTCTACGACAATTAACAGAGTCGATGGTTTACTATGTATCGCTAACAGAGATTAGCGACGAAGGCTTTGCCCTCTGAACACTAGTAAATCAATATGCATTTTTCTATGTGGCATCTCATGAAATATATCAATCACTACGATCATTGTGCACGCCGTCCTCATTGGCATGTGAGTGTGTGAGTGTCAGAATGTTTTGCGAGTGGAAATATATTGCGCGCGTAGAAAGAAGGGAGTAAAGATGATGTACCTTGTCGTAAAAGTACACCTACATGTTAAATGTCCATAAGTAGATCAGTATGCACTTTTGTCGTTAGATTTACTACTCTTTAACCTTATTGCAACAAATTCGGAGGAGAAAAAAAATACTAGCCATTTTCATGCTCTTTACAGCTTCCCTACCCTTATAAGTCAAAGACAGTAACAAAGTGTTTTGTCTTCAGAGCTCATTTGCACGCTGAAGTACTATGCTGAAGAAGATTCAACTCTACACGACTACGGAGACACATCGCAAAAATAAACGACTGTTGACCGACTCTTTCGGTTCATCGCAGCTCTAAAGAAGAAGAAGATGAGGTCAAAACGTTAGCCGAATAAAGAGTTCCCGCAACAACCTAAAGCTAACTAATAAATAAAGTAGTTTAAAAGTGTTTTGTAAGCTTTGCGAACTCTCCATTCCATACTCAAGAAGGATGTCACAGCATAGGAAGTAGCTCAATGGACCCACTCGCAGGCCCTCCTAAGGCGGTAGTTAGATGTGACATCTCCTACAATCGGAGCTGTTGGTTGGATCCTGTACCCAGAGCACATCGTGTTTTTATCTATCACGAGTAGGAGAACTGGTATTGGAGTTGTTTTATAGCACAAAAACACTGACTTGACTCAACGATAAGTTACTGTATATTACTGCGGAGGCTAATCACCACCTGTGTGCTCATTATCGAGTCAAATGCGTGGTCCATCCATGAGGAAATTTCCACGAAATCAGACCTGACAACTACTGGGAGCTACCACTTGTCAAAACATTAAACATAACAGTCCAATTTAAAAAAATGAAGTGTCTTTTGCGTTCTTTGATGGATCCCACTGAATAATCTCAGCAAGCAATACGATTGGTTGAAAGCCCTACTGATAAACGGCCAGTGATAAATGGGATCAAAAACAATACATGCCAACATCGTTATTATTAGTAGTAGTAAAATTTTATCACCGTTTCTAACTCCCAAACCAACTTTATTCCCAAGATTGACTTTCTACTAACCTCGGCATTGGATTATGTTGGGAGGAATTGTTGTTATAAATTCGTCGTTCTTTCTCTTTCAACAATCGCGAGGTTGTTAAACAGCATACGTTTACTTCCATACAATAACACACATACAACACAATCGGAGCTGACGTTTCGGCAGAATCGCCTTCTTCAGAGCCGTTTTTTCTACGTGCGTTCCATTGAGTAAGAGCCGCTGACCAGCGTCGCATGTGGTTGACGACTCTCGTCATAACCTCGCGATTGTTGAGAAAGAAAACGACGCGTTTATTTACTATTATTAATCTATCTCGAAAATTAATCGGATTAAGGAGCAGGGAAGAAAGCTAAAGCAGGTGGGTCATATAGAGGTGGGATGAAGACAATGGCAATCTGGAGATCCAATACGCGTAATATATTGCTGAATATATTGTCCATAAAAAAACCCTCAACTGTCCAACATTTAATGAAAAAGGATCGTTTATTCTCGCAAAAATTTCTACCACGCCACGTTTTTTTTTTGAGTGAACTAAACACAGAGAAAGAAAGAAGTGCCAAGCACGCTAATACTTTCGCGACGAAACTCGCTTTTTGCAAATTGAGGATAATTTTCCAATAAATTATCTCGTGATTTCAAAACCTCATCGATCCATAGGAAGGAATTTGTCCTATCAAGGGACCCACATATATTTTCTCTACCCAGCGTCCTCTTAAAATCCAATTATGTCTAAAACCAGGATCTTCAGAAAGTTGGAAATGAACTTTACATGTTCTAAGATTTCCAACGCAAGATTGACAACTGAAGACATGAACGATATGTTGCAATATACAATCACACTGCTAGACGAAATCCTGTTTGTTCATTTGCTTTCGTTCCGAAATATGAGCCTTGGAAGAAAAAAGTGGAAGAAATATGTGTCTGCCATGGATAGAAAAAAATCAGAAATTCATCTTGGTAAAATAGGAGAAATTTCATCTTTCACGCCTAAAATTGTGTGTTGTGACAGTTTTCACTGCAATGGAAACAAAAAACGAAAACGACCAAAGATTTGCTAACCTAAAGCTGAGGACGACGGCCTTCGGGTTATACGTCTCCTATAAGGGTTACGTCGCCGCACATATGCTTAACGAACTAAACTAAATAGGTAAAGCATTTCAGATAATGTTTTTTCAATGTTCGAAAGAGAAAGTTACATACTCAGTTAGATTACACTATGAAAAATATATGAAGCATAAATTCGTTTGGTCGTTAGATTGACGCAACAAGGTGTCTTAAAATGGCATCTCGTGAAAGCAACAACAGGTGAACACCCGATCAAAAACCAATTAGAAAAAGGATTTTAATACACTCACAGTAAAGAGATTTGGCGAAGCGCAAAATATAAAAACCGTAAATCAATTGAGTATTGAGAGGATCGGCAAAGATTAACAGTGTCGATAATACACAAATTCATAGGACTTTACTGCTGTAAGACAGAGGTCGTGACTAACTAGGGTTCTAAGCTATAGATTTTACTAACTCTTGTCTTAATGAAATAACTGCTTCTATAATTGGTAAAAACCAAAGTGTTTAGTTGAAGCTTTCTCTTATTTAAAATGGTAGTGCTCCTGATTCCTTCCAAACGTTTACCGCCTCATCGTGGCTGGAAGGTGTTCCTTCCTGTGTGCCGGGTTATGACGTACAGCGGGGAGGATTCATCCCCTGGCAGGATCTCCCAAGCTGAAAAGTGGTCAGCCGTTTCCATTAGGAAACTCAGCTAAGAGTGAACCAATAGCGTGATTCGTCACCGTCCTGGTACCAAACTAATCACATAGTGGCAAAACTCATGATCCACAAGGGTGGCAACTTCCTGTGGTGGGGACTACCTGGAGTAGACTTTGGTCTGGCGGTCCTCGGAGCTCCAGGGATCCATAAATGGCTAAACCAGTAAAATTCCGGATTGGAAAAAAACGTACACTATGTTGGAACCCGCACAACCAGTGAGGACGGGCCATCCAAGTATCCAAGTATTCAAGAAAGTGCTGTTGATTAGTGAGATGTGATTTGAGAATACTATTGTTCCGATTAACTCATGTTCAAGATCGTGTTCTCAGCCATGATTATACCACTACTGCCACAAGATATCTATGATAAAACCAGAACCTGTGGTGAGCGTTAGTAACGGAAGCCGTACAATCACACTTCTGGCCATCTAATTTAAGAAAACGGCGCGTGTGGCGCAGTGGTTGGAAGTGCCACTGCGATACACACGTGAAATCGATCCCCGCGCCCATGGCTCACCAAGCCTTCCATCTCTCCGGGGTCGCCAAGTTGGTACCAGACTTGTCTGAGAGGATAGCAGCACTGGCGCGATACATCGGGAGGCCACCGTGAGTCATTGTAATGGCCAGATATGCACTCAATCACCTCCAACGATACTTAATAAAGTTGAATGCATGTCGCATCCCTAAGGGATTGATCAACGCCGAGAGCTTTATCCTTTTTTGACTTAAGAAATAAAAATGCCATGCAGTTTAATAGACAAACAAGATGTGCTGTGGAGATGTACTTCCTACACTAAGCGCAACAGGACTTCCTAACCATACGGCTCCACGCAAGAAATTTCGTAGAAAACTGAGTACGTGGTATTGCAAAGAGGAACAGCAGAAAAGGAACATTGTAGCTACAATACTGTCAAAATGGATTGTATGACGATGAAGAAAAACGTCTCTGATTAGCATAATCATCCATGGCAAACGTTATCGTGAGCTCAGGCAATTTGGAGGACGGTAGTGTGTGTGGTGTGACAGTGAGTGTATAGGTCATTTAGAAATATATGAGCGTTTTAAACTTAGTTTTTAAAATGTCATAAATTAACTGCAAACAAACAAACAAGTTTACTTATTTCAGTTGCATAAAATTCTAGAGCTCTGAAAGCGATGAATTTGTTGAACGCGTTTTTGCGCTACCGTCGTTTGTGAAACATTACTCGCACAGGTAGTTGCCAACGTTTTTGAAGTGTTAGTCGGTTGGCGAGAATACTGCGAATGAGGCAACGTTTCATAGCTCAACTCGTTCAACTTTTGCAGCGCTGGTTCCGCAAAGTAAGGCAGGACATTGTCGTGGAGAAGGGTTGGTCCTTTTCTGTTGAATAATGATGGTCGTCATTGTTGGAGTTTAGAGTGCATTTCGTCGATATGTTGGCAATACTTCATTGCCGTAATCGTCTCGGCTGAATTCAAAAACCATGATGAATCAGCACGGCTGCAGCCCACTAAACAGCCACCATAATCTTTTTTTTTGGTACAATTTCGGCTTCGGAAAGTGATGTGGAGCCTGGTCGCAATCTGACCATTGAGCTTAACGTCTCCAGCTGTCGTATAGAATCTACTTCTCGTCACATGTCACAGTTCGACCAAGAAATCAGTCGTTTTTGTTGCGCAGAATAAGAACAGACGGCACTTCAAAACGAAACTTTTCTGAATGTTGTTTAATTCGTACAGGACCTTTTGTCGAATCTTCTTTCCGATCCTAAGCAATCTATGTGTGAACATTGTTCCGGTGCACATGTCAAGGTGTTCAGCAAGCTCTCGAACAGTTGTCCACGTGTTTGCTTCCACTGCTCCTTTCAATTCGTCGTCATCAAGTGCACTGGAACGTCCGCCGCCTTCCTTATCTTCGAGGTCGAAATCACCAGATCGGAATTTCCGGAGCCCACGTTCACACTGTTGATTCACCAACACTTCCTTCACCCCAAACGTCATTAATGTTTCGGGCCGACTCTGTTGCACCAAGACCGAGTTTGAACCCATAAAAGAAAATTTGACAAAAATTCCTTTTTGACATCTGAAACTGCAAGGCTCAAAATTGGTTAAAAAATTAACTTTTGACAAAATATAAAAATATGGTTGAAAAATGCATAAAATCAGCTTTCTAATAATATTTAATACTGCAAGATACAAAAAAAAGATTTTTTGGCAAAAAATACATTTAAGCAATAAATGTTTGAAAACGCTCATTTATTTCTGAACAATCTAATATTAATGCGTGCATGTATATATATATGTATATACACATATATGCATGTGTCTACGTGTATATGTGTATATTTGTGTCTGTGCGTGTGCCATCTAATTCGTAGAAAGGAATGAATGCAGTTCAGCGGGATACATGGGAGAAAACGAATTCATAGAAAATTAGAACATATAAATAACAACCCTTCTTGGGACAGAGACAAAATGTCCGGCGTTAATCAAGCCCTTTGAGATTTGCAATGTATTTGACTCCATTAAATATCGTTGAGGTGACTGAGTGCATATTTGGCTTTTGTGAGGGATGCGGATAAATCGAGGCAGTGTTCATCATCCTTTGAGATAGGTATGCTCCCCATTTGACGAAGCCAGAAGAATTAAGCACTTAGATGGCCAGGGCCGTCGGATCGTTTCAATTTTCCTGTAGGCATTGCCTGATATCCTTAATCATTGACCTAGATAAGCTATCTTATTGTTATGCATAGACGTGAACAATTTATTTTTCTAAACAATAGCTCGAATACTCAGAGAAGACGTCAGATTGTTGTGAAAAAAAAACTAGAAAAAAAACAATCGGCTTCGGATCCGCTGACTTTGGAAGCGTATGGCAATTCCTTGCGTAATGAGCTGGAAATCGAGCAAGACAAGAAAGTGAATGGTGCTTCATCCCACTGCGCCAAAGTGTAGAGTTAATTGATTAAAAATAACAATAACCTAAAAGGTTTCAGTGGAATTAAGAAGAATGTAACATGTTCAGTGCATTCTGTAGCAAAAAATCGACTTCGTACACGAAATAACTATTAGAAGGCCATTAAACATAGATGGAATTTTCTTAAGTAAATCGTCAGTCTATAAAAAGGAGGCCAGAGGAGAAACACTTTAGTGAGAGAAAACCACAAGAATGTTGAGATTTGAGCAACACTCGAAACCTCAGGTGGATTTTCCTGTGGTTATGTTTCACATTACACCATGTCACGGAACAGAAAGAAATACACCGTAAATAAACGATAAAACTTTAGTGTGCTCTCTATAAAATTGTTTATGATACAAAATAGGCTTGTTAGAACTCGAAAGGCGCAACCACTTCCACACACGGATGAATTGAGTTCAGTGCTTGTCGGTGCGAGCACCCTCCCTACCATGTTTTATCGTGAAGCCCATCGGATATTGTAACAAAGTATTATTGCGGCTTCTAATAACGCGTGAGTCATCCAAAGTAAATAAGATTGCCAGCATATAAAAAGGATTAGAACGAAATCAGCACTAATCGCAGGTGTGCTTACCAACAAAAACAAGATATTGATCATCTCTGAACAGAATATTGGTCACTAAAGTGACAATCGACTTGAAATTACAAGAACAATAATTTACTTGGGGCCAGAATTAGTGGAGTGTTACTACATAATACTTGAAGGGGCGGAGCGATCACTACAGAAGGCAACTACCGCAACCGGAAATTATCGCCACATTACCGTCATCAACAGTAAATGTCAACTCTTTATTGAGGGACCCAGACATCATTCAACTAAAAAAGAAATCTACAGACCGATCAAAATACAATATTTTATTTCAACGATCAAAAAAAAATCCCTTCATTTATGAACAGACTGGTCTGCAAACGAATATCGAGCGATTATTAATCATATTGATTTCTATCTCTCCTTCAAAGAAAATAGAATGTACAGTATCCATTGGGCTAAAAGTTTACCGGTGCAACGTTAGACGGACAGGCACAAAATTCGAAATCTGATCAAAACGAAATGATGACGACAGTACAACTGCGGCAGTCACATTAGAAGTGGGATTTCGAAGAATTGCGAAGAGAACAGATGTAAATGAAGGAAAGGAGCAATGATTTTAGTACCATGATTTTTAAATGAGTCTATTATGACCATTAGAGACGAGTAAATAAGTATTCCTCTGGGTGATCACTAAGGGACTCAGTAGAAAGTTAGAAATAAAATGTTCCTCAACGGTCTAGGCCAAGGCTCAAAGGTCAAATTAAAAAATGCGAACGTTTCTATTTTGCGGAGAAGTCCGGAAAAACCAACTATAGCGAGCGCTCAGTCCATGGCGCAACTGGCTAAAGTGAATTAGTTCATATCACTTTTCGATTCCTTACCATTTTGTCGCTTAAAGCAATACTAAATGGTTTTGAGCAATTCATTAAAATACTTCACTCCTATTCTTAATCAGTCATTGGCAGTCTTAATGTACGGTTTCCTCCCAACGGTTTGCCGCCTCATCGTGGTTGGGAGCTGATCCTGGGTGTCGGGCTGCGATATACAGCGGAAGGAATCATCCTCCCGCCAGGATCTGAGAAAGTGTTCGGCGTTTCCATCAGGAAGCCTAGCTAAAAGTAAGCCAATACCAGGATCCACCACCGTCTTGGTACCAAATTAGTCGCATGGTCGCAAATCTTTTGTTCCACAAGGGCTGCGACTGCCTGTGGTGGTGAAGACCTCGGGCAGACTTAGGCCAGACTGACCTCGAATTTCCTGGAAACCACAATGGCTTAATCAGCAAAACTCCGAAAAAATAGAGACTATGATGGAGACCATGCAACCAATGAGGATGGGCCATTCAAGTATTTAAGTAAGTAATGTACCGTTTTTCAGTGTCATTTCAATTTTGTTTAGAGCTTGTTTCTATCAATGCACATCATGTGGTTTCTCCTATAAAGATGTTTTCACTGAAAAATTTAAAAATAATTAAGGAAACGAAAGGAAAGTGAAAAAGCTTGGCATTATAGCGATTTTAGAAACCTTTTCAAGTAACTGATTCGTTGAAATTCAACGATTTGTAGTTGGAACAGGACGGAGGTACTGTAATTTCAGCACTTTACGTGAGCGCTAACAAAACTGAAGCTGATAGTCATTAAATTCATAATGCATGAGAAGTTCTTATAGACCACAAAGCTATCAATATACTCAAGTCGAATATGGTCATTTCATAAAAATCAGCCGGATAGAGGTCAAAAAAATTGATGAGTAAAAGAGTAATCGAGTAGATTAATATCCTTGGAAAAATAACTCCTGTAGTCCAAAAAGCGTACGATAAGCGCTGAAATGAATAAAATTTTGGATGGCTAAGGGATTAGATAAAAAGCAGGTAGTAAATGTGTTGAGGTAAACAGGTGCATTCAGGTTAAAGTTATAGAATCGTCACTTAATCAATAATTAATCGCCAAATTTCAATTTTAATCCGAATAAATATTCCACACGATCAACTCGGATAGTCGGCTCTGATGAAGACGAAGACGTCGAGAAGTCAGCCAAAAATATAGGTTATTTACCAACCTCGTGTATGAGCTTGTCGAAGAAAGAATCGATATAAACAAATACTTTCTACTTCAATGACACAGATTAGGGCGAGAGATAGGAAATGGATGGAGATGCCATGAAATACATGTGTGCCTGTCGGTTCCACCTCGCAACATCACAATCAAGCTCGCAGCATGGGATATTAATACCGATCTTATCTGGAGAAAGATCCTTGCGGTCCACAAATTCCGGAGAATGCCCCTGGGACGAACACATGAAAACGCTGTGAAAGGGATATCTTGGGATTAAAGGCAGAGTTATATCTGCCAACGTTCAACGACATTCATCAAGAAGAAAGAGTCTTCAAGTGGTAAACGAACCAACACTTGTAAACCGGAGACCTTCACGGATGACGACAAATGCAAGGCAACGAGAAGGAATGAACGAAATGCTGGCATCTGCATTATATGTGAATATGGGCCATATGTGAATGAAAAAACAACTTTGAGCACACTGCATCGCCAACTTAAACGGCTTCACGAATCATCGTCGTTTAGATTCCATACACGGACAAACGGTGATACCAACCAGACAATGTGGATATTCATTTCAGGACGACGCAAATTTGCTGGAGACACCGAAGAATCTACAGCAACGACACCGACCACAACAAGGCAATTTATCCGTTGGGTTGCTTCAGGAACTCGACCTATACTCACTCCAAAATGATCTTGCTAGTGAGGGAAATAAAACGAAACAGCTGCATTGAATCCGAAAAAGCACCGCTTCTTAGTGAGAGGCATTCAAACAAAAATGCTCGCCAAGTTTTAAGCAGGCTAAAGCGTTTCCTCCAGAGACCTAATAGAACACATTGAATTATTCCAAGGACAAAGTTTTATAGAGAAAATTTTGAACAAGAGAGAGTTAAGCCTACTCATCTGAGGAAAACCCACACACCCCTTTAGAGGACATTTGTCTTGGACAACCTTCAAACTCACAGAACTAATCTCACCATTGTATTCGACAGTGGGATCCCAACAAATAAAGAAATTCAGAATGATGCCGTAATCGATAAATCGACATTCGTGATTACCGCCATTGGAGAACTAAATGGCCATCTATTTTCTAGTGTAGAAAAGGGTTTTTTGGCACAAAAAGTTGAACATAGTATATTATACATCAATACCAATAGCACATGATTTCGTAAGCATTATTTCACATTTTGCCCAATGTCAACCCTTATAATTGGATGGCCTCGTCATTATTTTTCACCAATTTGCTTCAAAAACCAGCAATAAATGAACGAGAGATTTAATACTGGGTGGGATTAGGTTCTAACCGACTTTGCGGTCCACAAATTCCGGAGAATGCCCCTGGGACGAACACATGAAAACGCTGTGAAAGGGATATCTTGGGATTAAAGGCAGAGTTATATCTGCCAACGTTCAACGACATTCATCAAGAAGAAAGAGTCTTCAAGTGGTAAACGAACCAACACTTGTAAACCGGAGACCTTCACGGATGACGACAAATGCAAGGCAACGAGAAGGAATGAACGAAATGCTGGCATCTGCATTATATGTGAATATGGGCCATATGTGAATGAAAAAACAACTTTGAGCACACTGCATCGCCAACTTAAACGGCTTCACGAATCATCGTCGTTTAGATTCCATACACGGACAAACGGTGATACCAACCAGACAATGTGGATATTCATTTCAGGACGACGCAAATTTGCTGGAGACACCGAAGAATCTACAGCAACGACACCGACCACAACAAGGCAATTTATCCGTTGGGTTGCTTCAGGAACTCGACCTATACTCACTCCAAAATGATCTTGCTAGTGAGGGAAATAAAACGAAACAGTTGCATTGAATCCGAAAAGGCACCGCTTCTTAGTGAGAGGCATTCAAACAAAAATGTTCGCCAAGTTTTAAGCAGGCTAAAGCGTTTCCTCCAGAGACCTAATAGAACACATTGAATTATTCCAAGGACAAAGTTTTATAGAGAAAATTTTGAACAAGAGAGAGTTAAGCCTACTCATCTGAGGAAAACCCACACACCCCTTTAGAGGACATTTGTCTTGGACAACCTTCAAACTCACAGAACTAATCTCACCATTGTATTCGACAGTGGGATCCCAACAAATAAAGAAATTCAGAATGATGCCGTAATCGATAAATCGACATTCGTGATTACCGCCATTGGAGAACTAAATGGCCATCTATTTTCTAGTGTAGAAAAGGGTTTTTTGGCACAAAAAGTTGAACATAGTATATTATACATCAATACCAATAGCACATGATTTCGTAAGCATTATTTCACATTTTGCCCAATGTCAACCCTTATAATTGGCCTCGTCATTATTTTTCACCAATTTGCTTCAAAAACCAGCAATAAATGAACGAGAGATTTAATACTGGGTGGGATTAGGTTCTAACCGACTGAATCCTCATCTGAACCTCAGTCGGCACAGCTGTTCACCTTCGGCCACCACAGCCACCACCGCCACCCTCACCAGCGACAGATTTAATGACGGAGGTGGACCGACCCAAGTCAACAAAAAAAGATTCCAACTAAAAGAAAAGGAATTTTTATGTATTTGAAAAACTCTGTGTATTCTCAACAATAACAAGTACTTCCAACGATCTATAGAAGTGGAAAAATGTCATACGTAGCAAGCTATGAATTGCGAGAGATTTCTTTAAAGACAACAAGTTGCTCTTTACACCAACGGTGCGAGAAGCATGGAGAAGGAACGGATTAAATGACTAACGAAAGCAAACAATTTTAATAAAAAACAAAAGATTTTGAAAAAATACGGCTTTAAAAGTTCGAAGTATTTAAATTTTGCCTGGCTAAAACAGGAAACTTGTCGTTATGTTATCGAAAACTCTCACTGAAAAAATTTTCTTAATTAATAACGATTGTCTATTTATGGCAAATATTGCTAAGAAGTAATCAAATGACTGCATGAAAAACATTTTTCAAATAAGAAAAATGCCAAAAAGGAGATAAAATTAGGTAATAAACGAATTTCAGTACTTACAACTACGTGCGCGTGTGGCGCAGTGGTTGGAGGCGCCCTGCGACACATACGTGGGATCGATCCCGCGCCCGTGGCGCGTCCAGCCTTCTATCTCTCCGGGTTCGGCAAATTGGTACCAGACTTGTCTGGGAGGTTAGAAGCAAGAGCTCGAAACATCGGTAGGCCATCGTGAATCATTGTAAAGGCCAAATATGCATTCAATCACCTCCAACAATACTTAATGAAGTTGAATGCATGTCGCATCCCTAAGGGATTGATCAACGCCGAGAGCTTTATCCTCATCCTTTATTCTAAATACTTTCTTCTAAATCTAAATATTAGTAGCCAAAGATCATGCATTATCATGCATTGTTGTATTCGTGATTAGGCAGGAAAACAACAATAATGGTAACATTAATACCGATATTGTTAACCACATTAACAGTAACAATAATAGTGACGATAACAACAATGATAATAAATCATCATTCGTAACCCGCTCAGCCGTTGAGTTACTCGACGAAGAGCCTCCTCAGTTCTCGAGCCGGCAGAACTGTTTGGGTTTCTCTCCTTTGAGAGATGCAAGGTGCATTGAGCTTTACTGTTTTCCATTATGACGACCTTCACTTTTAGTGGTTGCTGCAAGTAGTGCTCACCATGATGATGGAACGGCGCAGATTTCTATTCTGCTTTGAGTAGGCACTGGATTCTTGTAGGCGACCTCAGATCAAAGTCGAAACTCCGTAATGTAGTTCTTCGTGAGCACACTATAGAATTTTGGGATGAATTAGTTTATAAAGAACAAAAACTGTCCGCATTTATATCTATGGACATATTCATGAGGAGTCGCTCATGTAAAGTCAAGGAGTCCATCAACTGGATTCACTGATGAAGAACAGGATTGCAAGTTGGTTGTGTTTAATTCTAAATCGACATAGGAATATGTGATGTAACTCACTGTGATTAATCGATCGGCTTAAGACGATTCCACATGAAGAAGTTCTGTAGATTAAAAAAAAAAGAGAGAAAACAATGGCAATAGTGGTAGCAAAAATATGAATAAAAAGAGCATTAGTCATAGAAGTACCGATATATGAAAGCCTTGAAAATCTTGATCGCAGAGTTTAAGAAAACAACGCTTTAGCTTTACACAATAGTGTAATGAAGAGAGGCGAAAGAAAATAAAAATGGAGTCAGAAGCAGTTCAGAAGAAGAGGATTCTTCAGGATTACTGATTCTCCTCTACGAATTCAGTAATGGAAACTCAGTGAGGACTAAGTCGAGTCAAAAACGTTTGTCATATCAACGAAAAAGAAGCGACCAATTAGCCTTCTTGTCACGTTTAGTCGCTTACACACCGGCTATTTCGAAAACCGATTTGGCCTCCTCACTCAGCCCGAGAACAAAACTTCACTAAAAGTATAAAACGAATTGAATCAATGCATTGTTGTAGTCGTGATTAGGCAGGAAAACAACAATAATGGTAACATTAAAACCGATATTGTTAACCACATTAACAGTAACAATAATAGTGACGATAACAACAATGATAATAAATCATCATTCGTAACCCGCTCAGCCGTTGAGTTACTCGACGAAGAGCCTCCTCAGTTCTCGAGCCGGCAGAACTGTTTGGGTTTCTCTCCTTTGAGAGATGCAAGGTGCATTGAGCTTTACTGTTTTCCATTATGACGACCTTCACTTTTAGTGGTTGCTGCAAGTAGTGCTCACCATGATGATGGAACGGCGCAGATTTCTATTCTGCTTTGAGTAGGCACTGGATTCTTGTAGGCGACCTCAGATCAAAGTCGAAACTCCGTAATGTAGTTCTTCGTGAGCACACTATAGAATTTTGGGATGAATTAGTTTATAAAGAACAAAAACTGTCCGCATTTATATCTATGGACATATTCATGAGGAGTCGCTCATGTAAAGTCAAGGAGTCCATCAACTGGATTCACTGATGAAGAACAGGATTGCAAGTTGGTTGTGTTTAATTCTAAATCGACATAGGAATATGTGATGTAACTCACTGTGATTAATCGATCGGCTTAAGACGATTCCACATGAAGAAGTTCTGTAGATTAAAAAAAAAAGAGAGAAAACAATGGCAATAGTGGTAGCAAAAATATGAATAAAAAGAGCATTAGTCATAGAAGTACCGATATATGAAAGCCTTGAAAATCTTGATCGCAGAGTTTAAGAAAACAACGCTTTAGCTTTACACAATAGTGTAATGAAGAGAGGCGAAAGAAAATAAAAATGGAGTCAGAAGCAGTTCAGAAGAAGAGGATTCTTCAGGATTACTGATTCTCCTCTACGAATTCAGTAATGGAAACTCAGTGAGGACTAAGTCGAGTCAAAAACGTTTGTCATATCAACGAAAAAGAAGCGACCAATTAGCCTTCTTGTCACGTTTAGTCGCTTACACACCGGCTATTTCGAAAACCGATTTGGCCTCCTCACTCAGCCCGAGAACAAAACTTCACTAAAAGTATAAAACGAATTGAATCAATAGTCTAGGAAAAATGCTTTGAATATTTTCACAGCTCTCGCTTTAAGCGTGTTAATTGATAAAAATAATTTGTCGTCAGGGAAAAGATCGGGGATAACAATATTAAGCCAATATAAAAAAGAAACTAATGACTAAAAAAGGCACATCGATGACTGAAAACCACCAGAGAAAAAGCCAGTGGTGGTTCATTAAGAGAATGTCCTAAAAGACTAAGAATTCATCGGCGTCCTAAGAAAATTCTTTGAATCTAAAACTGAGGATCCAAATGTGTCAAGTCTATCGCAGCGAAAAAGTTGAAATTTCAGTTCGAAGAAGCTGTGCTCATCGAATCAAGTTGATATTTTGTTATAAATACAGGTGATTGAGAAAGTCAAGTGTGTTACATAATGAAATTAGTCGATAAGATAATCTGAAGACGACGAGTCGGCTCTGATCCTGGACGGAACAGTTGTTCAAGAGGGTTGTCCTCCTTCTCGACTGTTTTGCTTTCATCACCCTAAGCCTCACGTCTCATCTCTATCCAACGAGAACAAAAGACGTCCACGGGCACATCAGGCTCGCAAACTGCAGTGCAGCCAGCGCCAGCTACCGCCGCCGCCGCCGCCGCCGCCGTCGAAGCACGGCATTAGTAGCAGCATAATCACCTCCTCGACGGCAGTAACCAATTGGAAATTATCAATTCCAGCTGGAAAATCTGACGCCGAAGTTACCATTGAAAGTTTAGGAGATGAAGAAAGACCTGTGCAAGGGTCGCCATCTCTCTAACAGACTGCTCAGGAATGATGGGGTGACATCGATGGTTCGCTTTCCGATGAGAGTGTCTCGTTGGATATGTCGTCTGAGAACGAAACGCTTAATGAGATCAGAATCGAAAGTTGGTTTGATCTCTTTAACCAGATTTAGCAGGGTATTTCAAAGAAAAAACCAGTGATCCAAACATAAGGGTATTTTTGACAAGAACAGCGTTTTGACGTTAGATTTCTACCATTTTCAGTGAATAATTACACTTCGCACAGTTTTTAGCCGTCAGTGGTGTTCACCAGTTTTTTCATGTTCCCAACAACATCGCTGAACTAGGCGTTGTTTATGGAGTTTTCGTAGAATTTTATGATGAAGAGTATTCTCGTTGAGGAAGAGGAGTTCGTTTTCCTACCTCTAACACCAATTTTAGCCTTCGTTTCTAAAAAAATCACTAGTTTTTATAACCTCTGAATAAATGTAAAATTTGAGATTAATGGGTGATTTCTCTAGAAATATCACGGTTCTGATCGGATAGACATTCCAAAGCCAACAAAACGCCTATCGATCAAGTTCAAAGGTTAATGATGGTTGTAATTACACTCAAAACACACAGTCTGACGGCGCTATGATAACTAATCGCCTACCAACAAAGTTTAAAGGTCAACAATGTGTTTCAATTACACTGAAAACACAATCTGACGGGCTTTGTGATAACTATCCGTCAAGACATAAGATAACCCTTGATATCTAAATCAATTCGGCAGCGCTCATCTTCATGTTACGTCGACATAAAATGGTAATTTTTTATATGAAATCAAAGGAATAGCAGAGTGGTCAGTGATTCAGTCTATCTGGAAACAAAGAGTTGGTTCGATCCCTCCCGACGCTCTACCCGGTCGACGTGGGAAAGCCTTAACTCGGTAGTCTCCAACGTTATAAAGGGAATCGGCTTGACAAACATTCTACAACACTAATTAGGAAGACGAATTGCTCAAGTAGCAGCCGAAACAACACGCCAAATGTTCGACGACCTTAGTGGACGATCAATTAGAGGAAAACGAATCGAATCTGGGATTAGCGCTGTAAACGTGGTGACGATCAAGAGTAATAATAATAATAATAATAATAATGAATAAAAGATTATCAGTGTTTTATTGTTTCGTTAGAGTTTTACCTACTGCAAGAACGAAAGGAATCAAAGGATGATTTTTTATGGTCATTTCTCTGCCTCTGAAGATGATTATTAGTTCCTGACGGAAGCTGGGGAATCCATCGTATTATTGGGTAATCATTGCATGTTAGTAATATTATTGTTTAAGGAAAAAGTTTAAAAAGCGACAACATGAAAACAACCTCAAATTGCAACCCCTGCAGAGTCTTTTCAAAATTTCTCTTAAATGCTGCAAAGAACATTTACCTTTAGTGACATGTACAAGTCGAAAAAAAGAGAAACTGTACTTAAACGATTTACTTTTCACTCGGCATTAGATGTCCTTCCAGAAAAACACCAAAATGTCCCCAAAGTTCTGCACGCATGGCCATCCCTACTGCGTCCAAAAAAGGTGCTAGTGAGAAAATGGGAAAACTAATAGCTTTGAAGTCAAGATTTGATGACTTGACAAGGTTTAGACACATTGGGAGTGCCCTTGCTCTGGTTTCTTCTTCTTTTCTGTTTGCAAACCTACGTTCTCTGGATGATTACCATCAGTCATTAGCATTCTATGAAATTAATTGCGTAGTTGCTTGAGTTGATGAGATTGCAGGAAAGGAAGAGCATACAAGAGCAGAAAAAAGAACTCTTGAGCATGTACTTCGACCAGAATAAAAATCGAAGATGAATGTTTTTAGTTGAACCACTTGATGCCTAATGAGCGGAATAGAGCACAGCTGCTAGGATTCGGCACTTTCTGGCTGAATTGCACCTAAGATCATATAAGCTGAAATTGCCCATTATTCCGCTAACCTTCACAGGAAATACAGAGACAGTAAACATCTGAACAACATGCAGAAGAGCGAATGTTGTTGAAACGAGGAAGATCAATGGATATCATTTTGTGTTCAGATTGCTGAGCTTGCACGAAGTTGCTAAAGTGCTCTATTTCATAATACGTTTCGACGCTTGTGGCGCAGTAGTAGGAGGCGCCCTGCAACGTACACGCAAAATCGGTCTTCGCGCCCATGGCCAACTCAAGACCGACTTTCTATAAACCTCTGCATAGATAGCTGATAGCCGATAGCCGTTTATATGATCTTATAAACTGATCTTTAGCTTGTGCGAGGTTGGTATAGGTCTTCGTTATCGTTGTCGTTGTTGTTGATGTTCCTGGCCGATGGCTGACGTTTCGGCGATTTCGCCTTCTTCACAGCCTGTACGTATTTTATATTAGAATACTTTCATTATTCGGTGAAAAAACGGCTAAAGTACTAATTAAGATCAAACTTTGAAATAGAAGCCATATTGAGCAGAAAGGCTACTCACCGTGATGTTACGAGTGGGACTGGCCAACGCGTAGTTCACGTGGGGTCGCGAGCAAGACACACCCCCGAGGGTCTAAATATCATTTTGAAATAGGAAGCCATGTCACGTGTGATAGCGAGGCATTCGTCTTTCCAGGTTCATCTTTGGATTTTTGAAATTTATCCAAAAGGCCTCAAGAGTTTTGCGCGTTGATGTTTACGATTCCTGCGCTAGGATCCGCACAGTCACTTCAAAATCATCGCCGATGTGCTACTGTGCCTTGTGCGTACCAAGAGGAGTGTTTTGACATATTTTAACTTTTCCATCTAGGTGTTCCTTTATGCGGACACAAAGTGATCTACCCGTTTCCCTAATGTATTCCTCACCGCATGCGTTACATGAAATCAAGTATATTAAACCTTAACTCATGCAAGCCCCATCTCTCCCGTTAGGGCAGATCATACAGTTTTCTGAGCTGCACAAGCGACCATAAACGACCAAATCGACCATGCACAAACAATATATCCTGCCGTTAAAAAGAATAGGCAGTAAATAATAAGTTGAGACTGTGATTATAACTGCAGCCTCAGTTTAATAGGGTTCAATGTCGATGTGGGCTCTCCAGATCAATCCCGTTGACGGGTTATTGCTGACGGTAAAAGATCGATAGAACTAGCTGAGAGTCGGGCAAAACGAAGGACCCGCACGGTGTGGTGGTGAACGCGTTCCTCCCCGGAAAAGACAATAGCGCGTTCGTTCCCCACCATAGATACCTGCGGTCCATCCCGAGTTTTGCAAATATCTCAGCAACGTTGTGACCACAAAGACAGTTACGAACTAACTGACGACGTAGAGTATTTGGTGGGAGGTCAATAATCGTTACACAATCTTCAATGCCACTTTTTCTTAAGCATCTCTAAATGGCGAAACTTACTTCATTTGATATGAAGGGTAGCTTAAAAGGGATCTTACCTACGTTCGAAACATTATTTTCGGAAACTACCCTACGTTTTTGTCTTACCTGAGTGGCTTCCACTTCGTAACCATTGGAAATTGTTAATTTTCGCGCCAAATCTAGTGATTATTTCTTTTCCTCCTTTACTGTGCACGTTGTTAGCTGTTCGATACATGTTCCTGGTGAAAGCTTTTTTTCATATATGAAGAATGAGAGGAGAGGTAGTGCACTAGTATATTTTTATTACTTCGTATACGATACCATTTTGTTATATAGCCACTTTCTAAGAGCTTTATTTGCATGTTTAAGAACGGAAGCCAGTTTTCGGTCGGTTTTTCTCGTATTTTCTCGTTTCTCGTATACTCTGACTGTCGGTTTAACAGTTCAAAGCACTCATCCATCTGTTCTTGAGTGGAACATACGATGAAGCAGTCGTCTATGTATCGACAGTAGAGTAAGGGTCGTTGATCGAGAACTGGTACTTCCACCTTAGACATGAAAGCGATGGCAAGGCTTGGCGCTAAACGCTGTCCCATAGCCAACCCTCTAATTTGTGCAAAATATTTTCTAGACCATCTAAAAATTGAACAGCTAAGACACTGTTTTAAGAGAGTCATTAGTTGCGCAATCGACAAGCCGTACAATTTTTTTTCGTGCTCTACGAGCAACACGAGAATGGCTTGCATTGCGGAGTCATTCGACACGGTTGGTATAAAGTGAAGTAACATCGAATGACTTCATTACATGCGTGCTGTTTGGTTGGGCGCGCTGTAGATGTAGATAAAGTTAGGAATAATTCGATGCTTCAAGCAGCGGTGCAGAAAGTGGGTCTTTTTTTCCTGGCGCCCTATTTTAAAATGACATTTTGACCCCGGAGTGTGTATTGCATGTGACCCCACGTAAACAACGCGTTGACCAGTCCCACTACTAACAACACGGTGAATAGCCATCCTGTTCAAAATGGCGTAGAACTACATTTGACCGTAGCATCCTAACCCACCATCTATTTAAAAGTTTGATCTTCATTAATACTTTGGTCTTTTTCTTCCGATTAATTGAAGTATTCTAATATAAATTACGTCCAGGCTCTGAGGAATGCGAAATCGCCGAAATGTCAGCCATCGATCAACAACACCAACAACAACGACAACGACATCGAAGACCTATACCAACCTCGCATCAGATAAAGAAGAACAGTTTATAAAATCATATAAAAAAAATATAAGCCTTCCATCCCTCCGGGGTAGAATTGGTACCATACTTCTCTAGGAGGATAGCAGCACTTGCTCGATATATCGATAGGCCACCGAGAGTCATTGTAAAGGCCAGATATGATTCAATCACCTACAAATGATCTTTAGTGAAGTCGAATGCATGGCGCATCCCTCAAGGA
>MQTX01000202.1:53526-73712 GCA_009735665.1 Angiostrongylus cantonensis
AAAAAAGGTGCTAGTGAGAAAATGGGAAAACTAATAGCTTTGAAGTCAAGATTTGATGACTTGACAAGGTTTAGACACATTGGGAGTGCCCTTGCTCTGGTTTCTTCTTCTTTTCTGTTTGCAAACCTACGTTCCCTGGATGATTACCATCAGTCATTAGCATTCTATGAAATTAATTGCGTAGTTGCTTGAGTTGATGAGATTGCAGGAAAGGAAGAGCATACAAGAGCAGAAAAAAGAACTCTTGAGCATGTACTTCGACCAGAATAAAAATCGAAGATGAATGTTTTTAGTTGAACCACTTGATGCCTAATGAGCGGAATAGAGCACAGCTGCTAGGATTCGGCACTTTCTGGCTGAATTGCACCTAAGATCATATAAGCTGAAATTGCCCATTATTCCGCTAACCTTCACAGGAAATACAGAGACAGTAAACATCTGAACAACATGCAGAAGAGCGAATGTTGTTGAAACGAGGAAGATCAATGGATATCATTTTGTGTTCAAATTGCTGAGCTTGCACGAAGTTGCTAAAGTGCTCTATTTCATAATACGTTTCGACGCTTGTGGCGCAGTAGTAGGAGGCGCCCTGCAACGTACACGCAAAATCGGTCTTCGCGCCCATGGCCAACTCAAGACCGACTTTCTATAAACCTCTGCATAGATAGCTGATAGCCGATAGCCGTTTATATGATCTTATAAACTGATCTTTAGCTTGTGCGAGGTTGGTATAGGTCTTCGTTATCGTTGTCGTTGTTGTTGATGTTCCTGGCCGATGGCTGACGTTTCGGCGATTTCGCCTTCTTCACAGCCTGTACGTATTTTATATTAGAATACTTTCATTATTCGGTGAAAAAACGGCTAAAGTACTAATTAAGATCAAACTTTGAAATAGAAGCCATATTGAGCAGAAAGGCTACTCACCGTGATGTTACGAGTGGGACTGGCCAACGCGTAGTTCACGTGGGGTCGCGAGCAAGACACACCCCCGAGGGTCTAAATATCATTTTGAAATAGCAGGCCAGGTCACGTGTGATAGTGAGGCATTCGTCTTTCCAGGTTCATCTTTGGATTTTTGAAATTTATCCAAAAGGCCTCAAGAGTTTTGCGCGTTGATGTTTACGATTCCTGCGCTAGGATCCGCATAGTCACTTCAAAATCATCGCCGATGTGCTACTGTGCCTTGTGCGTACCAAGAGGAGTGTTTTGACATATTTTAACTTTTCCATCTAGGTGTTCCTTTATGCGGACACAAAGTGATCTACCCGTTTCCCTAATGTATTCCTCACCGCATGCGTTACATGAAATCAAGTATATTAAACCTTAACTCATGCAAGCCCCATCTCTCCCGTTAGGGCAGATCATACAGTTTTCTGAGCTGCACAAGCGACCATAAACGACCAAATCGACCATGCACAAACAATATATCCTGCCGTTAAAAAGAATAGGCAGTAAATAATAAGTTGAGACTGTGATTATAACTGCAGCCTCAGTTTAATAGGGTTCAATGTCGATGTGGGCTCTCCAGATCAATCCCGTTGACGGGTTATTGCTGACGGTAAAAGATCGATAGAACTAGCTGAGAGTCGGGCAAAACGAAGGACCCGCACGGTGTGGTGGTGAACGCGTTACTCCCCGGAAAAGACAATAGCGCGTTCGTTCCCCACCATAGATACCTGCGGTCCATCCCGAGTTTTGCAAATATCTCAGCAACGTTGTGACCACAAAGACAGTTACGAACTAACTGACGACGTAGAGTATTTGGTGGGAGGTCAATAATCGTTACACAATCTTCAATGCCACTTTTTCTTAAGCATCTCTAAATGGCGAAACTTACTTCATTTGATATGAAGGGTAGCTTAAAAGGGATCTTACCTACGTTCGAAACATTATTTTCGGAAACTACCCTACGTTTTTGTCTTACCTGAGTGGCTTCCACTTCGTAACCATTGGAAATTGTTAATTTTCGCGCCAAATCTAGTGATTATTTCTTTTCCTCCTTTACTGTGCACGTTGTTAGCTGTTCGATACATGTTCCTGGTGAAAGCTTTTTTTCATATATGAAGAATGAGAGGAGAGGTAGTGCACTAGTATATTTTTATTACTTCGTATACGATACCATTTTGTTATATAGCCACTTTCTAAGAGCTTTATTTGCATGTTTAAGAACGGAAGCCAGTTTTCGGTCGGTTTTTCTCGTATTTTCTCGTTTCTCGTATACTCTGACTGTCGGTTTAACAGTTCAAAGCACTCATCCATCTGTTCTTGAGTGGAACATACGATGAAGCAGTCGTCTATGTATCGGCAGTAGAGTAAGGGTCGTTGATCGAGAACTGGTACTTCCACCTTAGACATGAAAGCGATGGCAAGGCTTGGCGCTAAACGCTGTCCCATAGCCAACCCTCTAATTTGTGCAAAATATTTTCTAGACCATCTAAAAATTGAACAGCTAAGACACTGTTTTAAGAGAGTCATTAGTTGCGCAATCGACAAGCCGTACAATTTTTTTTCGTGCTCTACGAGCAACACGAGAATGGCTTGCATTGCGGAGTCATTCGACACGGTTGGTATAAAGTGAAGTAACATCGAATGACTTCATTACATGCGTGCTGTTTGGTTGGGCGCGCTGTAGATGTAGATAAAGTTAGGAATAATTCGATGCTTCAAGCAGCGGTGCAGAAAGTGGGTCTTTTTTTCCTGGCGCCCTATTTTAAAATGACATTTTGACCCCGGAGTGTGTATTGCATGTGACCCCACGTAAACAACGCGTTGACCAGTCCCACTACTAACAACACGGTGAATAGCCATCCTGTTCAAAATGGCGTAGAACTACATTTGACCGTAGCATCCTAACCCACCATCTATTTAAAAGTTTGATCTTCATTAATACTTTGGTCTTTTTCTTCCGATTAATTGAAGTATTCTAATATAAATTACGTCCAGGCTCTGAGGAATGCGAAATCGCCGAAATGTCAGCCATCGATCAACAACACCAACAACAACGACAACGACATCGAAGACCTATACCAACCTCGCATCAGATAAAGAAGAACAGTTTATAAAATCATATAAAAAAAATATAAGCCTTCCATCCCTCCGGGGTAGAATTGGTACCATACTTCTCTAGGAGGATAGCAGCACTTGCTCGATATATCGATAGGCCACCGAGAGTCATTGTAAAGGCCAGATATGATTCAATCACCTACAAATGATCTTTAGTGAAGTCGAATGCATGGCGCATCCCTCAAGGATTAATCAACACCGAGAGCTTTATCCTTTTATTATGATTCAGTGAAGCATCTGAAGCACCAGCAAACTTTCGAAGGTATGAAATCGTTTCAATAAGTGTTGTTCATGCTACAAGATTCATATTTCTGTCGCAGTGTTAACGGTTGTGAGAAAATGCAGTATAAAAACAAACCTTATGAAAAGCTAATCGGAAGGAAATGAAAGCCAAAAAGGACAATATTCAACAGAAACTATGATTATTGACAAACGTGGCACACCTAATCAATAATCATCTAGAGCACGTACGATGCGCGATCGCGTGTTTTCCCATCGGCAACGCTGTTGATGTTAGCGGAAATGTGGCAAGAAACTAAGGAAATTCTAAATAAAAATAAAAAACTTTAAAAGTGAAAGAAATTTTAGTTAATGAGCATTTTGTCTGATCTATTGAACCTCACGACAACATAGTGGGTTTTTTTTTGAAGTGGCTTACTGTTGACGAGCTTTAGAGTTATTGTGTACCTATCGCAACCGTAGTTTTATTCTGAATTGCCTATCGGAGTCATGTGCTAGCTGCCTCAACGCACTAACTTTTACCTAGTTCCGACTATTATTCTTGTCGAAGTGGAGGTGGATAGCGCACTAGTACTACTCCAATTGATTGAGCAGGCAGCCCAACATGGTTCGAACCATTGCCAGGCACATCAAGCCTTTCGATGCAGCCAGAGTCGAAAAACAAGTAGCAAAGTTATTTGGGATAAGATCACTCCGTCTAACCTGCATAGGAACAATCTAGCTGACCTATACCAGGATTCCAGAGAGAATAGAAAAGACTAGCATTCAAAGATCTAGTCCACCAAAGACATCTGTGAAGATGAAGAAGTCCCTGGAGAGGATGGTGGATGAAAAGGAATGAACTTCAAGCAGTAAGTGATGGGATGCACAGCAGTGTGATATATGTCATGTCCGGACATGTAATACTATTAATAAAAACAAACTCGACACGAAGGCGAAGCCGCCACATCGAGGCGAATAACAAGCGTGGACCATCGACTCGGATCATCGGCTCTGATGAAGACGAAGACGTCGAGACGTTAGCCGATAATAAATATTGTTATCAACCTCGTGTAAGCTCATCAAAGAACGAATAAAAACAAAGTTCTAAGCCAGATGCAAGCGAAACGCGGAAGCATATCATAGTAAATTCGAGTATATTCGTATCTTGGTGGAACAGATGGAATCCATATCTAGGCAGCGCTAAAGCTTTCATCGCTTGGGGATTTATTAAAGCAGTGCTTCTATCCTCCAAGACATGTTTGGCACCAATTGTTCAACTCCACGGGAACGGAAAGATGCCTTTTCAGCAGCGCTGAATACAACCGAAGATTATGTGAGTTGCATTGCACCTCTAACCACTGCACTACAAGTGTCCGATGCATTTTTTTTCAACCTCGTGTTTGCTTAATAATCAAAAAAAGTATTGTCCGATGCATTGATCGAAGTGCACTTTTGAATTCCAAGTGCAACCGATTGACTCACCGAAGATGTACACTACACAGAACGAATTTTCTCGTTTACATCAGTATAAAGCGGTGCGTGTGGCATAGTAGTTGGAGGCGCCACAGCGACACACACGTGGAATCGATCACCGCGCTCATGCCCCCACCCACCGAGAGGTTTTTTGAGCTTTACGTTAGTATAAACATAACCACAATAATGCTGAAATGTTTATAAAACTCCTGACCGTAGGTGTATATGTGGTGGGGATTAAACACGCTGTTATTCTTTTCAAACGGGCAATCGTATTTTCTTAACTTTGTAAAATAATAATACTATGGAGCTTTTCAATATGTCATCTTTCTACGAGAGGTCAATGCCCGAGAAAGAATTAAGGGAACTATTTCAATAATACGACAACAACGGTGGTGAGATATTGACAAAACTTGAACCCCAGTCCAGTTCGAACTAGCGATTACCCTTCCCGAGTGCTTGCTATACAACCACAACGATGCGGAAATATTTGCAAAAGTTTGTGTTCAGTTGTACTTCACTTTATATTCTGCCTTGAAAAATTATGGTTGGTAGCAAATAAAAGGTGAACATTGTGATTTCGACTACAGCCTCAGCTCAACTGGGTGATTGGTGATTGCACCGATAGGTGGAAAAGTAGCTAAGAGAAAGGCAAAGCAAATATCTCAATGTTGCAGTGTGTAACACGTGATCCCCGGAAAGGGTATTAATTGTTGGATCTGTCATGGGGTCCAGGTTTTGCAGTGGTAGGCAGTAAATAAAAGGTTCTCGGATCCCTAGCCTACACAATGGTACTGTGAAGCCTGCTGAGTGTATGGCCTCAGTGATCTCATTCTATTAAACAGGTCTTGTGTCAGTTTGTCAATCCCAGTGGGCGATGGAGGTCCGGCTTGTCCGAATTGCCCAAAGTTTCCCAGGCTCGCGGGATCGAACTAGAAACCGTGTCGGTTACACGAGATCCTTAACAACATGCCAGGCGCTCTCGTGTGATCCGGAATGAAATTAAAATTGAATAATTTCGACAGGAAAAAATCAATAACAAGCAGATGGCGAGAGCAATTATCGTTTTGGATTCGTTAGGTGAGTGATTTCTTGAGAAGATATATTGTTTTCTACGAAGTGTTAAAGCCATTTCTACTTTTTAAAAAAAGAATTCGATAAGCAATCCTTTTTTCTTGAACACGTGGCTGGTATAATTATTTTTTGACTAAAACCTCAGCGTTTTCATCTTCTTTAGAGCCGTGTTGACCCGAGTCGTTGCTCCACTGGTGGTCGTCCTCGCGATGTGGGTGTTCATTGCCGCACCGCATAGAATCTTTTCTGGATTGGAGCATCTCCCGATTTACCAACTTCAGCCGAAGGTTTCTTGTTATGCAAGACAGACGTGATCTACTTTCGACCAATATGATCTGCTTTTATGATGACATTCCATTATCTTAAAAACGGACAAATGTGTTTCTTCCAGAATATTAATTATTCCAGCCGAGGTTTAACGAAAGTCGGTTTTTAAGACACCGCTACGCTACGTGCCAGCAAATGATGTATGGGCCACTGCATGATGCATTTCCATCAGGAAAGGAGATCACATTGCGTGACAGCAGACCAATAACCGTTTTGTATTATGAAGGCACCGCTGAGTGATGTTCGTCACTCGAACGGTGCTCTTTCCACAGCGTTCGTCGCCTACACGCGACAGCGAACACCCAGAACACGAGGGCGATCACTTGTGGACCATCGACTCGGATCATCGTCTCTGAGAAAGATGAACATGCCGAAATGTTAGCCAAATATACCAGCCACGTATTATCTCAATAATCTCGACGAATTTTGATTATTCTTGCCGTGGTCTAACGAAAGTCGGTTGTCAAGAAGTTCGGTGATCGCGTTGTGAACATCAAATCTATTCTTAAAAATCAACAATCAGAGCCGCATAATAAGAAAAAAATTTCTATGTCATATAGAAAACGTCCAAGAGAAACATGTGTTAAATAGTTAAGAAGGCAAATTGAAAACGTAAAAAGAGAGAAACAAAAGCAAGAAAGCGTTGAAAATTTGTTGTCACTTTGGAATTCGTTGTATACCAGTTACGAACGGCCATACCGTTCGAGTGTCGATATTTCGAATGGTTCTTCGAATAGTCAGTCATTCGAATAGTCGGTTTGCAAATGATCGAGTCGAAGTGTTCAAAGAAAACTTGCAGCAAAAGTGGTTAGAAGGCTATGGTCATCTCATACAGAAGTGTGACATTCACTGGTGAAGGCGATAATTTCTATTTTTGGTTCAGGTATCGTAGCGATTCGACAACGAGATTAGTCGAATCAACACGATCTTATCGCCGAAGTCGTGAAGCAAAACGCCGACACAACTCGGTGCTCGTGAAACTGTTGTGCTCAACGGCATCTCATCGAGAAATCATCTGTAAAAGTATTTGGTATTAGAACTAGAAGAATACGGTACTAACACCAGATCGGGTGACAGCGCATCACATAGGATCGCCGCTTTCAAGTGGACACACTTTCTGAAGTGCTTGAATGCCTCATCCTGCGAATCACGAAAAATTTGGTTTCACCACTCATTTCAGCTGACTGCTAATATACTGGCTATATATTTCAATACATGTTACACAACCACAACAATTAAAAACAATGCTGAGATCCGAGCAAAACTCAGGTATGCTTTGAACCCGCAATTACCCTTTCCGGGGGTCCACGTGTGACCCTCTACACTATCGAGGCACTTGCATTGCTTTTCTCTCAGCCACTGTTTTACCCAACGGTTATCAGCAGTCACTCGTAGACTGAAATAACCTGGAAAAAAAGAGGAAGTTAAATATTGTGGTTTCGACTATAGCTTCGGCTTAACTGAGTTTAATGCCGATTTGTGCTCTCCAGATCATTTCCGTTCTAGACAGTTCTACACATCAGGTATATCGTACACATAAGCATTAATGCCGATTCAATGACGAGTTGTGCTCTCCAGATCAATCCCGTTGACGGGTGGTTGCTGATAGTACCTATATGTCAATAACGGCGGAGAGAAAGGAGAAACGAAGGACTCGCATGGTGTGGTGGTGAAGCCCCGGAAGCGTATTTTTGCGCTGACAAGGTTTCGCAATAGCTTCATCAGGTTAACAATATTGTGAAAACCAGGTTTTGAGTAAATCTTCACCGATGGGCATACCAGAAGTCGAAATAAAGGACTTTTGCAACCATATACCCTTTTTAGGGTCTTATGGTGTTTGGTGGAATTTTTAGTACAACATTCCGGTTTCGAAAGCCTTCCTCAATGCATCCGCAATCGGCGACTGTGCTTTCTAAAACTCAGAGAAATTTAATACTGATCTTTTAGATCGCAAAATCCAGAGAAAATCTGCAGTCCTCTGCAGCTTCTTCCACTATGGTTGCTGTTCGTTGCCAAGATTTTTCTTTTGTTCCATGTCTGAAAACCATGCTAGTTTGTGCTTACGTCGGTCGTTATGTGTGAAACACAATGTATTAGCAGGAAAGATTTTAGGATGTGGTGACGAAACAAAAGTTTTCTTCGCTCCCTCCTCGATGATTTTGTAAACCCTTGTTCCACTATTTGGACCCACCTTTTTGCGTATGTCGTCAATAATAGAGGTTCTGAGAAAATAGGTCGAAACGAGCTTACAGTCGAGCGTATATGGTCGAGGACGTTGTTGGAAAAAGTTACTCTCCTGGTGAACAACACGTTTTACTCATATTTTCTTCGAGAACTCTTGAAATAGAGTGATAAAAGTCGCGCTACTGCTGTCGAGGCAATATGAGCCAATTAGTAGTAATTCGAAGTCGTTGGTAGCGCAGCAGTTAGTGATGCAGTCTATCAGGAAGCGGAATGCTTGTTCAAAACACTCTCCTCCATTCCTCGCGGAAATTCCTTAGCCAAGTTATCACTAAGATTTCAACTTAAAAACAACCGACTCGAACAGGATTCCAAAACATTTATAAAAGGCGAAATTCTCCAGCCGATGGTTGAGTACTAGGAAAATGAGTCGACTGCAAGAAGCGCTGGAATAACCATGTAGACGTGATGGCGGGTCATGTAGAATAAAAATAAATAAATAATCACTACTTCATTTTCTTTCAGCAGCTTTATCACCTAAAATGCGGGAACTATAATCGAGATGTTGGTCCATGTGCTACGCTTCTGCCGGTGACGGTAGCTTTTTCATTAAAGTTTTATTGATATAAAATATCAGAACTACCAAATAGAACAAGGAAGTGAACAATGAGCTATAGAGACGTATACATGAAGATTCAAATACAGAGCTGCCACGAAGTAGGATGATATCGAAAGGAGCTTACTTCTATTCTCATTTTATCGGGCGCGTGTGAACAGTGTTCGTAGGCACTCTGCAGTACACACGGGAACGACTCCCGCGCACTTGGCCCATCAAGCCCTCTATCGTTCTGGGGTTGGCAAATCGGCACCAGAGTTGTCTGTGAGGATAGCAGCACTGGCTCGATATAATGGTAGGCCACCGCGAGTCATTGTAAAGATCAGATACGTATCCAACCACCTCCAACAATGTTTAATGAAGTTGAATCCACAGCGCATCCCTTAAGGATTGATAAACGCCAAGAGATTTATCTTTTTCATCCGCACTGCACAGCTTAGATCGTCCCAAGTAGGAATTTTCCATAAACTATGTTTTGAATGTTTGCGAAAAGCTTTCTAAACACAGCACGGTACACGTGAACTATCTACAGGCAAAAATAGTTAAGCAAAGGTCATAGTTAGACAGAGATTTGGTCCCGCACTTCTCAAAGAAAAATGCTTTTCGAATGTGTCAAAGCTTCTACTCTAGTTAATTTGCTTCAACATTAACAAAAGCTTCATTGAAACAAGAAATTTTGAGCAAATTCGCGCATGCAAATGAACGATTCTGATGGACACAAAAGCAAAACATATTTTCTATAAAAATATTACATTGCAGAGCTGTAGCTTATCGCCTTTAAATGCGAAACAACTTTCATCACAAAACAACGGTATGAGAAGCGCTAAGAGAAAGGTACGATAAAACTCATAGCCCGCCTCATTGAGAGCATCGCTAAGAAGCTGCAGTTGACAATTGCTATGGAAAATAAATAAGGGACAAAAAGAAAGCATAACAGGCAGTTCATAGTATAGCCTTGAACGAAAAACTTTATACTGGCAAAAATTCTTGTGCCTTCCATACAGTGCAGCACGCTATGATTCTACTGTAACCGTGCAGTAATAGAAGACGGTGAGTCTATCAATTACCATAACTTTACAATTCTCTTGAGAAGACTTTTCCTGCTGAATAGAGTCATTTAATAAGGCAATGACGATTTTAAACGCTAGTACACGTCAAACGGTCGTATTCGAGATGCGAAATGAGTGATGTTCGACGGTGCACTAATGGCAGCAGCAGGGCTATGAGACGGTGGTCTCCATACGGCACCGAATTGCTTAGGAGTGCTTCTATATGGTCGCTCACTGCAAAAGAAAATTTTTGAAAAACTCTATCTCACAAATGTGATTTCAGATTACAACAAAAATTTTTAATAATGCAATAATGGATAATTTCACAACACAGCTCCCGCTAGATGGGGAACGTCGAGCTGGTGATTCGTGTCGATATGCGACACAATCTTAATAATGGACATATTGGACTAAGCGTGAGTCCAAAAGAAATGGAGGAGGAAAGTGAATACGAATGGAACGCTTGTTCCTAATAGGCAGATCGCTCAAGTGTTACCTACACCGCGAAAAGCTCACAAACTACTCGTGAGTACCTGCAACCACTGGAGCACAGCCCCACAATGGCCTAGTCGTTCTTCAAGTTGAGAAGGCAACACTGGAGCGAAAAAATGACGTTTAAGGGCCCTGCTTATGTCATAAAGCGTGATTACAGTCAACACATGCGAAAGAACAGCAAAAGTATGAAAAAAGATCACTATCATTACCTCATGTCAAAGGATAAAAGGATAAAGGATAAAGCTCTCGGCGTTGATCAATCCCTGAGGGATGCGCCATGCATTCGACTTCATTGAGCATCGTTGGAGGTGATTGAATGCATATCTGGCCTTTACAATGACTCGCGGTGGCCGGCCGATGTATCGAGCCAGTGCTGCTATCCTCCCAGACAAGTCTGGTACCAATTTGCCGACCCCGGAGGGATGGAAGGCTTGGTGAGCCATGGGCGCATTTTCACGTGCGCGCCGCAGTGGCGCCTCCAACCACTGCGCCACACGCGCCCTTATGTCAAAGGATATCAAACATTTTACTATATTATCATAATATAAATCGATCATCTTGCTTTAAACGATCTTTTCATCAGTAGTATTATACTACCATAGTAAAGTGTAAGTATGAAAAAATAGCAGGTTTAATTTGTTTCTGAAACAAATTCGCCACGACGTTCTCTAATCCCTTATTGACTTATGTTCCTTACTTTCTTATTACAAAGGAAACAGCATTTGCCAAAAATCGATTCCCAAACTCGAAATACAACAAAACAAAGCTTGAGAAAATGTGAGCGTTCGAGTTGGTGAATTCGGAACAGTAAAATGCTGTTGGCGGAATTCTATCAAAGTGAAGGATGGATAATAGTCTAAGGAATCAGAAACGAAGTTTAAAAACCACAAACGATTTTCTTCAAGCCTGAATAAAAGTGTTGTATGGCATTCAG
Organism: Angiostrongylus cantonensis; assembly: GCA_009735665.1. Lineage (NCBI taxonomy): Eukaryota > Metazoa > Nematoda > Chromadorea > Rhabditida > Metastrongylidae > Angiostrongylus > Angiostrongylus cantonensis. Next base: position 64,961 of record MQTX01000202.1, read on the forward strand.
CTTGGATTCATAACGGATACAAATTCAAAGCTTGCACAATACCAGTTTTCAGACACCTATTTTGACTGCCGATAGGATAAGATTTTAGGAACTTAGGCTCCAATTTTAAATAGACAAAATATTTGAAATGGATCAAAACCAGACAAAAATAAGAAGCGATTCATCGGATGTAAAATAGTGCTTTGCTTTTGAATTCTGAACCACCTGGTCTTGTTTCTGCAGCAAACAGCTATGACCACAATAACAAGGATCACCCAGATGGCGCACAATACGGCAGGACCAATTAGGAACACTACTGAAATCCACATTTGTGATAATGATATTCTATCGGTAACACAAATCATGCAACAGAGTCTTCTTCCACAGACACAAAAGCTCACGTGTCGTCGCATCTGCCAATTCCTCTTGAATGTCTAGCTGCCCTTTCTTCATCACGTTTATCGACGGATTGCTTGTGGAAGCTGAAATTGCCGGGAGAAGTTTTGAGCTAAGGATTAATAGTTCTGAGTAGCAAAAATGATGGGTAACTTTTTATTTACTGCTTATCATTTTTTGGTGGCAAGATATTGTATGAAATACAATTACAATGATGCTATTTACAAAAACCAGACTCTAGGTTACTTTAGACCACGCGATTATACTCACAGCACAAACGCTCTTGCGTCACCTTTCTCTCAACCAGTCTTGCTCAGTTCTCAGGCAAGAACAAAAATAATTCGAGAAAATTCCTTGCCTATTTGTAGAACTGAATATCCTCGAGGGATTGGAGATCGGTGTGTGGTCCACAATGGGCTCTGCCAACCAGTCATTACAAACGGATGATCGTCGACATCAGAATGAGTTTCATCTGAAATTCCTTCCAGTATCTTCCTCTTTAAATTATGCCGATGGTTGAATGTTCGAAGAAACTCATGAAATTTCATTTTTCTTACCTTGACTTTTTTCACTATGCAGAAGTTCCGTAATATTTCCAATTGATGGCTGAATGTGAGGTTGAGGTAAGCATACAAAACCATCGCCTCGATAACCACGACCGCATACACATCGTGGACCATCCGGATTTTCTTCGCAGGAAGCATTAGCCGAACAGGATCGTCCAAATCGTGAGTAGCATCGTTCAGCCACTGGAAGAATAAGAATGATCCGAAATTTCGGTAAGCAAAAATAACTGGTAAGGAAAACGTCTTCAAGGTAGCGTTTCTAGGTACAACAGATCTCTACCGTTATTATGATTCATATTTACATAAAAAGTAATAAAGAAATAATTACATGAGCACAGTTTGCCGTCGCCAGAATACCCCTTCTGACAACGACATTCGTAACCTCCAGCAGTGTTGACACACTCAGCATTCGGACCGCAACTAACGACTCCGGCGACACATTCGTCGACGTCTGCGAAAGAAATGAATTACATTTTTTACTCGATCGCAATTTTATTTCCTGAGTTTAATTAAAGCATGAAGACTGAAGTCATAAAGATCCAAAGACTCCCAAAATTTAAACCTTAACATGGTTACAGTCGTGAATTTTTTTGAATCACATTAAGGTTTCAAGGTTTCTCAATTTTATCAGCGATAAACGAAAGAATTTACTTGATAACTGCAAAAAACAAATCTATTTAATTCAAAGAAAAGTTCGTTCCTTCTTTGGCCTTCTTTACTTCTCAAAAAAATTCGCTGAACAAACCACTCATTAGCAATTTCTTATGGTTTAGAGCAAAGCTAAAACTCTACAAGTTGACTTCATCCAGGCGGGTTACGGAGTTTTCGAGAAATGGTTTCATAAGTAGTTTCCAGGAGAAATCAACAAACATATTTGTAACCACAAAAAAAGTTCCATTCTCAAAAAAACACCAAAATTAACAAAAATAAACATTAAAATACATAAAAAAGAGGAGCGAAACTAAAGCCAAACAAACCCTGATCACAGTGGCGCCCTGTCCAACCGGATGCGCATCCATTTGCACAAACCCCAGTTGCGGTGTCGCACGGGAAGCCGGCCGCACATCGGCATCGACTTTCACAGAAGAAACCGTATTGCCCCGATGGACAATCTGAAAACACTGGGAGTACCGTAACCGTTTGAATACCGTAAGCTACTCAATACCGTAGGCTAGCGAACAGTATTGACGTTTTTAGCAATAACTATGGAGAAGACAGCTTTCCTTTCAGAGAAAACCATATCATCCATAAAAGAAATGGAAAATCGATAATGTGAAAAGTCTAACACAGTACGAAAAATACTAGAACAGAAAACTATCAGACTAGAATAAAAACGAAATTCGAAATAAAAATCCCCAGCCAGAACGGAGTAATAAGAAATGTTCTACTAAAATCGCATTTAGAAAATGAACGAAAATTTTGATGAGATCAAGGATTTCCTCACTACAAGGAGAGAATTATATATATATATATACATATATATATATATGTATTTTGATAAGATATTTACTTGATACTTGAACTGCCCGTCCTCACTAGTTGTGCGTAGCCCAGCATAATCACCACTTTTCAGAGATTTGCTGTTTAAGCCATTGTGGTTCCCTGGAATCCCGAAGACAGTTTGGCCAAAGTCTGCCCCAGGTGCTCACCACGACAGGCAGTTGCAGGCCTTGTGGATCAGAGGGAGATTTGCCACCATATGAATTTGATACTAGGACGGTAGTGGATCCAGTTACTGGTTTACTCTTAGCTAGCCTTCCTATTGGAAACGCCGGACTCCTCAGCCTGGGAGACCCTGCCGGGGAGACGAATCTCCACGCTGTTCATCGCAGTCCGACACCCAGAAACACCTATCAGGCATGATCAGGCGGTAAACCGTTGAAAGGCTTGATAAGATTTACATGCATATATATATATACATATATCTTTTGTCAGTGTTGATGAACCCGACTATTTTAAACTAGAAATTCAATTCGTTTGCTTCATTTTTCAATATGACCAAGAAGAAGCGGCGGTGGTGGTAGTGATGCCGATCACGGCTCTAGCTCGACCTCTTCTCATAATGCTTGCACATAGCGTTTGATATCGATCACCTTTATCGCAAAGTGGAGGATGTTCTCTACCGGCCGGACATGTGCCAATCACATCATCGATCCTGAACATCCACTTTCCAGGCTGACCGACATTCGATTGAGTAGATAGCAGATCGTTCGGTAAGAAATGAAACGAAGTAGGTGAAGAAATACCTTAACACAAATTTTATTAATATATTATATCTATTACCATAAAAAATAAGCCCCTACAATAGTTTGCAATAGGTTCTGTCTGACAACTACATGAAAGGTGTAAGGTGTAAACAAACATGTGAAATGCTGAGTAAAAAGGTACGAAAGAAAAAGTTGAGTTTTCCTTTTAGGAGATTTAGGCGGCCCTTCTTGACGATCTGTATGGGTAATAAAATAGCTTTGATTTGACTGACATACTGTCTTCTTTACTTGAAGACATAAGATAATTTTATCATAGGAATCGGACGTCAATCGCATTGCGACTACGGCTCTTCTCTTTCTCAACGAATTTTACAAGGAAGGACCGATTAAGCCCGCGCATGTACACAGCCCAGTAAACCGCAGGAACACCATAATGAATACGGTAGAGCGATGAACTAAAAGAGGGAATAAGGTTTGAAAACCACTCCAAATCTTTTTCCACTTGTACTCTCTTTTTCTCGACCATCACACAATATCGCTTCTGTTTATATGAGATGTTAAAAAAGAAAGATGAAAATTTGACGAAAAGAGTCGCCTGTCATGGGTCCTCTGGACTGGGTTTTCTCATAGATCAACGTCAGCATCGTTATTTCATCGGATTGTGCCAAAGCGATTTGAAACGAATTCAACTGGAAAATAATTAACTTTCGCGGTAAAATCCAGGAGAACAACCAAACAAGTGTCCAACTAAAAAATATACTAAAGTATCCAAACTGGGTAACTGACATTTTCGCTTCCGGCCTGTCTCATGCGATCGAATGTGAAGAGATGGAGTGTTTTTGTACGGAACGTCGGAATTTTGAAGTTATTTTGAACGCTGATTGAAGATCGGCTTAACAACGAATATGCAGAAACATCCGATTCTAGAAGAATAATAGAATAAGGAGAAAAAGAGTGATAATAAACTACACAGAATTGAAAAGGTAAGGAAAATGAACACGACGAGCTGAAGAAGAATATCAACCGCTTGATTAAAAGGGAGTTCCAAAGTTGCGGCCATGTAGAAACTTTTACAGGAGAGGTTCGAGGCTCTACTGAAGTTAGAAACTTCTTGTGAAAGACCTTAGTCTAGCGTAGTAGTAGGTTAATGGGACACTCTATAGCCACTTATAAATAGAATGGAGTTCTTTAAAAATTGTTTTCTAAATAGTGACTCCGTCTGAAATTTATACGGAAACTAGTTTTACTCTATGTGCCCTCAAAGAAAAACCATCGCTGATCAAATAAATGAGCTTGTGAAGAAGAAACAAATAGGGAAGGACTGAAGATTAAAGAAAAGTCAAACGATCCACTTTCGTTCAATACAGTAGCTGAAAAGCTTCAGCAGCAAACTACTCTATGATGAAACCCCCATTAAGGAGTTAACAAATCTGTAACTGAAAATAATAAATTGGAAATCCCCTGAAAAAGCCTTGAAATCTATTTATTTAATTATTTACTTATTTTATCTGATCCGTCTTCACGCCTACTGTGCGGATCCCAGCACTTCTCACATCCAATTCGTTTCCTTACATCCATCGCCCAAAATGGTCTTCCAAGTTTTTAAGTGTGACTTCGGTTGCTGCTTGAGGATTTTCATTTCATCTTCAATGTCGTAGAATGTTGATTGAGCTATTCACCCTGGAGTCCTGAGATAGCCAGGTTGGAGCATTCCAAATTGGACTGAAGAAAGCGATTTTTCCAGACAAGTATAGCAATTTCCCGACCTCGGAGGGACGAGACGCTTGGTTGGCCAGGAGCGGAATCAACCTAGCACCATACTCGTGATGAGGGACATCACTGCCACTGTGCTATCCACCCCCTATTCGCCTCCAAGTTACCAAGTATAATATTCTAAGTAACCGTAACCTGCTCAAGCTGCCTTAATAATGTAGACTTAAATTCTTTCGTACCAGTTATACATGTATAAGCGACGAGGCCTTCCCTCACATAATCGTACTGCGCGTGCAGTGCAAAAACGGCCGCTTCGTGAAGTGATTCCGCGTTTTCGATCAAACCGGGTAGTGGACGATTGAATGAAAGCACGCCATTAGACGATACCTGAAATTCGTCTCTTTACCAATTCCAGTGAAAATCATAAACTTATTTTAATCATTAAAATGACTGCTTCACACCTCATCGCTGCTACGACGTTTTTCTCGCAATATTCTGCTAGCAAATAAGTTTCAAGGTGAAGGAAATTTTGCTCTCAATCCAAAATGTACGACGACTACCTATGGATACGACTTGAGAAGGCTTTAGCATGAGTGTCCATGAATTCTGAACGGAGAAAATCCTGTCCAGCCAAAAAATTACCAGTTACCAAACCTTAGAATGAACTGAAATTACACTCAAATGCATGATTCTTCGCGAAGATAGGCCATCAATGTACCAAATAATTCAACGAATCCCTCTCAGAGATTTACGGCTTCATCATGACGAACAAAGTGAAAGTGATGACATTCAATGTCGAACTGTAATGCGCAGAAGGGAATCTATTCCACAAGAAAGACCGTCCGAACTTTAGAATGAAATCGACATTCGCATTGTTACGTACGGCTAAGAAACCAGAAATTGCCGTCGCCATGAAGAAAACACCAGTTCAAAAGTAAAGTTGGCTCACAAGATTTTTTTTCTTCAGCTGGGTGCGAGGAAACTATCGAATGGTGCTATTTCATTGCTGCACTGTCTCACTCCATTCGGTTCGACTCGATAGTTCGACTGCCTTTTGCCCAAGACTAACCTTCTGTTGATTTTGGTATTGATAAAAAATTCACTAACTTCATGATGAGCAAGCAAGAGGTTGTTATTTCACTCTTTGTACATAGAAAAGGTGAAGCTTTGGCAAATTTCGCCTTCTCCAGATCCTGGAAAGGCCAAGCTGATGAAATATATCCAGCGAAACCGTTCCATAACCAAAACAGAAGAAACACGAAACAAAGATTCCAATCGCATTGAAAACAAAATAGTTTCTTCGCACACTCACTGCATTCTGTGAGTTTTCCACTGAGCGTTTCAGGTGGAGAGCAACCGGGCAGTTCAGGTGGTGGCTACTACACCTATCTCACATTAAAATATGAGAAATCCCTAATATCGACTTTCTATTAACATCGGCAGTTACCAAGTAATTCACAATGTATGAGCACACATGAAATTTTAATTTATTCTTGATTTACGGTAAAGCTGACGTTTCGGAGTATTTCGCTCTCTTCAGAGCCTGCAGTCAACCTGGCTGCAATCTATCCAGGCCAAATACCTCTATGACCAAACAGAAAAGATACTAAACCATTATTTCAATAGCACTAAAAACAAAATAGCCTCCCCGCACAAGTGCTGCATTCTACGAATCTCCCACTGAGTATTTCAAGAAGAGACCAACCGCACAGAGTTCACATGGGAGAGTAATGTGCCTCTCCCACATCAGAACACCAGACTTAAATACTGTATGAGATCACTCGTGATAGTGAGGCATTCCTCCTTGTGGTTTATTTTCGGTTTCTTGAGATTTATCCAGAATGCTTCGAGAGTTTTGCACGTGTGATGAGGGACATCACTGCCACTGTGCTATCCACCCCCTATTCGCCTCCAAGTTACCAAGTATAATATTCTAAGTAACCGTAACCTGCTCAAGCTGCCTTAATAATGTAGACTTAAATTCTTTCGTACCAGTTATACATGTATAAGCGACGAGGCCTTCCCTCACATAATCGTACTGCGCGTGCAGTGCAAAAACGGCCGCTTCGTGAAGTGATTCCGCGTTTTCGATCAAACCGGGTAGTGGACGATTGAATGAAAGCACGCCATTAGACGATACCTGAAATTCGTCTCTTTACCAATTCCAGTGAAAATCATAAACTTATTTTAATCATTAAAATGACTGCTTCACACCTCATCGCTGCTACGACGTTTTTCTCGCAATATTCTGCTAGCAAATAAGTTTCAAGGTGAAGGAAATTTTGCTCTCAATCCAAAATGTACGACGACTACCTATGGATACGACTTGAGAAGGCTTTAGCATGAGTGTCCATGAATTCTGAACGGAGAAAATCCTGTCCAGCCAAAAAATTACCAGTTACCAAACCTTAGAATGAACTGAAATTACACTCAAATGCATGATTCTTCGCGAAGATAGGCCATCAATGTACCAAATAATTCAACGAATCCCTCTCAGAGATTTACGGCTTCATCATGACGAACAAAGTGAAAGTGATGACATTCAATGTCGAACTGTAATGCGCAGAAGGGAATCTATTCCACAAGAAAGACCGTCCGAACTTTAGAATGAAATCGACATTCGCATTGTTACGTACGGCTAAGAAACCAGAAATTGCCGTCGCCATGAAGAAAACACCAGTTCAAAAGTAAAGTTGGCTCACAAGATTTTTTTTCTTCAGCTGGGTGCGAGGAAGCTATCGAATGGTGCTATTTCATTGCTGCACTGTCTCACTCCATTCGGTTCGACTCGATAGTTCAACTGCTTTTTGCCCAAGACAAACCTTCTGTTGATTTTGGTATTGATAAAAAATTCACTAACTTCATGATGAGCAAGCAAGAGGTTGTTATTTCACTCTTTGTACATAGAAAAGATGAAGTTTTGGCAAATTTCGCCTTCTCCAGATCCTGGAAAGGCCAAGCTGATGAAATATATCCAGCGAAACCGTTCCATAACCAAAACAGAAGAAACACGAAACAAAGATTCCAATCGCATTGAAAACAAAATAGTTTCTTCGCACACTCACTGCATTCTGTGAGTTTTCCACTGAGCGTTTCAGGTGGAGAGCAACCGGGCAGTTCAGGTGGTGGCTACTACACCTATCTCACATTAAAATATGAGAAATCCCTAATATCGACTTTCTATTAACATCGGCAGTTACCAAGTAATTCACAATGTATGAGCACACATGAAATTTTAATTTATTCTTGATTTACGGTAAAGCTGACGTTTCGGAGTATTTCGCTCTCTTCAGAGCCTGCAGTCAACCTGGCTGCAATCTATCCAGGCCAAATACCTCTATGACCAAACAGAAAAGATACTAAACCATTATTTCAATAGCACTAAAAACAAAATAGCCTCCCCGCACAAGTGCTGCATTCTACGAATCTCCCACTGAGTATTTCAAGAAGAGACCAACCGCACAGAGTTCACATGGGAGAGTAATGTGCCTCTCCCACATCAGAACACCAGACTTAAATACTGTATGAGATCACTCGTGATAGTGAGGCATTCCTCCTTGTGGTTTATTTTCGGTTTCTTCGGATTTAACCAGAATGCTTCGAGAGTTTTGCACGTTGTAGTTTTCGATTCCTATGCGACGATGATAACTTCTGTTCAAAATTCTTCCCCATCATGCCTTTGTGTCCTATGCCTGCCTAGTGGAGTAAATGCGTTAACTTTAAGTTTACCAATTAGGCTTTCTTTCATAAGGAACAAGGGTGGTCTATCCCGATCATAAGTGTATTCGTCCCCATACGTTTTACAAGGGATCAAATGAACCGTATTCGAACTCATGAAATCACCCTCTCTGCCCTCAAGGCAATTTTGCGTTGTGCATATATATATATATA
>MQTX01000202.1:73814-108199 GCA_009735665.1 Angiostrongylus cantonensis
GTCTTAGAGTGCTCGGTGATATGTTTTGGTAAACAGATTGTTCGCTGTGCAATAGGGATAGCAGAAAACACTAGTAATCCTGGTGAATATACCGCGGGAGGCGGAAGTGAGTCTATCAGAAATACCAACATGACGACACATCTCTTTCACAGAGAAAATGCAGTCATAAGTTCAACTATTCCTTTATCCTTATTCATAATTTCGAGAAAAAACTCACATAAACAGTATTGTACGGCTCTCCGAACACAAACAGTGGTGATGGCAAGTCTATTTTCGCTATCGCATCCGCTTTTCTCGGTATCACTATGGAATCGTTCGCAATCGGATACAGGATCGTTTCTGGAAACAGAACATTAAAAAATATCACTGCAAGAAATATTACAATTTTGCCGTCAGGGTTCGTTCACATCTACGCACCATGACATTGCATTCCGTCGCCGACGAATCCATCTGGGCAAGTACAGGAGAACGATCCGACAAGATTCGCACAAGTGGCGGCTGGATGACACAACGACAGGAAGCACTCGTCAATATCCGTACATCCCGCATCCTCAGCGATTCGCTCAAAACCAGGCAGGCATTCGCACTCATAGCCGCCAATCTGTGAAATCAACCTCAAAAGGAGCTTAAAAGAAAAAAAAACTACACGTTATCTCGCTGTGGTCACCTTTTAAAGCGATAAAGCAAAGTTTCCTCTAAAGATCTATAAAATCCTCAATCTCTCGAATACTCGAGTGATTGGTAAATTATCGCCATTCTTGAAAAGTCGGCCTCGAGTGCTTACAGTTAAATAGAACTATTTATCGCGTGATTCTTTTATACGGGTATATTTCCCATTTTCGTCTTCATATGTGGTCATTTGGAAAGGTTGGTCTTCGACTAAATCTCAAGAAAACGATGTTCATGAAGAACGGATTGGTTTCGTTTGCCCCATTCACGCTCAACGGAACGAATATCTCCGAATGCTCCAGTTATGTCTATCTAGGTTGGGAAATCAATATGATGAACGACTTAGCTCCAGAGCTGAGCAGAACGAAACGAGCGGCTTGGGGAGCTTTCAAGAGCATCGAGGATGTAGTGAAGAGAACAAAGAACACCCGACTCCGTGCCCACCTTTTCGACTCAACGGTTCTTTCTGCCCTAACGTATGCGTCAGAAACTTGGTCGCTACGTAAGCAGGATGAAAGATCACTCAGCGTTATCGAACGCTCAGTCGAAAGGACGATGCTAGGAGTATCCCGTTTCACAAAAGTAAGAGATGGGATCCGAAGCTCCGACCTACGTCAACGATCGAAAATCAAAGATGCCGTTCTATACGCCAAACAGTCGAAGATAAGGTGGGCCGGACACGTAATGCGTATGAATGATAACCGATGGACAAGGGCTGTTAGTGACTGGATTCCTCGGGATGTCAAACGTACTGCAGGAAGACCACCGACCCGATGGTAAGAGTTCTTCACGAAAAGCCTAGAAGAAAGATATGATGCTCGACGAGTCCCTAAAGCGAGGAGAACCCATTGGGCTACTCTTGCCCGCGATAGGGAGAAATGGAGGATTTACTGGCGCCCGCTCGAGTCACTCGACGATCAACGGGACTACAGGTGATACAGGTGATGTGGTCATGTAAAAGTCCTTCATTGAAAACACTTCATTTGTAATAGATAGCTCGTTAAGTGCTCTTACTGATCACAACGCCTTTTCCTGATTGGAAAAAAGAAAATGCAAAAATTTGAAATTTCTTGGTACAAATTTTATCTCATCTATCTCATAGGGAATCAACTTCAGTAGGCTTGAGATGAGACGGTGCGATGCGGCGCGCTTAGCCCACTGGTAGAGATGCCCTTAAATACGCGCATAGGCACTGGATCGAACAGGTACTGAGCCAGTCCAGCACACAGCCTAATTCATACGAAAAAACAAAATAAGAAGTATTGTACATTAAATTTATCCCAATAATCATAAAAAATAAACAGCATTAAATCTCAAAAACCAAGCAGCATTTGAAGGGAAGCGCTACTTCAACTTTCTTCGAACGCTTACAACAACTCCCACGACCGACTTTCTATTAACCTCGGCATTGATCAAGTAATTTTTCGTATTCTTGTTGAGTAAATGCGAAGTGTTATTTTTATTCTTTATTCACGAATAAGCTGACGTTTTGGCGGACTTCGCCTTCCTCAGAGCCGCTTTCTATGAGGCTTCCACTGGGTATGTCGCGTGGAGACCAACCGCACAGAATTCACATGGAAGCTTAATGTCCTTACACAAACTTACAACAACTACGATCCAACTATGAGATAAAATGAATACCGTATTTATGCATTTCGTGTGCTGTCCACAGTACTGTAGGCCTGACGCGCACTCGTCCACATCTGAAAAATGTGATTTTTATAGACGTAAAACAATTTCCACATAGGTGGTATGATTCCATTATGATATGATATTATCATTCTACATGCTGCTGGTTTTCAACTCTAGAGAAAGTGGAGACAACGAAAAAATCGTGTGTGCTTTTTGACAGACTGATGTTGGTGTACTTGCATTCCATTGAAGTTGTCAAATGTTCACTGAATACATAAGAGTACGTCTCTGTTAAATCCTAAAGAAGACAAATTGGCCGAAATGATAGCCATTGGGAACGAAAACACGGGTTAACAACACAGCGCATTCCAGGACCGACTTTCTTTTAAACTCGGCATTTACCAATACTTCATTGTTTTCTTGATGAGCACAAACGAGGTTGTTATTACAGCATTTATTAATTCACGATAACCGATGTTCTGGTCGCCTTCTTCAGAGCCTGGGAATGACAATTTGGCATGGAATCTATTCAGCCAAACACTTTCACAACCTCAGCAGATAAAACTGAATACATCAGTTTTCTTCTGCGTAACAAACGGCTTCTTTCAAATATTCACTATTTTGCTCTTCGGCAGTCTTCCAGTTATTTGGTAGAGACTAGCCGCACAGAGTATTATATGGATGAGAATGTACCTGGCTCAACTCAAAAAATCTGCCTAAGATCGTCTGTTTTAGGACCACCTAGGTAACGCGCATCCTAGTAGCGGTTTTATGAGTCCTTTTCCGTTTCCTTCCATTATACTAACTTGTTGAATGACTCTGCTTTGCAAGCCATCAACGAGCTCCCTATGCCATACGAAGAAGTAGTAAACATGCTCGGCTTCTCAATTCAGCAGCTCATGACCCTCTTAACGCAGTACCTGAACTACTCAATCTTTAAATGATCGAGGAGGTATTTCGCACAAATGAGAGAGTTGGTAATGGGACAGCGCTATCACCATTCCCTGCCATTGCCTTCGTGTCTGAGGTGGAAGCACCAATAACCGATCTCTTTCCATTACTGTACTGCAGATATATAAACGATTGTTTTGTTCTTTGCTCCACACGAGAGAAGATGGAAGAATGTTTTGAGTTGTTAATTGAACACTCAGAGCACATAACATTTATCCGAGACAAACCGAACGGAAACTAGCCTCCCCTTTTTGAAGATCCAAACTAACCTGTCCGAAGACACCTACACCACCAAGTGGTACTGAAAACTAAGTAGCAAAAGCATACTGGTTCATTACTTCTGCACTCACCTTTCACATAGAAAAAGACGCTTGTGAGAAATATGTTTCGAGCAGCCATCGGTGTATGCACAAGAAAAAAGATGAACAAAAAAACCCCGTGAAATTGGCAAGGCAAATAGCATTTCCGGTGGCTACGAAACTGTTATAGCTCCTCGGGACTGGTGCGGAGAAAGAAAGGACGCCCTCAAACAACAACTCTAGCAAAAATAAGGTCCCGTTTATCCGGCCCTTCAATCGTAATAAATAATAACTGGAACATCATCAAGCTAGAAAGACGGGCTCTGAGACGACAGCTAGTTCGTAACCATCCGTACGACCGTCTACGTGCAACGCAAAATTGCATAATATGCCCCAACAGTAGAGACAGGAGCAGTTTGGCTATAGTTTATCTATAGAGCGCTTGGGGATTACTACATTAGGGAAAAGGGTAGACCACTCTGCGTCTGCGTAAAAGATAGCCTAGTATCTAAATTGAAATTGTGTTGGTAAATTTAAATCGAAACCAAGCACTCCATTAGTCGCGCATAGGACACAGACATAACGGAGAGGATTTTGAAGCAAAAGTCATGATACCCGCATAGGAATTCAAAACATCAGCGCATGAAACCCATGAAGCGTTCTGGATGAATTTCAAAAACACAAAAACGAGCCACAAGGAGCAGTTTTTCGATCATGTTCGACTCGCACTACATCTCAGGCTAATTTTTTTTACCTGAGTTAGGTATATTTTTTACCGTTGTCAGAGACTGTGTAGTTGGCCTCCACCAGAAAAATGGAATGCCTGTAACTTACAAGGCGAGGCGGTGAATGTTTGAAAGGAGCTATTTATGATGTAAATCAGTATTGTAAATGTGAATTTATGTACTCGGTTTTATCTGGTGAGGTTATAAAAGTGTTTAGCTAGATAGATTGAGGGTCAACTTGGTCTTTACAGACCACGAAGAAGGCGAAACTGTCAAAACATCAGCTATTGTGAATGGACAAATGCTGCGATAACAACCTCGTGTTTGTTCGTCAGGAAAACCAGTGAATTTCCCATTAGTTCCCCAATTGCAATTCGAAAGAGCAAAACAGTTAGCCCATTGGTAATCACCGATATACGTATAGACGTGTGTATGTTTCAAATTATGTATATTACTGTGTACAGCTGTCTGTGTGTACCTGATTAAATTCAGCCTACTTCTATGATGACAAAAAAAATTTCCAATCACACGATGTGATGCCGCAATGGAGTTGCCCAACCATCCAGTTGAAAATTACTACTTGAACATTTGAATGCCCCATCTTCGCTGGTAATGCGAGTCCCAGCATAACCATCAATCGTTTTTCTCTTGCAGCAGCGTCGTCCATGGAGGTGGTCTGGGCCGAATATGGTGGTGTCTGTGAGACCCATTCCGTAATTCTGAAATCTTTGCCATCTGCCAGTGCAGATAGCTGAAGTTCACCATCATGAAAACGTCCGTCCATCGTTTGAGTGGTCTTCGAAGAATACGCTTGAAGGCTTGAAGTCCACTTTAATGTTTTACTCGTCACTCTGCCACCTCTTCGTATTATGTGCGTCCCATCTGTGCTTCGCTATCGATGTATGTTCTCCTTTATCCCGAAGATGGGATGGATTTTCAAGATCTCTGCTGCGGATTCCGACTAAAGGATGGAGTCTCGGTTAAATCTCAAGAGACACCGTTCAACTGCTTGAATGAAGAATTTCACTCGACGGTGCCTACAGGACAAAGGACAGGTGTTGATCTACTGTTGCCATTCAATATTATCTGCATATTGGGTGATCAACTTCATCGGATCCGATTCGATGCGATAACGAAGAACCACATCATGGGTAGTACCACCAGTATATCATCGACTCGGATCAATCCGACTCTGAAGAACGCGAAGTCTTCGAAATGTTAGCCGAATAAATCTTTTTTATCAATCTCTTTATAACACAGTAATCAAAGGAAGTATCGGAAAAGAGTTACGAAGGTCTCTTCGGTCACCTTTTAGGCAGGATGACCATGCCAGACATCCTCCACTGTTCTGGGATTCTCTCTTTTTGAAGGTAAGTGGATTGCGAGAAGTACATGTATCCAGGTTGTGACCCCAGGTTCGAAGGAAGGAGGTAGTGTTAGGAGGTAGTCTTGGAGCTGTCCCTCTCTTCATGCTTCCTATAGCAGTTCGAATTTCAGAGGAAAGAATCCCGGACGGTTTTATTCCAGCAGAGATTTCGAGATCCGAGACGAAAACTGTAGAAAGAAAAATATTGGCATAAAACTTTCCCGTTATCAATATCATATCATGTCGGCATATGGTGAACGTGTCACTCTCGCTCACAAAAGCGGCATCCGCTCGTCCGACCTGATGCGCCGTCGACCAGTTGAAATAGTCAGCAGAAGGCAACAAAGCATTAACAAACTATCATAATATTATAAAGAACGAATGTTTACTAACCAAAACATCCCTTTCGTGGATCACCATTGAACCCGTCTTTACATTTGCACTCGTACGAGCCGGGACGATTGAGGCACTCCACACCCTGCCCTTCGCCACACATGGCATCCTCTTGGCACTCGTCAATGTCTGAAATTTCTCAGCTAGTTGACAAGCTAATAACAGAACTTTCAGTCAACGATAGCCTAAAAAGTTTTCTGTAATAATTCTTACTGCTGAACTCTCAAATGTACGATTTGATTTGATTAGGTCCTTCGAACAAAAATGCTTTAGTTTTGGGAGAACCAAATAGAAACCGATTGCTTTACAAAGGCTAAGACCCTGTCCCCTGAACGAGAGAACTACCGTATGAAAAATTGCCTTAACCGACCAAGGCAAGCATCGTCGATGAATCGGTAACCATTGTCGCAAACACAGTCATAACTTCCTGGTCGGTTCACACATTGAGAATTAGCACCGCAAACTGCACTCTCGGCACATTCATCAACGTCAACACAACTGCAACATATCAACGAATGGTGACATCACATTTGCAATGATTTCTTGGAAATATTAACTACTCGAATCGTATTTGGCTTTAAATTTCTAAAAATTAATATCGACGATAGCAAGTCATGTGACAAACAGATATGGTCCTAATCAATTGTCACGTCTAGTGCTTGCTTTTAAAGAAAAGTGAAACCAGAAAGTATAAAGAAAAGTATTAAAGGCGTTTAACTCTACATATGTCATCTTCTCAGCGCATCTGAATCTTAGATCTTCTCTCATCTCAACGGAATATATCACTTAAACCATTTATATTTCAGTTACCCACGAATTGACTAGAATGGACACTAGTGAAGTGTCCACTGGTCCCTGTCGCAATCGGGAACTATCTAGAGGTCCCATTTCGCTAAGTAAACACAAAAAGCATTGACTTTCCCTTATGAGAGCTTCTATCTTTACTGTTCTTTGAAATATGGTAACCATAACCAACTCGCGGAGCTTTGCCATGAATACCACACCTATGCATGTGGAGTTCTCTCGAAGTGGACAAGAAGCATGAACTTTTAAAGGCCATCTGGACAACTTCCGACGCACCTCACAATGTCTTCACTACCGGCTACCAGTTAAACTAATAGGTATAATAGAATCAATGCCTAAGTATGAGCATCCACGCAATTATACATGACTATGATTACTTGAACATGCAAGCCATAAACCAATCAGATATAGCAAAGAGAGGGAGTTCATCTCTTAAATCCATCAACGTCTCGCGGTTTTCACCCGATGAATCCATCGAGAAAAGTTTACGGTCGCTTCTGGCCTCCGTATAACCACTTCTTTTCCAACTGAGATCGCGATAAGTAGCTTAACACTTAAGCGACGAGGTACCCTCTTTGCTAGGGATGTGATGCGAAAATTGTGGCTGTCTCAAATTTTAAATCAACATATCTCAGCTTGGGGAGGATAGCACAGTGGTGGCGACGTCCGTCATCACGAGCACGGTGCTAATTCGATTCTGCTCCCGGTCAACTAAGCCTCTCATCACTCCGAGGTCTGGAAATTGGTACAGGACATCTCTGGGAAAAAATCACTCTCTGCAATCCAATTGGGAACGCTGCAGCCCGGCTATCTTGAACCCAAGAAGAATTGCTCCTGATTATTAAAGCCGAGGCTAAATGACAGCCGGTTTGAAAAATATTGATTCGCTATGTGCTTGCCAACGTAGACTGCTGCAGGATGGATTATCCGTTGAAAAACAAATTGTTTTCAACGAGCAATCATTATGGTCTTCAACCGTTCTGTATGAAAGAACGCTATCGGGTGAGGTTGCTTCATTCGAGCTGTGCTCGAATGAAGAAAATTACACTTAAACGCACATCGAGAGGACGAACGATTGCTGACCACCGACTCGGATCATAGGCTCTGAAGAAGACGATGACGTCAGAACAACAGCTGAATAAATCGCTTCATAATATCAACCTCCAGTTAGATTAATAATCCAAGAAGTTAAAAGGATAAAGCTCTCGGCGGTGATTAATCCCTGAGGGATGCGCCATGCATTCCATTTCATTTTGATTATTAAAGCCGAGGCTAAATGAGAGCCGGTTTGAAAAATATTGATTCGCTATGTGCTTGCCATTCAACGAGCAATCATTATGGTCTTCAACCGTTCTGTATGAAAGAACGCTATCGGGTGAGGTTGCTTCATTCGAGCTGTGCTCGAATGAAGAAAATTACACTTAAACGAACATCGAGAGGACGAACGATTGCTGACCACCGACTCGGATCATAGGCTCTGAAGAAGACGATGACGTCAGAACAACAGCTGAATAAATCGCTTCATAATATCAACCTCCAGTTAGATTAATAATCCAAGAAGTTAAAAGGATAAAGCTCTCGGCGGTGATTAATCCCTGAGGGATGCGCCATGCATTCCATTTCATTACGCAACGTTTGGAGGTGATTGAATGCATATCTGACCTTTACAATGACTCGCAGTAGTTTACCGATGCAATTTGCCGACCCCGGAGGAATGGAAGGCTTGGTGGGCCATGGGCGCGGGAATCAATTTCACGTGTGTATGGCAGGACGCCCCCGACCACTGCGCCAACCAAGAAGTTAATGAGATACGATGACCAATTACAATGAACATTGAACAATGTAATCATTAATGTAACCGACTGGTCTCCATCCGTCAAAATGTTTCCAGAATTAGATGGACGAAGATGACAATACGTCATTCGTAGCCAAATAAGAAGCCATTGGTTTCCGTTGCCGAGTATTCCTTGGTCTGCGTTAGCCGTACGATAAGTTGGACCGAGTGTTAAAGGTTTCAATGTAGCTCATCCGAGCATGAAGTCCCTTTGTTGCCACGTTTCCGAGATTTTTGTTAGAATCGTCCTACGGTTGCAGATTTTCTAGAAACACTTCAAAAATCTTTGACTTAGTGCTCTTAGTTATGATGAAATGATGAATCCTACACTTTGTCATTTTCCAAAGTCCCACACTTCAAGAGGTTTTAGTCAAGAAAATTCCCTATTTCATTCAAACAAAGCGAAGTCTGCCTCCGACATATTTTAACCGCTTATCAAGTTCTTTGTTAAAATTCTCCATAGTGAAAAATATGAGAAGTGTTGAAAATCTCTAAGAGAATTTTATAATTTGTTCCCTCTCTAATACGAGATGTCACAACTTCTCTACTGCTCAGTTTTTGTACTAAACTACCCTATTACAGAAAAGAAAAACGAGCGAAACAATTTGCATTCGTGCGATAACACACACACACACGCACACACACGCACACATGAATCACGAGTGATACGATGTACAGTGTCGCTCCCTATTCATTATTGTCACTTTCCTTTTCTTTCTCCCTCTTTCTCTTTTCTTTCTCTCTCTTCTAGGCAAATTTGTTCTGCTCTAAGGGCGACGTTTGTAAGATGTCTAACCTTTACATCGGTCATTTTGCTCGTCGTACTCGAAACAAATGCATAGATATGAGCCGGGTGTATTCATACAGTCCGGCTGGGATGACGGACACACGTCTCTCAGTTCACATTCGTCCACATCTGTGCTCAAAAAAGAATGTAAAAAGCATATTAAAGATATCCCTGTCGTCGTTTCTTGTTCATTTGAAGGAGTTATAATAAACATTTGAAATTTTCTCATGATTTCACATAGAAATGAGCACCTGCAATCAAATATGAATATTTTCTGAAGAAGTACTGAGTATGTCTAATAACGATAGGTGGAGCGTTTAGAGAAAAGCTTTGCAAAAAAAGACCTTCGTCGCAAATTGGTGCGCCTTTCCACCCAGGTGAACATCTACCATTTGGACAACGACCCGTCTCTTGGTCGCATGGATCACCACCATCACAGTGACAGCTGAACATGAATGAATATACTTGTAAGAAGAAGAAATAAGTATAAAGATGAATGGCTTTTCCCTTCACCCTCGCTATTCTTTTTATTTTTCTATCTTGAATACTTTTATTTCATCAGACATTTTTAAAAAGCACAATCTATTCAATTTCGAAAAGTCCTACGGAATAATTGCGACAATGCATGAAATAGCCCTTAGAGCCATTTCCGAAAATAACAGGAAAGAAAGAACAAGGATAAAAACATTTTAGGAAAACTCTCCAAATAAAGTGCCATACTTTCTCGAACAGTCGTTAAACCACTGAGACGGAGCACAACTGTCGATACATTCAATTCCCTTGAAGCCGGCCCCACAAAGATAGACCTGAAATTAAAAACAGGTCGTCATAAATAGTATACAGGAATTTATTTGAGAAGAGCTTTGTTTCAACGTAGTTTCGTAGGAAAAGAATTAAAAACCCTCATATGCCGAGCGTTGCTGACTGATATTTTTAAATAGTAACTAGCACGGCGAAATTGGTTTTGATACTTGATTCTTGAACGGTCCGTCATCACTAGATGTGCGGGACCCAGCACAACCACTGTTGTTCGGAGATTTGTTGGTTAAGCCATTGTAGTTCCATGGAATCCCGAGGACAGCATGGCCAAAGTCTGCCCCAGGTCGGCACAGCGACAGGCAGTCGCAGCCATTGTGGATCAGAGAAAGATTTACCACCATGCGACTTTGATACCAAGACGGTGGTGGATCCTGGTATCGGTTTACTCTTAGCTAGGATTCCTGATGGAAACGCCGGACTTCTTCTCAGCATGGGAAGCCCTGCCGTGGAGACGAATTCCGCCGCTGTACATCGCAGTCCGACACATAGGAACACCTCCCATCCACGATGAAGTCGGAAACCGTTGGGAGGATTCACTCCTAGAAACAGAAAAGAAAGAAGATATCACCAATAAAAGATAAATGATGAAATTGTCGCCATTTTCGGTGAGAAGACTTCAATGCTTAATGTTGGCAGCATTGGCCTTGGAGTGAATCCGTTCGTTGACCACCTCGCAGGTTTTAACGAAATTCGATCTCACAGCACTAGCATTCCTAGGTCTTAGAATTACTTATCGGGGGAAGTAGGTATTATCACCTATTACGACTAAGCAACGTCGATGGCAGAGGAGTGCGAATTCAACATGTTTTATAAAAATCTTGAAGAACTCGTTTGTAACTGATTAGGAAACCCCAAAGGATATGGTTTATATTGAAGCCGACCACATTCTTGTTCACAGAAGATGCAGTCCACTCGTCCTCGCCATCGACCTATCTTTTTACACTGGATCAGATCCTTGTGGGAAAATTCACATTGCCCTAATATAGAAGATAAATCCAGTTAACTTAAGAAAGAAAGAGAAGAAGCCGTGTACGACGAGTCCACTCAGGAATCTCTTATCCTATAGTGACTGGCGTAAAAGAAGGGAAACGATGGAAGACTACCACATGTTGCTGAAACATCTCCGAATCTGTGGGTGGAAAGGCTTTCATGGCTTAAGGACGAGTATGAGCGTTGATCAAGAAAGATTAAAGAGTTTTTTAAAAACAGAGGGGATTGCTGCCCACATCGAATGAATGATCAGCAAAGCTATCTGAATAATGGGAGAAGCGAATGATTTCATTGGTGCGTACGACGTAGAATTCTAGAGTAAGCACAAAAAACGAAGGTCATGAAGAAACGCCTTTATATAGAGGCAAAACATTCCTATGTGTACTCTGCTTGTGGAAGAAGGGCAATCTACACTTTATGAGAATCAGCAACGCAAGCATTTTACCCAAATTCAATAGCTATACCAAACCCTGCCGCCCTTACTAAAACAACAGCACCAGCGCTCTTTATCAAAAAAAACCGAGCATCAATTAAAAGATCGAAGCCTGACACAACTGCCTTACAGGACCATATTCTGCCCTGTCTAATCTTCAACGTGCTCACCACCATCCATTTGTTCTATTTGCAACATCCGTCGTATTTGCAAAGTGAACGGGCATCCAACTGGCAAAAGACTTGGAGCAGAATTCTAGCAATAATGGGAATAATCTTGATAACTATCGTCCAACTAGCACACTGAGCGTGCTCTACGGACTTTTAACGAAGTTTACCTTGATGAGAATTTCGAAGACAAACCTAGGTGAAGCCTATGCTATAATGTAAGTTGTATTTCGCTAATGATGGACTACATGGACTGCACACAAACAACATGTAATTATACCAAAAATACTGTCTATGCTATTTGTTAACCTTATACGCGAGAAAGTAGTCGACGATGTCGATAGGAAACCATTCTATCTGTCATAGTTGTCAGCGATGCAGAACTGCCCTCCATAAAAACGTTTTTCCACTGCGAAGTTCGCATACTACAACGATGCAGCTCCATTATGACAATGTGACTGTTCATTCTCACTGTTCTAATTTATAAATGAAAAAAGGAAAGGACGCAATATCACTAAACCTGTTTAAAGCCACACTGCAGGTACTCTGTTGGGACGAGAAAGGGATACCTGTTGGTGAAAGGTCTTGTCTTGTCCCCGTAACCTTCGTTTTCACCTTTTAGAAATCTCCCTTAGAAACAAAAATAGTGCTTTCCAATCTCAATGGAAGAAGAAAAAAAGATAAGTCTACAGATTAATTGGAAGAAAGACACATCTCATGAAAAACACCTGATTTGAAGGGAAACAATTTATTATGAATGGATCACCTATTTAGAACACCATTTTCTATGTATGCCTGGTAGATTCATTGGACATAGACACGAGTAAAGAACACCGATAGTAGACCAGAGTTGAGCCTCTAACAGAGCCTCTCACTAATTTGATGCTCCGATCAGCGTGTTCATTTATTTGAGGCAACAGTTCCTTGGCTTTTGTGTGATGAGCGAAGAAACATAAGTTAATACTTCAATAACATCAAAAACGTTGCGTGTGGAGACAGCCAATCATTGTCTTCTGAAGATGAACCAGTACACTCAGCTCCAAACCGGTTTCCATACTATAGATCTCTGAAGGATACTCCGCTCAGCATTCCATTGAAATACTTCTCAAAAAATACACACTGATGGGCCAGTTACATGATGAGACGAGGAGACGATAAGTGGAAAAGCAGGAGATTGGGATGCACTTTCAAGCAATCAAGGCGACTTCGAGTTATACATCAAGAACGGTGAACAACGTTATCACTCTGCATGCCAGTTAGCTGAACTCACTACAACAATAAAAGTGGAAAGAACGAAAAGCCGAATCCGACTACTCATTAATTTCGACGAATCGAAAATTTAAAATTTCAAACTTGAACGTATTTCTATTCTCTTCGTTACTTCTAAAAAAAAGGAGAATATAAAAGATTCAGATTTTTGGCATCCGTTATTGGTCTACACCACTCCAGAGATAAAATCCTCACTTTAGGTCCGTCGATCCTAAAGAGCCATTCACCCGGTATACCGATATCACTCTTCTCTGATAAGAGCATCGCATCATGAGTAGCTGAGTCGGGCAATGAATACGATGAGTTTAGCGAAGCGAATCCAGCCTTAACATCCAGAACATGTATCATTTATTTGTGCATTTATCTAGTTATTTTATAAAGTATATACTAAGTAGGGTGCGTATAACGCAGTGGCTAGAGACATCATACAATAGCCATATAGTCGTTTGGTTCTATCCCGTGCCCCGTGATAACCAATTCTTTCGACACTCCGGGGTCCGCAAATTGGTTCAGTACAAGTCTAGGAGGATCAAAGTGTTCCCTAGATGCCACAAAGGCCCAATAATTAATTGATTTGTTCAATATCCATCAAGTCACCAACTCGACACAGTGGAGTCGATAAATCACAGCGCATCTCTTACGGATTTACCAACGCTGAACGCTTTATCCTTCACTTTTTACAATAAGGAGCATACTAAAAAAAAAAACCACACTGATATCACGGGTTCTAGCCATTTCTTCTCAATGAGAAAAAGGTTAGAGGATATGACGACAATGACAATGCTCATAAAGAACGACTCTGTTCTCTTTCTTTCCGATGTTCCACTGGATGGACTATCAAACAAGGCAGCTATACCCGTATCACGGGTTTTAGCCATTTCTTCTCAATGAGAAAAAAGGTTAGAGGATATGACGACAATGACAATGCTCATAAAGAACGACTCTGTTCTCTTTCTTTCCGATGTTCCACTGGATGGACTATCAAACAAGGCAGCTATACCCGTTTAGGCACCTGTGTATGACTCAACGGAAAGAACAAGGCAATATGGATGAGCAAAGGCGGTAACAAACTACTGAGATCGACGGAAAACATTTATGCGCACCTATTTCAACTCCACAAGTGAGCAAATAAGAACACTGTAATATCCTGTGGATTCACTACGATGTAATCAATGTGAGCAAATGATTTATGTACTGCCGCCACACTTTCCTAGATGAATGGCGAATAAATATTCCAAATGATGCACAAGGTGAGTATCTCTAATAGTCTAAAATTAAAGGTCCACTACAGGTCTAAGCGGGACTACAGCAGGGAAGAAACTACTAGCTCCAGAATTTCTTGCCTTCGTTTGCTTGATACATCTAACTTTATCCTACATGTAAGGTGGCTAACAACTTCCAATCCCATGACGTCTCCCAACGACCATTCTTAGTGACATGAATCTGGAAGCGAGATAGAGCATAGTTGGATATCTCAAGAACATGTGAAGTTCGTGGATTCAATGGTTACGAAGCGGCAAGCTACGGTCACAAATAAAATCTAGAGGCTTATCTTCTTGCATAAGCCATTTTAGAGTGATTTGTAACTTAAAAGCAGTATAAAAAAAACTTTCCAGTGTCTCTGTCTAAGGAAGGAGAATTTGAAAAATCAGAATTCTTTAAAGCGTAAAAGGTTAAATGCCATCGTCATAGATAAATCCTTGAGGGAATCGTCATAAACTCGACATCATCAACCATGGTAGAAGTGTTTTAAATTTATACCTCGTCTACGAAATAACTTGCGGTGATCTACATGTATCGAGTCAGTGCTGCTATCCTCCCAGAACGAGCACGGCATCAATTTGCCGACCCCAAAGGCATGGATGGCTTGGCGAACCTGGGACGTGAGATTGAACCAGAGACTTATTCAATGTATATTGATAGGTACCACTGAGCAACGTGGCTTCAATCATAGATCAAAAGTAACAAAAATCATCTTAAGCCAACGCCGAATAGTTACAGGAATGTTCATAACGATACGGCAACCAGTATACCGTAGAGAATATATATTTAATCTATGGACGGATATGGCTGTGGCTTACGATAGAAGGAGCAGCGTTCGGCGCTGATCAATTTCTGCCACATGCACGATGCATTTACTTCATCAAGCATCGTAGGTGATTGGATGCATATTTGGCCAGACTTGAAGTGGTCTGGTCATGTTCTAAGCCATGGTTTTTCATCTTCTCGAACTGGTTTACAAACATTAGCAGAAGAGATGGTGGGTTTGCTGAGTCGGGGGCATGTAACAGAACAAAGGAACATGCATGTATTCCAGGATATCTCTAGCCACTGTACACGCGCTAAAAAACACAATGCTGCAAAATGCTCAGAAAACGAAAAATAATCTCGTATTTAAATGTAATTCTCGGTAGAAACTGATAAAATACCACAGCATTATCGTTTGAGTTGAGTTTACTGTAGACAATATGAGCGAACGTCATCGAATCGCCAATGATCAACCCCAGTTGGAAGAGATTTCCTTCAGAATCCTGAAATACGTCGACAAGGTCATAGATGTGTTGTAATAGAATTTGACAACGTTTTCACTACAATAAATGTTTTGTTTTTAAAAAAATAAGGAAAAGTTTGAAAGACGTATGCTAGGAGAGTGAGACAGCCAGGCTGATATAAACACAGAAAGAGAAGAAGAGAGGATGGAAAGAAAGGTAGGGAAATTGAGTGGAGCCTACATAAGTCACTTACACTAAATGAATACTTTTTACACTAGCCACTCTTGCTACTTACGGAATTCTCCGGCCTGCCACCGTCCCAAGTGATGATCACCACGCTTTTTACGTGAAATATGGAGCCGTAACGATACTGTATGTTCACCTCGTTGTGCGCCAAATTCAATGTATTCGCATCTGAAGCATATAGACGTCAAATGTACTCCACAGTACTATACCATTTTTCTACTGAGATCCACGAAAAATGCCGGATTCGTAGTTTCCACAGCACTTTTCATCACCAATGTTGCGCTGGCTCGAGAATGAAATGAAAGCTCTGCGTACAAACTTCTCAGATGATCACAGAAATCGTCTGTCGAACGTCAGCAAGCATTAGAACAAGAATTACTCTTACCAATCATAAACTTATTAGACAATAGAACGAAAAAAAACGTACATATTACGAATGGAATAAAAAATGAGCCTACAATTCCTGAAGATTGTTCGTATTATCTTTAAGTAGAACAAAAAAAAACTATTTGATGTTCTCTGCCGCAATTTCTTGTCGGTATTTTTTTCAGAGGGCGCGTGTGGCGCAGTGGTCGAAGGCGCCCTGCAGCACATTCGTGGAATCGATCCCCGCGCCCATGGCCCACCAAGCCTTCCATACCTCTGGGTTCGGCAAATTGGTACCAGGCTCGTCTGGGAAGATAGAAGAACTGGATCGATACATCGGTTGGCCACCACGAGTGATTGTAAAGGCAAGATAAGCATTCAGTCACCTCCAGCGATGCTTAATGAAGTTGAATGCATGGCGAATCCCTCAGGGATTGATCAACGCCGAATGCTTTATTTTTATCCTTTGATTTTCTCAACATTACAGTATTTTCATGAGCTGTTGAATTCAACAAAAAAGAACAGTATAATAGCACGAGATCACTTTATTACTTATTCTACAAGGAAATAATACTGCGCATTTGATCTGAAAAGAGAAAAATACTGAAGAAGCCGGAAAATAAAAAAAGATCTGGTCAATGTGAATCGATATTGTAAAACTATAATATAGTGCGTTCAGTGCTTCATTAATTAGAAAAGAATTGTGTGCTGTAAGCTAACTACATCAATGGTAACGACTGGCATGAGCCGGGATAGAACTAGTGTCCCTTCTGGCACCTGTGTCAGCTGCTATGCGATTGCTTCATATGCTATATACTTTAATTCCCTTTAATAATCGTAACCACACAACGAGTAGTACACAAAAATATTACATATGTTAATAGAAACTGCGCTGTACATCTAAAAACCTTTCAAATACTTAAATATGTTATTTTATTTCATTTTTGTCTTACATGACCTGTCATCACATCTACTGTGCGGGATCTCAGCATTTGCACTAGATTTGCTTTCCTCGCATTCATCATCCACAAAAGTCATCGATCCCTTGAGGAGAGGTGTCAACTTTTGCTTGAAGATTGTCGTTTTCTTTATGAGGGCCGTTGAATGCTTGTAGAGTCGATTCTCCCTAGGGTCCTAAGATAGCCGAGTTAGAACGTTCCCATTTGGATCACTCGGATTGCAGAGAGTGAACTGTTCCCACAAACGTCTGCTACCAATTCCCACACCTCGTGGGGATAAAAGGCTTCGTAAACTTAGAGAGGTGTTGAAGCAGCAACGTGCTCGCGATGTACGGCATCACTGCGTCAACTCAGATGGGCTTCGAATCAGCAATTTCCATAACCGAGCGCTGAGGTGCTCACAGTAGCAACCGAGGTATTGTCATTGCCTTCCTCTCAGCTATATTTTTGCTCTGACTATCGTATTCTATCAGCAATCACCCGTCAACAGGAATGATCTGGGGAGCACATGCCAGCATTAAACTCAGTTAAACTGAAACAGCAATCGAAATCACAATGTTCTAAATTTTACCCACGGTCTATTCACTTTTCAGTGCAAAGTACGATGTGGAATACAACCATAGGAATTCTGTGGTACAAAAGTCTCTTTCCAGTACATATGTTTACTCCATTTCACTATCTTCTGGCATTTTATTTTCAATAGTTTTCTTCGAAACCGCTAACTAATTTTCACATATGGGACACAACTACACTGTGAGAGCACACTCATACGCACGTTGAGCTTCAGTTGACTTGATTTTGTCGAGTGCTCGAAAAGGATAGGCTAATAAAAAATAACGATTGAAGAACAGGTACAGTACCAAATGAGAATCGGCCTACCGTCTGTTTCTCTATAGTATACTGTAGCACCTTCTGTGTTCATCCAGTACGCGGCCAGTACTGGCTCACCGACCGGCAGCGCTGCCGGGGAGATCTCATTTGGATTAAAAGTCACAACACCAGAAGAATGGATCTGGAAAATCTGATGGATTCAGAAAATATGCATAGTGTGAATCAAGAACTATTGGCTATGCGGCTTTCATTTCACGAAAGGCTTTGAAATGGCTAAATTTTACCATTTTACGCAACAGCATCTACAGTTAAAACTGCTATAAAAAAGTAAGCGCAGTAATTTTGACAAAATCACATTGAGACTCTGCTTTCTTACGAGTTCTCTTTATTGCGTTTCTTTAAAAAAAAAAGTCTAACCCTTAAGTAGAAAACTTGCGTCCAGGCCAAATTTTGGTTGGCGACCATATGGGTCTACACCTAATTCTTCACCGCGCGTGTTAAGTGAACAGAATAATTTTTCATAGATGAAGTTTGGGAGAACATTTATGTTAAATAAACTATCAACTACATTCAAAAGCATAGCGTATAAGCTTTTCGCGACAAAATAAACAATGCGAAAGAAAATGCATTGAAATGAGTGCACATAGTTCACTCTCATCACCCGTTTATGCATTGAGTCAACTCCTACGGTCACTAACACACTGATATTCTGATCAAATTGTTTAAATTAATTGGACAATTGACAGCTAGTTAAACTGTTCCAATGAGATACAATATTGATACTCGATACTAGATGCTTGAACGGCCCGTCCTCACTGGTTGAGCGGGCCCGAGCATAATCACCATTTTTCGGAGATTTTCTGGTTAAGCCATTGTGGTCCCTGAAATCCTTAGGTCTGCCTGACCAGTCTGCCCCAGGTCTTCACAACCATAGGCAGTCGCAGCCCTTGTGGATTAGAGGGAGATTTGCCACCATGGGACTTTGATACCAGGACGGTGGTGGATCCTGGTATTGGTTTACTCTTACCTAGGGTTCTGATGGAAACGCCGAACTCCTTCTCAGCTTCACAAACCCTGCCGAGAGACGAATGCCCTCATTGTACATCGAAGTCCGACACCGAGGAACATCTCCCAACCACGATGAGGCGGTAAACCGTTGGGAGGATACAATATTATGCACACTCAAATTAAATATCCTCCACTTGGGAAATTATTGTTGTCCAGATTTGAGTCTCTGCATGATGTATGAAGAAGATTAAGAAATTTAAATGATTATTTGCTTTCTTGAAAAGTAAGTAAAGGAGATAGAATTATCGATTTTGAGAGTACGACCTGTATACAAATTACATATGTGCGCATTTGAGAGACCCAACAGAACGAAACATTTGAATGAATGAAACAACCCAGAAAATATGAACCATAACTGAATTGGTTCGGACCATGTTCAGCAAACAAGCCAATACGTGGCTATCGGTTAGGCCAGAAATCCACACCTGAGACCTTCACTATCCAAGACGGAATTCAGAAAATCAGCCATGAGTACTTTCAAACAGAAATCAGTAACAAATACTAGGATCTTACACCCTTGATGTCGAAGAGGATATCAGTAGAACAACATTGGCGGACCAGTATGATTAGGCTCTTTAACAGATAAGCCTCTACGTCTAATGATGCACAGGGGCATTCTTGGGACAGGACAAGCGGGCAATTTTCGACTCGCCAAGTGTGGATTGAATTTCTCTGAAAACGGTTTTCTATGAAATATTAGGGGCTAGAGGTGAAACAATCTAGTCGTCCATGAAAAGCTGCGTTGGATAAAATAAGGCCTGTGTTGAGAAATTATAGAAAACAAACTTTTTGCTTTTAAATGAACTGTGGAGACGGATATGCACTGAGATATGTCGATATCAATGCGTACTTTCAATTAAACGTGTCATGATGAAAACCATTCTGTTCATTAGTGTTATCAGCTTCGTTCATTCATTTCATTCATGGAAATCATCAGCGCCCAATTGCTCGTTGTGGATTTAATGACGCAAAAGAGCGACAAAGATCGGGAACGACATCACTGGACTAGTTAGTGCGAAAAACAAACATCACCTAGAAAACATCTCTCCTGAAAAAGGAAGAACATCTCTTCGAAACCTACTGTAAATAAAAAGAAGCCACAGGAGTTCGAGCATTGCCCCACTTATTTGAAGTTTGAACAACAGAAATCGGAAATCATCGATTAAAAACAGACACAACCGCTTTGGGAAAGTTTTAACAACAAACTTAATAAGAACTTACAGACCTCATTATCACTTGAAAAAACTTCAATTTTAAAGAAAACGAAGGTTAACAGACTCGTAGTACCGCAAAAAATGGTCTCTCTGATTTTAATCTCAATGTTCTACCTCAGAGACGTCGCTCACCTTTCGTAATAGCATATTCCTACTCCAAAATTGGCTAAAGACAGTAAATGAGAAAAACACGAACTCAATAACCATGATGAACTGTCCTCGCTTTCCCGTTCCTTACGATGCAATTGAAAGATATTAACGACACTAACGTAGAAGAACACGACACACACACATTCGAAGACCTGTCAAACACATCGGAAAGGTCATAAAGACGAACACCTAATTTGTACATCGTATTTCTTCCCTTAGGTGTCCTTCATATCCTAAAATTATTTCTGCTTTACTGAACTATGAAAGCGATCTTAGGAAGGTAATGTCAACGAGCTTGACAAAAACTACAGAGACAGAGCATGAGCTTCTGCGAACAGTTCGACCACTTCGTAACTACATGACAGCATTCGAGCGAGCTTGCCAATTAACAACAACTTTCTCAAGTACAACGTAAAAACTGATATAGGAGTACGACCTTTCCAGCAACCATGTAGATTTTCCAACCTACACTCTTTAAAAGAGTAGATACAAGAATAAATATAACTAATTTTCCCTTTCGAAGTCCGACGCTGAAGGAAGAAAGGAACCAGTGCGTACCTTCACTCTAGTCATTCGGCGGAATCAAAGGCATGCATGCGATTTAGAACTATTATATAACGACAAAAGTTAGCACTGAATGTATGGCTATGCTCAAAATTCATTGGTCTCACGGTCTCCTTTTCCTTAATGAATGCTTTAAATCTTAGTTGTTACCAGAGAAAGACGAGAAGACAAACAGCGCACGTGTACGATTAAGAGAATGATGGCTGTGATAAATGACCTCAACCATTGAACCATCGATAAAGTGGCCGAACTACGGTACGACTATCCCTAATGTGAAGTTCCATGTCCCTCGTGCTCCTGCGATGACTCAGTTTATCGACGTTGATTGTAAAAACTAGAAGGAATTGAGTTACCATTCGATAACCGCAACAATTCTCAAATAACTAACATTTTCTAACATTTTTGAGAAAAAAGCAACTCAGATGTTTTCTAAATATCTCAGTTTTAAATGTCCAAGGACCTTTCATATACTCAGCTGAGTAATCGCAACGTTAAGTGGGGCATCATCAGCTGGATAGGAGCTTAAATGTTTCCACAAACGACGATCCACTACGCTGAGCGGTAGATGAAGTCCAGGGGATAATCCTTCTCTTTGTTGCACCGGTACGATCAATACCTTTGGAAAACATGGAGTCACATCCACGTGTACGAAATTGGTATCTTTTTATGTATCTGGATTATCTTTTGCATTTCGACTTATCCAAAGCCTGGGTATGGAGTATACTGCAGGCGATTCAAGATGTACAAACAGGTCCCACTTCTACCTTAAAGCCTAAAGTGAACCGTGGAGATTGTGGAGTTTTCAAACTGCATTCCTTAGAGCAAACTGGAAGACCTTTCGATACAATGAAAAGAGGAGGCACAAAAAAAATAAGGGAAACAAATTAAAATAAAAGAAAGGTAAAACGTCTAAATTGTTGGCTTATTAAACCGAATATGATTTCTACATTGAAATAAATTTCCAATGCAAAACTCGAATATTTGACAATGTTCGGTCGAATATCGAAGTGCGATCGGTTCCTCACTGAAGAGAATTCTCGGTGAAAATCCACTAATTAGTATCGACGTTACCCAGAATACACAACTTCAGTGAATTTCCTTCTCTCGTTCTCGTTCACGATCTGACATTCTCCCTCGTTCTCTCACTTTGTTGGAATTGCGGCGACATCGCGTGACGAATGTGATGAGCTTCTTGATGGCAGGGAGAGATTCGATGAAAGTGATCTGATATTGACTACTTCTGACCACTTTCAATCGGGCATTGTCAATGTTAGAATACAGCTCAATGGTTAGAGGTGCCCTGCAATACACACATGGTTTTGGTTCGATTCCACGCTGTAGGCCCACCAAGCCATCCATCCCTTAGAGGTGAGCAAATTGGTACCAGAGTTGTCCAAGAGCAGCGTAGCTCTAACCTAACAGATCGGTAGGTCATCGGGAATCCCTATCTAGCGCAGATATGCATTCAATCACCTCACCTTTGACGATTATTGATGGTGTGAAATACATAGCGCATCACTCAAAGATTGCTAGACATTCACAGCTTCAGCTGAGAGAACGACACAAAGCAAGGGCCTCAGTAGTGCAATCCGTAACACATGATCCTCGAAAAGGTTAATCGCGGTCTGATCTGGCCTGGTGTCCAAGTTTTCCAAATATCTCAGCATCATTTTGGTTGCACCTCACAGCATTATTTATCCTTTGCTACCCAGGTTTCAGAAGCTAACCCCTTGTAAAGTTGCCCGGCTGAGAAAAAAAGCGCCTTTTAGGTTGATGACTTACCCATTTCTACTTGTATGGCCTCATCACCACTCCCACTCCATTCATTCGTACTATCACTTCAACTTTCCAATCCCAATCAATCCACCGTGGAGGTGTCGTGATCATGTTGAATGTGAAACCCCACAAGCAAACACTATTGCCCTTATTAAGATGAGCGTATAACCGGAATTCTGGACGACTAAGAGAAGGAGGATACACTGAATCTGAGGATACGATAGGTGTAAATGTGAATGAAAGAAAGCGGAGCAATAAAAGAAGAAAACAGAATGAATGGAAAGAGACAAAGAGTAAGTGTAAGTGAATGAAATTGTTTAGAGAGGCGCACGATGACATTTATAGCAAATTAGAGAGTTAGAGATTTGAGCAAATGATGAACGAAAGTGATGTTGACATGTTAAAAACATACATGGAGAAAGAAGGATCGAAGATAAAAGGAAAGAACGAAGGACGGGAGCGGAAGGAAGGTGAAAAGAAGGAGGAGAATGAGAAAGAAGTAGAGTCGCTGCAACGGGGATGAAGTTGCCAAACGTCAACGGTGATGTGATATGCTATAAAAATATAGCGTTTGGTACAGTCGTAATTTTTAAACGTAATTTTAATTGAGAAGGATACCTTTTAGATGTTAACGAGAAGATAATACTTAACGAAAAGATAGCAACCAATCAATAGGTCATAAGCACTGATAGGAACTAAGGTGCTTGTCAACTGCATACTGCACAGAGAAGACTGCAAAGTGCCATAAAGAGATGAACGAGGAACTTTCTAGACGAAAAAACTGCATCGATATGAAAAATCGCGAAAATCCACACTTAATGGCAATCCCTGCATTAACATCGAACAAACATAGAGAAAAGTAGAGAAGTGAAGGGTTTTAGCCTTCGAATAAATACTAGCTCTTCTAAGGAATCACAATGAGCTACTGAACAACTTTCGATGTTTTCCTCGGCTGAACAACCAGAAAAGAGGAAGGTAAAAGAAGAAAAAGGAACTGTGAGAACCGTAAAAGAAAACTAGTCTCCCGAAGACACTTTAACAATGTGGGGACAGTTTTTTCTATATCTGCTTGTGTTTCACTATTGACCAAACTAAATCCCTTATTGAAACTCTTCAAACATCAGCTTATTTCCCAATTAATTCAAGAGTCACTCAGACGTTGAAATTCTGTCGGATTGTCGTATTTGGGCTTATATTTGATGAAACAAAGCCGATATCGCTAAGGGCAGAACCGAACCACCATCATTGCTACTTGACGACACTATCAGATTTATCTGAGAATCGTTGGCCCCGATTGTTGTTGAATCAGCTCTGATGTTGTTCTACTCGGTCACTGAGAAAACCGCCAACGAATTCCCTCATTACCAAAAACCTGATCTTTTTGGAAAACCTAACACGATCAATTAATACATGATGCGATCTAGTTCAACTGACCGCAATCGGTAGCTTTCGGCACCCAATTAAGACGAACGATCACTGACGATAGGAACGATATCGGTGATGAGACGGGAGTGAAACAAACCATGTACTTTGGACTGAACTAATGGAAAGAAATACTCCTACTAATTGAACATTTTTAACGAAATCTTAGCGATCGCATTTATGGCGACTCGTAAAGAGTCGCAGAAGGGTCATACTCTCGACAAGTTTCCACGACAGTAAGATCTTATAAGAATGAAGAGAAAATCCATCAGTGGAGAATCGCAGAGTTCTCTTCATAAAGAAGAAAGTGCTGAGTGAAGGTACTTTAGGATTTCCAAGCATGACTTAAGATACAAAAGAAACGATGTCCCGAACAGCAAATCTGCGGGAATCACGACGAGAAGTGATGATCACCAGTTTCTTGTCAGAGCATTCGTGGTTATTCTCACCATTAGAACAAAATCCATCCATCCATCGATTTCCATCCCACAAACTTTAAACAATCCCGTTTTTTATTTCAGCAAAAGAAAATCAAAACAGGTGTTCATTTCGGATTAAGAAGCTGCCAGTAAAATGAGAAGCGTCCTTATGATGCACACGGGCTCAGAGGCTCAGCTATCCAATGCTGCTATCCATGAGCGATGGAATTTCTTTTTAACACCATTATATAGCCGTGCGAAGCACTCACAGCTCATTAACCTCGCTCGGTGGAAAGTTATATTGTATTTAAATCGATGAAATATTGATTCCAGGAAGGCTGAATAAAGGAATAACATTTTAAAAGATATATCGGACTATACATAACAATTATTAGTGTCGATCTGGACCATAACCAAGTAAAATAAGCCAAAAGAGGTAAAGAGTTCAATCATAGACGGGTAGATAATGTCCATAACGGAAAGGCTCAGCAGGTTATAAATAAGAAACTAGTTCGATGACGATGTGAATGACACTTAAACACATCGAACCGAAGCCGTCTAACCATGGGTTACCAGATGAGATTGCAATCGAACTGTTACCATGCCAGTGAATTATTTAAAAAATTACCACCACACGTTGCTTTCTTGTTCAGCAATCGCGAGGTTGTTATAAAGCATACATTTAGTTCCATAGAAAAACACACAATACAATAGAACACAACAGTAGCTGACGTTTCGGCAGTATCGCCTTCTTCAGAGCCTGGAAGGGTATACTGATATGCAATTGTATAGGGAAGTAAATGTAGGCTGTATAACAACCTCGCGATTGCTGAACAAGAAAACAACGTATTCATATTCCAATGCCAAGGTTAATAGATAGTCGATCCTGGGAACTATTACCACTACAAGTAGCTGCAGTTAACTTTGGTATGAGTGATGACCTGGAGCTTCTTAGCGAAAACATTGACCTCATTCCCAGTCGTTTTTATGACTTGTTCGTTATCTATCAAAACATAGCCTCATTTCAAGTGATGACGATAATTATCGGTTTTGATAACGTTTGACCTTGTAATTTCATTACGACATTCCCCTCATTTTGTTTTGTTTTCATCTCGTCATTAAAACTGAACAAATAAATCACCTATGCATAGTGTAAGCTAATTTGTTACAGTATAGTAAATAAACGAACAACGTTTAGAGAAGTAATCAACAAGAAGAAATCAATAATTAAAAGAAAAATTTAAAACAGGGAAAAACTTACATATATTGTGTCATATACTTGGCCAAGATAATGAAATGGATTAGCAAGTTTGTAGACCTCAATAGGGCGACGAATAATTAAATCGCCTTTACTTTCACCATATGGATAGAGTCTTGCCGAAAATATGTAAGGTACGGTAATGTTAAGATCAATATGTTGTTGATCGAGTGATTCGGTAAGCTGTCGCTTGTAACGACGATGATCTGAATAGAAAAAAACTCCGTCAACTACTGTAACCAATACATGCACTCAATCAGTTATTCAAAATCTCGAATACTCGATTATTCGACATAGACCGAATATTCGACATTGTTGGATCGTGAGAAAAGTGGAGATTGTTTCGGGCATATGGACATCTGCTAGAACTGAGCTGAGAGCTGATTCTTACCACACATGTGACAGTTCTAGTTATCTATGGATGAAAACCAGCCAAAATTTCAATGGATTAACATATTTGAGACCAAGATGATGAAGTACTCAGTAAATTCATAAGTAAACAAAATCGAGTGCAATTTTCCGTATATTCGATGCCGAATTTCGAATATTCGAAATTTGGGATATAAGGCACTCATTATAATGGGTTTGATTACCTCTATAGACGAATCTTCTGGAGATTACGAAGGAGATCAGACCACATAACCCGACCAGAAGCGTGGTGCGCATTCGATCTGAATGCTACCTAACGCTCCGCCTATTATTCAAGGCAAAGAATGGAGATCCGACGGGATTCATTTCATACCCAGACGAGCGAATAGCCGTCGCATTGCTTAAGGTGGAATATTATGCTAAAAAAGACAAACTCGTCCGTTTCAAGCGAGAAAAAGTGGAAACTCGTCCTGGACGTCCGACAGTCATCGAAGCATTAACAAGTTTGCGTTCAAATCAGATAACACACATCGAATCCACTATCGCATAAAAAGAGCATTACTATCAATGATTTTTCATAGACTCTTTAAAAATTTGAACATTTGATACAGTTGAGAACTGGACTCGATTAAACACTGTTCCTTGGCTCAAATCGAGCTTTCAGCAAGAGTGAAATAAATTTTTATCAAAAGACCTAGGCTTTTGACTAAAGCCTACTACAATCACGAAAATTCGGTGACGATTCTACTCGTTTAAGTTAAAATAAGGAAATAATTATATAGTTGGTTATAAATAGTTTAAATCAAGAAATACATTTATACTTGATTAGTTATTTGTTTATATACTTTTGTTCGGAACTACCTGTGTCCTTCTTCGATCGATCGGACAGTCGCAGGAGCCTTCCCATCACAAGAGTCGTTGCCGTACTACATTAGGTCGAAGTCAACAGTTTCCCAGAAATCTCGAAGTCACTTGCAGAGCCAGCTACTCCTTATAGCAACGCCCTGGGCAAGGGTCTAGCGCGGTCATTTGAGGATTTCAAACAGAACTGCGTTCTATGTGCATTTAAGATGTCAATAAGCGAGAAGACTATGGATTCTTGTGCTTCAGCAGAACCCATACAAGAATCCTCTCCATGGAAAGCAACTACAGGAAATGATGGAAATAAGGGAAGAATTTCTATGGCAATGTGGGAAAGACCCATTTAAACATCTAAACTGTTGATGTGAAATATAACTATAATGATGCTGCTGAGATTTGAGCAAAACTCGTAACCTCAGTTGAGATTCGAACCTATGATTATGCTTCCCGGAACTCACGTGCTATTTACCACACCAACCGACGCCCTCGATTTCCCTTTCTGTCAGCCATGTTTCAACTCGATTAGCGCTACAAACAACGACGCGCCAAATTCATTTGAAGTATGAGGAGAAAATAATGGAAAAATTGCGGTGATACGAAT
This sequence comes from Angiostrongylus cantonensis, assembly GCA_009735665.1. Lineage (NCBI taxonomy): Eukaryota > Metazoa > Nematoda > Chromadorea > Rhabditida > Metastrongylidae > Angiostrongylus > Angiostrongylus cantonensis. The sequence continues at coordinate 101,549 of MQTX01000202.1, forward strand.
TCGGTGCGATTCATAATTCGGTGTACTTGGTACATGTCTGTTAAATATTGTGTAGTTTGAACAGTATTCTATTGTTTGAAGTCATTTTTGAACATAAAAACAATAAATAGCTTATGTTCAGGAAAAAGGCACACCTAAAAAAATAATTTTTATTAGCTCTAGCGGAAAAGTTGCTCAGTAATTTACTGATGGCGCCTATCCTAAAATCGCTTATCTTTTTAGACTGGAGAAATTTGTAACGTCGAGGCTAAGTACAACAACGTCAGTGATTCTTGGTATCGGTTTACTCTTAGCCGAGTTTCAGGAAGGAGGTGTTGAAATCCTTCTCAGCTTGAGACGCTAAGGCTAGCTTGTACCACTGGTACACATCCTATTTCGACAAGCAAGAACACAAAGAGGTTGCGATGAAACGACAAACTATTGGGGATGAAGGAAGGATGGAGTGGGAGGAGAACAGACGACTTTAAAAGGCAATGCCAAACCGAAGCTTTGAACATAAATACCTATTAATTTCATTCAGGCAAACTGGCCTTAAAAATGCAACTATGAGACCTGTTTTTTAAAAAATTGAAGCAAGATCTCATTTTTATGCTGAATATTGTTAATTCTTTATTAAATGATCCGTCATCACATCGATTGTGCAGATGCCAGCGTAATCTTTTATTCAATTCTCGCATTAGTTGCCCGCATTCGTCTCCGAACATTTCGCGTGTTGCTTCTGCTGCTGCTTGAAGATTTCTTCTTCTTTATGGATGTCGTAGAATGTTGGTCTAATAGACACTCCTTGTAATCTTGAAAATAGCCGAGCTATGGCGTCCTTACATGGATAGGAGGAGAGCGTTGATGCCGGCAACTTGTACCAGATTGTCTCGAAGAATGGGAGCGCTGACTCGATACATCAGTAGGCCACTACAAGTAAGTGTTCAGGCCGTGTATTTACTCAGTCACCCCTAACGATGCATAAAGTTGAACGCATGGTGCATCTCTCAGAGATTGATCAACACCGAACGCTTTATCCTCCGACCCAATCACCTGTACCACCTGTAATTCCGAAAAATATCATGTGACACAAACGCGCGCTTTCCTACACGTAGCCATTCTATTTGCACTTTCTATTGCGGTTCGATTGCTCAGTGAGTTCAACTCGATCGAAAGCTAAGAAGAGAAACATAAAGCATGCCCTTTAGCGAGAGGATATCCAGCTTATCAGTAACTACCTATGTTTACTCCGAAGCGGCTTATTGCATTCTCGCGTAGTAGCCCTGTCTCTTGTCCAGTGGATGAGACCCCGTGCAAGATTCGTTTGTGTTTAATAGTCCACTGATTAAAAAATTGCACTCAAATTTACGAATAGGGTGTTACACAAATGAAGATGCTTCATGCAAATATTGGCAAGCGATTAGATGATGAAGAAAAACGGACAATGAAAAGTAGATTGTGAGAGTGCATAGCATGAAATCATCTATGTTAAAGAGAGGCGATGCTTCCTTTTTGTGCTTAACTGGAATGCATCACTTGAAAATAAACAACGGTGGGATCGCTACTAAACGGTGCGAAATACTTCACAAGATGGAGGTCCCGTTGAAGTGAAAGTATCCGAGTAGAACGGAGAACTCCGAATATGTAACTTTCGTAAACTTTTACAGCACCGTGTGAAACTTCAATGTTTGCTGCGAACAACTGCAGATGGGTGTTGATACATTGAAACCTTGTCGACTAAAGCAAAGTGAAAGGTTGCAAAAATGGATGGTGCTATAATGCATGATGTAAAAAAATTTTAAAGCCTATAAAAGTGAGTAAGCTAATAATTGAAAATAATGAATAATGTTGTTAAAAGTTTAAGGAAAAATTGCAGCCGCATGAAAATGACCTTGTTCCCAAGCCCTGAGTTGCAATGTACAACGGATTTTCCTAATCAGCAGCAAGATCACCAGAACTGAGGAAGGCTCCACATCACCATCTTTAAGCCCAGCTAGTAGTAAATATGTGTCGCAGCAAACCACAATGAGCAAAAAAGTGGCACCAAACAGCAAAAAGAAAAGGTCTCATTCTAAGTGCGATTTTTCTCGTCCCACTCAAGTGAATGGGCCACTAAATGAGTAAAGGTGAATATGCTACAGTAACGCATGAAAGTCCTGCTACTTGCTCGAATCACTAGATGATTTTTGGGATTTCATTTCTATAAATGTAACTTGTCTGTTTTTAAATCGTCAGAAAGGACTTTCAGCGATGAAATGATGACCACAAAATGACGTTGCTATGAGTTTTATCCTAATTCAGTTTCCTCTCCATCTTTCACATTACTTCCTTCACCTTCATTTTCATTTTCTTCTTTCACCCAACGATTTTTTCAGGGTGTCCTTAATATCTAGAACAGCCAAGTATAAGATGAAATCAAAATCTGAAAATAATCGATGGATCTGTTTTCTGTAACACCTTCACACAGTGACACAGCGCAATAACGGCCAATCCCTTTAGGGATGCAGAGTTCATCCAACTTCACTAAGCATCGTAGAACTTAATATATCATAAAATATCCACTGTTTAAATACCCACTGATGTATCATGCCACCATTTTGGTCCTTTTTGAGAAGACTTGCAACAATTTGCAACAGTAGCTTGGGTAGCAGGACGATCATGATTAAAATACGTCCTCGTGTCTACTAAATAACAGTTTTAACATTGCGGCACAAGTTCCTGACAGTTAAGTGACAGAACACAACAATTACAGCCTTCTGGCTAAGAACAAGCCCCGGAAAAAGTTCATTTTGTACACCTTCCCGGAACAATACTACATGCTGCGCATTCACCTTTGAAAAAGAAGCTCGAAATGGATAAAACTTCTGACTATACATAGTAGTTTCGCTATGATAAACCACTTAGCCTCGTGTTAGCGATTGTACTCCTTTTACGGCCAGAAAACTTATGACATCCCATGCCCGAGACGAGGTTTAGTACATTCCTAACCTCGTTTTTTTTCTTCCGATTCGCTTCTTTGCAGCACTAAATTTGCAATGCAATAGCCGTACCAATTGATCTAAACGCTCGAACCATCACTACGAAAACAACCTGCTCCGAAGAACTGTCATTTACAGGTGAGCTGAGATGTTACTTGAGAAAAATCGCCAGTTAGAAAAAGTAAAAAAAGGAAAAGTAATCGCCACAGTGGAAGCTCGTTTTCTACTAAGAATGAAGTAGGCGTTGCCGTCTCACGGAAAAATTCGCTAACCATTTGTTGTGGAACTACATACTATGTCTAACAAAGTGATAAACGCATACCATAGGATGAGTTATTCTCAGATGCGATTAAATTCACTCTGTGGATTTTCTGTTCTACCTCTGCTGGAGTGACAAATACCTGTTGTAGGTATGTAAGCATATTCATGCAACCATTGGTGTACCTGCATATACGCGCATTGTATCTTGCGCGTCAGTTGAAACAAACGCCAATAATCAAGTACCTGGTGAATTCGAAAGTGGTTTAGACTCATCGCTGACAAATATGATATTCGTTTCCATTGAAAAAGCTCTACAAGTTATCCGTGGCCATGCTCAGCCACCAAAACTTGGAAAGCTTCCCGCACAAGTTAATAATGAAATGGTGAAAATTAAGAACCTCACCAAGACAGAAGAGCCGCACTCGATTAAGACCGTGTCTTCAAAGCATCTGAACGACTAGTTTCTCGAATCAAAAGATAAGTATAGAAAAAACGCCCATGAACACTCATCAATTCGGCTCGACTTCGTCCAGCCCTAACACTAAACTGTGATTAATATTAAATCGAAGATTGGGTATGGGATTAAGCAAATTTTGCAAAAAACATAGCCTCTTCAATGTGACACGAATGTCCACGAAAACATCCGAAAAACTTAGCTTCGAGACCTACACAATGGAGTGGAACAGCCAGGCAGACAGCTCTGTGATTTTGTTGTGATGACGAAGACCATTCATGCTAACTCTCAAATCTAGAAGCCCATCTCTCAGTTCTCAGGGTGGGAGACTGTCAATGGAAGTCACCACAGCAAAATATTTCCCACCATTGTAAATTGATGGTATTGCCTAAACGTTGTCACTATTGCACCAAAATTGTAGAAAACATGGGACCATCACCTCGGGCGTCCACTGCGTCCAAGGCGCCAAGGGCTCGTTTCTTTCTGCAGAAAAGGGAGCAAGTACCATATTTCAAAAAGCAAATCCCTAATTTCATTGCACATTGGAATTCGCTCAGATTTTCATTCGACTTTTGGAGAAATAGCGCTGTTGGCAATATTAGTGAGAGATACCTTTCCAACACGTTCACGATGGCGTTAAAAAAGCCGAAATTGACAGTCACCAAAAAACTTTTATCTACAGAAACCCTCCATCTGATACGAAGTCGCGGAGTCGCACGAAACGGAAGCAAAAGCAAACCTAATTACGAATTTCAAAAGTAAAGCAGAGAAACAATGAAGGACGATCTCAATAAAAGAGGAGAAGCAGAATTGGTTGAAGCCGCAGAGATGTGGAGGTAGCATTCATAACCCCGCCCAGGCTTCGACAGTTACGAAACTATGATGACTTTTTTCAATAGCTCGGAAAATAGCGTTTACAGATGTTCTGTGTTTTGTGTTTCTTCCTCCTTTATAATGCTTTCAACTTAAAACCGAATTCCATTCGATCTCCTTCAAAAACAAAAAATGTTTTCCTATTCCAGTAAAATAAATGTATACATAAAGAGATTCATCAAGGCGCCAAGGGCTCGTTTTTTCAATTAAGCAAGGAATTTGTGAATTGTAACAGAAAGTGTGAGGTCAATTTTCCTGGCGTTCATGTTGGCCTACCCGGGCAATATTTAAGCCCAAATGCCTCCCTTGTGACATTTCATGCAAGGAATTAATGACTTTGTAGTCAACAATATAGCTTTACATAGCTGAGTTACCCAAATTGGAAAGGTGTTTTTTTACATTTTCACCCAATAGACCAAATAGGAGCAACTAGATTCCAGAACTCTCAAAAATCCGAAGACAAACTTGTTTTCAAGATCGAAAACCTCTCTTCCGATTTACAAGACTGGGCTCCGGATTTTGATAATTATATGGAACGCTTTTGTCGGTTAACCAGGAACTGTATGAAAAAAATCTTGTTAGAGAAAAATCAAAAAAACAAGAATCATTCAAGCGGAAATGTGTTGGGACCACAAGATACTTCTTGATAATCCAAGTATAAGAATTTAAGTAAGCTGAATAGTTTCAACCTACACAATTTTCAATAACACTAAAACACAACGCACGAAGCTAGTATTTTTTCTTTGATGAGCTTACACAAGATTGATAATTATATTTATTTCCGGCTAACGTTTCGACGTCTTCGCCTTCCTCAGAGCCGATGATCCGAGTCGATGGTCCACGCTTGTTATTCGTCTCGACGTGGCAGCTTCGCCCTCGTGTCGAATCAGGTCTTCTTCAGCGGGCCATCTCCCCGAATGAGACATACTCACTCGGTGATGCCTTTTTGTGCAGATGGTGGATAGCTGTGATTGTCCGGTGACAGTGTAATAGTAACATGTTTTTCCCGGACAATCAAACCTGCAGAAGTCGGTGTTATTATCACCGAGTGAATATGCCTCATTGGAGGAGATGGCCCACTAAAGAAGGCCTCATTCGACACGAAGGAGAAGCTGCCACGTCGAGACGACTAACAAGCGTGGACCATCGACTCACATTATCGGCTCTGAAGGCAACGAAGACGTCGAAGCATTAGCCGAAAATAAATATCTTTATCAACCTCGTGTAAGCTCATCAAAGAAAGAATACATATTGATTAGTCGCAGCGAGGTTCAAGGAAAGTCGGTTTCGAAATAGTACGAAGCTAGTATTTCGATCCCATTTCGCCATCAGAATAGTAATGGGAAAGTTAGGAACTACACGGTTTTCTAGGAAAGAAGTTGCTCTACTGCCCTAATTGCATATGTTCAGAACTGAAGCTTTCGCAAAATTCGTTATTAAACCGATGTTTTAGAATTTTTCAAGAAGGTGTAAGCACAAATAACACTGGGAAACAGCATCGCATCCTGCTGGCCCAAATTTTGCTCGTCAATTTGCTTTCTCGTTAGAGACATCAGCCTCGAAGCAATAAAGAGAAGGAAACTAAGCACCAGAAAATAGCATCATCACCTTGGTGGAGTAAGAAAAACTTTGTTTTCTTGGCAAGAATTGCAGATTCTAACGACTATCATTCCTCTGAAAGGAGAGCAAGCATAGCTAATACAACGATTATACGACTCTTCAAACGAGACATTTAAGTTAATCATATGTCTATTTTTCATTCGAGCCTCGAATAACCAAATATTCGCGATTTCAGAATATTTCGAATATTCGGTTATTCGAATATCGCACGAATTCTTTGTGAACTTCACACCTGCACATTAACTACAACTCAATAGGATTCGAATCAACATTGAGAAAACAAGGAACTAACACATTGACTTTCTGAACTGCGAATGTTTAAGTGACCGTGAAAATATCGCAAATACTTCATTAACTTTTCTGGTTTTACAAAACGTTTCTTAACCACTACAAGCAGAGAGATATTGGCGGAGACTCAAAAATAATAGATATACGTGCAAATTAAATACATCTATACACGCGAACATATATATATATATATATATA
>MQTX01000202.1:108215-139615 GCA_009735665.1 Angiostrongylus cantonensis
CTCTTGTTTTACAATACTGTTTATTTACTGCCTATTATAATTTCACATGGCAGGGTATTATGTGTGAAACAACCACAATGATGCTGAGATATTTGCGAAACTAAGAGAGTGTATGGTTCAGTCGTTCGAGATATCCCGTTGGCTCGTTGGCTCGATCACTATCCTTTTGGCTAACAGATCCTCTCATCCCTCCTGAGTCAGTATGTTACTGCCAGTTTCAGTTCACGACAATAAAGACATTTACTGGATACATTGTCAGGTCGAGAATGTTCTTACATAGACCAAGTACGTATTCGCTCACCTACGATGCTTAGGGGTACGAAGGCATGACGCATCATGAAACAGTCTACACCGAACTTTCCATCCTTTTCCCTTCCATATAGTATTATTATTATTATTATTATTATTATTCAAAGAATTGCCATAGATCCACAGGTCAGAGTGTTGTTTATTGCCTTACGACGGATTTTTACGACCCAATCAGTCATAAAAATGAGTTTAATAGGACGAATTCTGGTTGGTCAATGAGCGACGATGTCCACACTAGTCCTCGTTGGTTTCTTGCGTCGCATATCATTCGTCTTAGCTACGTTGACCGCAATTCACCTGATCGTCATCGCTGCACTTTCACCGACGTCGCCGGAGCTGAATCCGATATATGCAAATCCAGATTTTGCGCTCGATTGATCATGGATGGATGACGGCGAAGGTGATGGTGATGGCGAAGACGATGATATGGCTAGGGACACGCTTTCGTTACCGGAACATTCTTACGAGACGACAACAACACGTTGTGAAACGCTTGAACAGGCCGGAATTCTCGACAGACGGCGCCACCTTAAAAAGCTAATAATCGCCTAGTAGGAATCATATTTCGACAAATGTCAACCAGCTAGAAGTTATCAGTTGAATCTAAATGTCTTCTAACTCCATTTTGACAAACTCGAAGGTTGTCAGTGATTATACGATTAGTGGTGCAGGAGGATTTCACAGCCATACATGTATTTCGCCATCGACTCAAAGGAGTCCTAGAGCGAGTGACGATAACCATCAATAGAAAAAATTTCAAACTTCTAAATTACCAACGTAATACAGAAATAAAAGACGAAACCCTCGGCGCTGACCAATCCTTGAAGGACTCATTTTGAATCCGACTTCATGAAGCATCGTTAGAGGACATTCAGCGCGTATCTGCCCTACAAAACGTGGTCTACCAATGTATCCAGTCAGTCAGTGCTGCTATCTTCTTTGCTCTGGTACCAATATTCCGAGCGCGGAGGGATGGAGGACTTCATGAGCCTAGGTGCGGGATCGATCCCAAGTGTATTGCAGGGCTCCTCTAACCACTTCGCTACACGTACCCCATCTTGATATAATTCTTCGAAAATCCGCAATTTGCAATTTGCTCTTTCCCGTATAATCTGATTTTAAATCATAATGCGTTTTTCACTAAAGCCAGTAATTTCATGTAAGCGCCATAACTCCTGCACAACAACCGCTAAATCTTCATACAACTAAAACCGAAAAAAAAATCGAACCGAGTAAAGAAAGGTTGTTAAACACGTCGTTCACTCATCATTCAGTTAGCCAATCTTCTGTCGTTAAAAAAAATGCTTACTACCTCACTGTGGTCCAATAATGTTTCATAGGAAGCTGAAGAAGTGACGGCGCCGAATCGTTAGCAGAATACAAGTTCTATAACAGCATAGTGAAGGAACATGAATAGAACCAAACGTTAGAGAACGGCAAAGCACGGGCCTCGTTTGGTGCAGTTGATAATACGTGATCCTCGGAAAGAGTAATCGCATATTGAAGGCTCACCTGCAGTTCCGAGTTGTCCTCATATAATCAGCATCACTGTGGTTGTATTTCACATAATACCTTACCGTGAAAAAATAATAGACACTGAATAGCAGTCAAACACTGAAAAAGAATATTATTCATTATTCATGCTGAGGCTAGGCAAAAGTAGGTTTTCAATTCTTTTTCAATTTTTTTTAATATTGCATGACCTGTCACCACATCTGCGCAGATTCCAACACTTCTTGAATTCAATTCATTTTCTCCCACTCAACGTCCACAATGGTCTTCTAACTTTCGCGTGTGATTTCAGCTGCTGCCTGAGTATTTTGTCTTGCTTGTGAATGTCATAGAATGCTGGTCGAGTCAATCCTCCTTGCAATATTGGAGAAAGGCGAACTAGGGCGTTACCACATGGATTAGAGGAGAGCGTTGGGGTTGCGGTCGAACCAGCGCCTTTTGCTTCCTGATCGGCGGCATCGCCAGCCACTGCGCTATCGAAGTACCACTTAGTAGCATGTCGACAGTAATCGCTGCAATCACTTTCTCACTTAAAGAAACTGAAAACAATGCCTTTTTCAACAGGGAAGAATATTTGAACATAACCTGCGCCAAGATATCTGTAGTCATTTTTCGTATGACGCACAAAATCTATATTTGTCAATCACGAACGCTCTACATTAGCTTAAAGAAGGCTATCGATCCAGCTAAGATGGAAGTTGAAGTTGAAGTTCAATCAAGATATTGATTAAGATGAAGGTATTCTTTCTTTGATAAGGACGCACGATGTTGATAAACAATCTTTGTTCGGCTAACGTTTCGACGTTTCCGTCTTAATCAGAACCGATGATTTGAGTGAATGGTCTACAGCTGCTCGTCTTCTAAATGTGGCATCTTCCTCTTCGTATCAAGTCGGATAGCCCTTAGTGGAGCATGGCTTCCTTAACATGGAGATGCTCCACTAACGATAACCCAACTCGATACAAAGACGTAGACGCTGTATCGGGAAGACGAACAACTGTGGATCCCCGACTCGGATCACCGGCTTTAACGAGGATGTAGATGTCGAAACGTTAGTCGAAGAAAGATCTTTTATCAACCTTGTGTAAGCTTATCAAGGAAAGAATACACCCTGATTAATCACACCGAGGTTGAAGGAAAGTCAGTTTTGAAATATTGTTAGGATAGAAGAGTTCATTGGAAGCATTAGTATCAATCACATAAGTATGCTTTATAAACTATAAAGCAACTTCAGAATTAAAATTCCACCACTGTAGAACCATTCCGTCAGTACCACAATGATGCTGAGATGTTTGCAAAACTTGGACCAGAGGCCAGATCGAACCGCAATCACCTTCTCCTGGAGCGCACGTGTTATATGCAGCACTACTAAGGCCCAAGTTCTGCTTTTCTCTCAATCAGTTTTTACCACAATGGCACCATCAGCAATCAGTTGTTAACGGGAAATAAAGTCATCAACTTAGAAAGGTCTAACAAGGCTTTGGCATTTATCCAACATTATCTATATTCGGTTCGACAGCGCCGTGAGCAAGGTGCTACTGAAGAACATGGAAGTAAAAATTTTAAAAATTTTAGATTAGCGTTAAGATGATGAACGACTTTGCTCCACAATGGCCAAAAAGAAAGAACAGGTTTGCTAAGCGTCCAAGAGTACGAAAGACGTGGCAAAGAAAAACAACCGGCACCGCGCCCACATTTTTGAGTTTTCATTCCATCTTCTTCAAGGTACGCCTCAGAAACCTGGATGCTACATGAACAGGATGATAGAGCGATCGATCACGGTTACCGAACCGGCCCGGCTATCGAGAGGGCAACATTAGATTATCTCATGCAAGTGATAAAGTGAAACAGGGGTCCACCCTATGCCGATTATTGAAGATGTGAGAGGTTTTTGAATATGGCAGAACCCAGGAAATGAAGCACGTTGGACATGTGAGGAACCACAATACAACTGGTGGAGAAGATCTTTTATCGACTGGGTCATCTAGGTTGTCAAGCGCCCTACCACCCGATTGCAAGATTTTTGAATAAAGATTGTAGTAGAAAATATGTTTTCGAGTTTCTAGAAACACGAAAACCAACTGGAAATCTTTTGTGTACCTCTGGAACGAACAGAAAGTTAACAATTGGTCGTCAAGAGGCAGATAAGCGATAGGTGTCACGTGATTGTTTTATTATCATAACACATTACTGCTTTCAGTACAGGGGGCATACTGTGATCTGAAACGCAATGGTACAATAATAGAGTCTGCTATCGGTCAAAGCCAGGTCACCTCTTTAGATCATAACCTTCATTTTAGGTATATCAGACCACATTTAAAGCGATGTGGTGGCTCTTCAAGAGACAGATTAGAAGAAAGCTATCACATGGCGAATGAAAGATCGAATCTTACTAATCTAAGATGATAAAGATTTCATCACTTAATGTTGACGACAATAGTTTGGTGTGAACATTTCTGTTTCAGTACGCCGACTCTCACCGAATCCTGACTCTTCTGTTTACTATGCTATTCCTTGCAACTCCTTATTAAAGGAGAATCACTATCATTGTCTATTACAATTCATTAAGGTCAAATGATGACACGGAATCCTGCAGTGTTCATAAAAGTCTCTAAAATTCGTCCGTCATGAGAAGTCCTTATAACAGGCTACTTATACGAGAGAAATCAAAGAAACAGAAAAATGGATGAAGAGTTCGCGGTAAAAGTGAAGATCTATTTATTTATATGATCTTTTAAACTGATCTTCTTTAGCTGATGCGAGGTTGGTATAGATCTTCATTCGTTGTCGTTGTCGTTGTTGTTGTCGTTGCTGTTGCTGTTTTTCTTGTTGGTCGATGGCTGAAGTTTCGGCGATTTCGCCTTCCTCAGAGCGGCGATGTTACAAGTGGGACTACTCGAGTGGAGCTTCAATGAGTCTCACTCGTAACAGCACGGCTCTGAGGAAGGCGAAGTCGCCGACACGTCAGCCATCGACCAACAAGAAAAACAGCAACAGCAACGACAACAACAACGACAACGAAGAGCTATATCAACCTTGCATCAACTAAAGAAGATCAGTTTATAAGATCATATAAATAAATAATCGACGTTTATAGAAAGTCGGTCTTTTCAGTTACAAAGTGTGCTTCATCTCTTTCACACAAACTCTTGCTTCAGGAAAAAGAAAATCACCCATAGACGTGGGAATCCCAGTGATCACGGCTTATGGGAAGAACGATCACATCTTTATCAACATAAAATAAAGCAATTTAAAACTTGACCTTTACTTAACGTCGGCATGAATAATCAGTATTTCGCAGGATTATTAAGCTTACACGAGATTGTTAGAAAATTTCCTTGGCTAGCATTTCGTCTCCTTCCCATTTCTAATGGTCGCAATGGCTTGAGTCGATTGTCCACAGCCCCTCGTTCTCTCAATGTAGATTTACGCACTAGCATTCAGTCACATACAATGGCGTGAAGCTCCGGTCGATACCATCGTAGACAATTCACTCGGATTATTACGCTTCTGAAGAAAGCGAAGAGGCCGAACCGCCAATCGAATTAGGAGATGGAATGTTTTCAGCCCCAGTGCCTTCCCAAGTTTTTCCAATCCCATCTGATCGTCATTTTGTTAATGCGAAGAGTGGTTTTAACCACAAAATGGAGAAGAAATCCGAGCAAGATGAGAAGACATGAGAACAAGTCGAGTATAACGAATCCACCCCTAGCGGTGCTTTATCCAATTAAAAGTGATACAAAAGCAAGTATTCGACAAATATCTACGAGACGCCCGGTAAGAGTCTCCGAAGTAGCACATGAAAAGCTTTTGTCAATCCAAAGACAATTTCTGAGCTTTTATAAAGGATGATTCCGGAGAGTAACGCGTTCACCGCCACACCATGCCACCCACCAAGCCTTCCATCCCTCCGGGGTCGGCAAATTGGTACCTGACTTACCTGACTTGTCTGGGAGGATAGCGGCACTGGCTCGATACATAGGCAGGCCACCGCGAGTCATTGTAAAGGTCTGATATGCATTCAATCACCTCCAACGATGCTTAATGAAGTCGAATGCATGGCGCATCCCTCAGGGATTGATCAACGCCGAGAGCTTTATCCTTTATAAAGAATGATTAAAGAGTTTATGAAAAAAAAGTGTGGATCTTGCTTCGATACAATAGAACGAATGGTTATAAACACAACTCTAGAACGGCAATATTGGAGGATCTTCATCGATGCCGACTAAGAAGGATTCTACAGTGACCATAAAATGGTAAGAACGTGAATAAATGTTCCCGGGTTCATAACAATACAACATTTCGCCGTCTGCTCTCATGAACGAGCTAGGAATCAATGAAATAGAGGTTCCATAGAATTCTTCTTCGATTCACAGTGGCCACCAGATTCCGCATGAAGCAGTAACACAGTGGTCCTTCATGCGGAAATCCTAGCACTAATTTTGGCATTGAAATTTAGTATAGTTTTTGGATCACATAATAATTCTCCTTCAGAGAACTGGAAACCACTTGCACGCTCTAGGTGCAACGCCCATGCCGTCGTATTTGCGACACCACCCAGTAGAGGACTTCACGCATAATCGTTTACACAAAAAGATCAGCACGGACGACTCTTGTAAATAAGCCTCTCGATCAGCCTGCTGAAGCTGCTCTAAAAATTTCTTACAAAGGTTGTCTCCAGCTCTAGATAACTCTCTAACTCTATACAATAACTCCAGAACTCTCAAGCAGCAACTTCACTCTCACCATGAGAATCATTTAAATAATGGTATTAATATTTCTCTCAAAAAAAAGAGAGAGAAAAAATTAATAGCAATATCTAGATAACTGTTTTGGCGGCATGTGGCGCAGTGGTCGGAGGAGCCTTGCGATACACACGTAGGATCGATCTCTGTACCCGTGGCTCACCAAACCTTCTATCCCTCCGGATTCCGCAAATTGGTACCAGACTTGCCTGGGAGGATAGCAGCACTGGCTCGATACATCGGTAGATCACCGCGAGTCATTAAAAGCCTGATATGCATTCAATCACCTCCAACGATACTTAATGAAGTCGAATGTATGGCGCATCCCTCGGGAATTGATCAACGCCGAGAGCTTTATCCTCTATCCTTTTACTCCAGATTATAGTTGACAAGGACTAAACGACGCTAAACAATAGCATGCTTTGCACTAGACTGCTATAGCAGTGTATGTACATACTCAATCAATAGGGACAAGAAGGCATACGTGCATATAAGCTAATGCTTTCGAAAGTTCATGTTGAAGACAGTATCCGTCTTATTCGCAGTAATACCGCAGAAGCTCAATCTGAAGGCAATGCAATTCATTACGAACACCGGCTATAGAGCAGACCAGGATAACCATATGAATCTTCGACTGATATCATATACCACACTTCTGTGGACTAGGTAAGTAGAGAGTGCTGGTCTACTTGTGATTTCCACAAGGAACTTTTCCATGCAAGTAGTTATTAGGCTTCAAACTTGAGTGATTATGCTCCCACGTAAACAATACATAAATAAATACATAAATAACAACATAACGAGAGCTGCAAATTAGGTCTACATAAAATGTGAACGAGTTTATTCAATGATTTCTACGGCATATGATCGACAGGCAACTATTGCTACATCTTATATGAAAGGAGAAGTACTGTTCCTTGGAGCCGCGATAGAGCAAACGGCGGAGTTGGCATCCATGTCAACATGAGTTTGGCCATGGGAGAGACTGGCAAGAAGTTGAAGTGTCCTATATGGGCTTGGAAATGTTCTGTAGAGAAGACTATACATTCTTTAATGCCACCATTGGAGATTTTAACGCAAAGAGTGGACTCATAAGAACGTTTGAAGAGCGTCATAGTGGGCCACACGGATTTGAATGGAACGAGCAGGGTGACCGATTGTCTGAGTTTATCACGATGACCAAGACCTGTCATGGTAACTCGCAATTCTAGAAGTATCATTTTCAACGCTGGATATGAGGTTCTCCCAATGGAGAGTACCAAAACAAAACAGACCACACAGTTCAGCAATCGCGAGGTTGTTATACAGCATACATTTACTTCCATAGAAAAACACACAATACGATACAACACAACAATAGCTGACGTTTCGGCAGTATCGCCTTCTTCAGCGCCTGAAAGGGTATACTGATATACAATTTATTAGGCCAAACACTTCAATAACACTTACAGTAAGACGAAAAACTTCATGGCAATTACATTACCGAAGGTTATAAAACGAAAGCGACTTCACTAGAGATGTGGTCAACCAGAGGACAGCCAACAGCTACGAGGCATCGAAACGAAACTACTTCTAGCTGCACTACGAAGCAAGCAAAACGATATGTTCGCCAGAATGAAGAAGTGTGGGACGAAGGAACATTTTTGTGCTTTGTATTTGAAGGATCGTCTTTGGACGAGAACAGCTGGTGGGTCAATATTGATATGCAATTTTATTAGGTCTAATGCTAAAGTAACCTTACAACGAGAAATCGAAAACCTCTTGAGTAATTTGCACAACTCAGCTTCAAGAAACAACCGCAAACGAATTCTTTACTCTCCTGATAGTAGTCGAATTAGGGTTGATAATGCACCAAAAACATCTAGGGTCACAGTACTTGGAGGGGTCACAGTACAGTACCTTACCTGAGAACGCGCGTTCACTACTTGAATTGGGTCCAAGTTTTTCACCATCACAACCCATTTCTAATTTAACTGTGCGCAGGATCGCATGCAGCTTGTATGAACTTCAAGATCGACTCCGCTATAAGGCCAAAAAAGAAGCACTGAATAAAAATGAAAACGAAAAAACGGCGCTATTACCACCATCTCCTTTCCCCAGAGCGTTCTTCAGACAGCAGAACTCCCATGTCGAAACTGATACAAAGTTTCGCATGTTTACGGACGATGCTGTCAAAACCCTTTCCCACTATCGCGATAGAAAGTATATCTCTAACCTCGCAGCTGTGCAAAAATGTGGCATGCGAGAAATTAGAGAGTTAAAAAATTCAAAGACACTTAGACCATTAGTTAGTGATAAAGGGGGAGAGTCCGTAGTTATTCCTCGGCAGTTAGATGTTAAGATAACGGAGGAACATCTTAGTGATGTTACCCTTTATCGCCCATCGTTTGAAAAGGAATACAAAAGACAATACCGAAAACGTAACAATGAGTGGGTCACAATAGGAAAGGCGGCGGGCTTAAGACCATCCGTTATTTCGCATTTTAAAGTAGATCGACCAACATGACCGTTTTATACTTACTTATTAGAACACATAAGTTAGTATCAGCTGGTGATCTTGCGTCCACCAATCCACTCACCTACAAGGTTAAACCCATTATCAGCTGTGTAGATGGGTCAACGGATATAATAACATGGTTTCTAGGCCAAATACCCAACTGCTTAGCCATATTCCAGCTCACCTCACGAACACCCAAATGTTCCTAAAACGTCTATGTAACGCGTCTACTAACAATGAGTACGTGATGGAGTCACTTGACGTTTTCGCGCCCTACACCAACGTATCGAATGACTCCACAATGCAAGCCATTCACGAACTTCTTGTTAAACATAAAGGAGGAATACTAATGTATGGCTTGCCTATCCAGCAGCTTATTGCTCTTAAAAGAGTACCTAAACTGCTCGATCTTTAGATGGTCTGGGAAATATTAGCACAAATAAGAGGGCTGGCAATGGGACAACGGTTGGCACCAACTCTCGCCATTGCGTCCATGTCTAGAATAGAAGCCCCGTTTATCGACCTCCGGCCACTAATCTACTGCAGGTATATAGATGATTGTTTTGTCATCTTCTCTACTCAGGAGGAGATGGACAAATGCTTTGAATTATTGAATGAGCAGTCTGAGTATATTAGATTCACCCGGGAGAGACCGAAAGAGACCTGGCTTCCATTTCTTAACGTTCAAATCAACTTATCAAATAGCGGTTACATGACAAAGTGGTACCGAAAACCAAGTAACAAAAAAAATCCTGGTTCATTTCCTTTCTTCCCATCCATCCCACACAAAGAGGGCGCTTGTGAGAAATATGTTTCGAACAGCTACTTCTGTGTGCACAACTATGGAACTAAAGGAAGAATCACGCGACTTGGCTCGGCAAATAGCCATCTCCAATGGCTGCGAAGTACTGCCGGAGATAAGTTCAGAAGGAGAGCGATGCGCGGAAACGAAACACTTGGCCAAAAGAAGGTCCCGTTTATGTCGACCTTTATTAGCGATGAAGTAAGCATAGCTATAAAACGATACCTAAAAAGGGCAGGTCTAGATAAATCGGTAGAAATAATTGAAATACCACCGAATACTCTTCGCCGTCAATTAGTTCGTAACCGCTTGTATGACTGTCTATGTGAAACAACAAATTGCGTAATTTGCCCCTCCGGAAGGGACGGTGATTGCATGAGTTCAGGTACGATATACATGATCTCTTGCAAGGAATGCGGAGATGAATATATTGGGGAAACGGGCAGACCCTTGTGTATCCGTATAAAAGAACATCTAGATGGTAAACGAAAAGTAAGACAAAGTACCCCATTAGGCACGCATAGGATACAAAAGCATAGCCGAAACGATTTTGAAGTTAAAGTCAATGTCCTCGCACAGGAAAGTACTTGTATGCTGTATAACAACCTCGTGATTGCTGAACAAGAAAACTACGCATTCATATTCCAATGCCGAGATTAATAGAAAGTCGAACCTGGGAACTGTTACAAGACCACATAGTAGTAAGTCGAAGGTTTCCCCTAACCGATGCTGCTGTTGTGCCAAAACTACAAAAAATCAAACCATCGCCTCCTTCATGCATAATTCCATTTCCCGCGGAAAGGAGAAAAAGCCCTTAAATACGGAAAGCGAAGTATCAGAACCACAAAAGTTCATTAGGAGGATGTTGGGAAGATGCCGTTATTGATAACATCGACGGGAAATATGGTCAGCTCATTCAGCCTTAGCACAAGGAAAGCCGAGAGTTCGAATGTTACCAAAAGACGTCTATCTCCAGACACATTGCAGATGACAAGACAGCATAGAATCGCCTGAGCTACGAGAAACCGTTGTAGCAATGCAGATAGGTGATGAATGGCCTTAAAGAGAGAAGAGCAGCACTTATAGCACGAAGCTGCAAAGGCTGCGAAAAGCATTCGCAAGCCTTACCGAAGCTTCGGCAATCACAAAACCAATATGGTTGCATTTCACCGCCCAAACGGAACTGTTGTAATTTCCAGAGTGTCAGTGGAGAAAGTCATGAAAATCATTCACGATTACTACCCGGATCTTTTCAATAGCAATGTCTTTCTGCACTCATACAAAATAAAGGATTATAGATATGTTGTCCTACCAGCTCACCCTTCCGAATTCCGACATACTATTTCATCAGTGAGGAATCGAACAACACCTGGTTCGCAACGAATAAGATCTGAACACTTTAAGAACCTTCCGCCAGTACTCGTCAACATACTGGCTCCGCTCTTCATACGCTATTGTATTAATGCGAAGCTCACACTCAATGAAAGACCAGCAGCACTGTGTTATTGTTGAAGAAGGATGACCTCCATCATATCTGCAACTATCGCAGAGTCTGCTTGCTGTATGCCGTCTACAAACTTTTAGTTGAGTCATCCTAAACAAAACTGCCAGAATATTGGATGAACGACAGCCATGCGAACAAGCAATGTTTCGAAAGGGATTCACTACGACAGCCCACATCCACACGATAACAAGAGTCATCGAACTATCGCGAGAGTGCAAGAGAACGTTTTTGTCAAAAAACTTCTGACTCACAATCTCAATTTTTTACTTTCCGCCTACTACGATTTTTGGCTCAGTTGAGATAGAAGCAGTCGTGGAAACACCAGACTGTCCGGGCGTCACTACTAAGTATACAAAGGTTATTCGTGAGCTATACAGAAATTTCAGAGTTAAAATATCACCATATATTTAAACTTTTGAGCTTACACAAAGTTAATAAATACATTTATTCGGCTAACGTTTCGTCTTCGTTTTCACTGCAGCCGACGATCGGAATCGATGATCCACGATTATTCGTCTTCTCGATGTGTCGTCTTCGTTCTCGTACCGAGGCGGATCTTTTTCAGTGGAACACCGCACGAATGAAGCATGCTCACATGAGAGTACTCTCTTATACAGGGCGGTTGTCGTTGACATGACTACCCGCTGACAATAATTCGTTTTTCAACGGACAATCCAGCCTTCAGTAGTACGTATTATTTTAAATTCGTCGTTTTCTCTCTCAACAAACGCGAGGTTGTTAAACAGCATACGTTTGCTTCCATGCAATAACACACATACAACACAATCGTAGCTGACGTTTCGGCAGAATCGCCTTCTTCTGAGCCTGAAAGGGTACACTGATATACAATTTGTTAGGCCAAACACTTTCGCGTCAATCGTTGGTGGGGGGTGCTGCAGTCGTCAGCCATATGCGGCTCCAAGCGGCTGTTCTTCCTCGGGGGAGGACAGGTGAAAAAAGCGGCTCTGAAGAAGGCGATTCTGCCGAAACGTCAGCTACGATTGTGTTGTATGTGTGTTATTGAGCAGAACAATTTCCAGACCTATTAAAGAAACCTATTTATCAACCTCGTGTAGGCTCAGCAATTCTAACAGATGTTCAATATTTTCAGACACAGCTTAAATGACAACCGGTTTGAAAATTGTTTTAGTATTCGCTTTGGACTAGCTAAAATATCATCATCCTACAACGATATTAACATCGATGCCAAAAGAGGGGTTAGGCGAGGCACTACGCAGCACCATCTCGTCAAAATTATTCACCACCACGCTCGAGAAGTCATGCGAACACTGGAATGGGGTAATATGGGAGTGAAAATCGATGGTCGACAGTTAACACCATCTTCGTTTTGCTGATGACATCGTCCTTATAACACCAAGCACTTGCTAGACGAAATTAATGTTTGCCCACTTTAACAACGCATGTGGAAATATTGGTATTCTATTAAATCTTTAAAAAACGATGTTGATGAGGAACGAATTGCGTTACGTATGTCCCATACACGCCAAACAGAATGAGTATCTCCGAATGCTTCAGCTACGTCTAGGGTCGGGATGTCATCATAATGTACAAATTAGCTGCAGAGTTGAGCACGATGAAGCGATTGGCTTTGGGTACTTTCAAGAGTATCTACGACGTAGTGAAGAGAACAAAGAACACCCAACTCTACATCCACCTTTTCGACTCCGACAGTCTTGCTCCCCAATGATTGCATCAAAACCCTTTTCGTTACGTAATCAGGATGAAAGATCACTCAGCATTTTTGAACGCACAGACGAAAAGACGATGCTAGGAGAATCGCTCGTTACACAAGTGAGGGAAGGGACCAGAAGTCCCGACCTGTGTAAACGATCAGAAATCTGATAGCATTCTACATGCCAAACTGTCGGAAATATGATGTGCCGGATACACAGTGCATTTGAGAGACAACTGAAGGACGGAAGCCGGTAGTGACTGGATCATTTCACATGACAAATGCATAGCAAGAAAGCCAATAATCCGACGATCGAAGTACTTCACGAAAACGCTAAAAGAAAGATAGTGATCAGCTTGTCTCTACAACGACCACGCCAGCTGTGCTACCGTTGTACCCAACAAGGATAAATGAAAAATGTACTGGCACCGTCTTGAGCCACTCAGCGCTCGACAGGACCACAGATAAAATAGGTGTTCATTTAGCCTAAGCACGGATCGCCTATGCTGTAGTCCTAAGATGCACATGGGTTCAATAAATGAGCTCTTTGTCCACGGCTCCTATGAAAAGAGCTGTACGATTAGTTGTTCGGAAGTATCCGAGTAAAAATTTGCAACGAGCAATTGTCGAAAAGCGTTCTGAATTCTTTGTGTGCTAGCATTTCTACAACTTATAAAAACACTGGCAGAAAAGGAGTCAAGCGCACTCGAGTAGCACACGTTTCCATCCAACATGAATTCATCATCGACCATTTCTACCTATCTCTTCTCGCAATACCATTTGTTTCCTACTCTTCCTAGTTCTTTGTATTTCTATATGCCGTCTGTTCGTTACGGTATTCAATCACTCTATTACGGAAGCTACCTTTATTGTTAGCGTAACTTCTTACCTGGCATAGTATCTTTGCGCAGTGATAGTATTGTCGTGTTACTACATGTATTTTCTCACATGAGCCGTCATGATATATATTGTGTAAATCTGAGCATTTCTTGCATTTCATTCGTTTTCATTCGTAATGCATTCGCATTAGTCCACAAATTCTTCGAACATTTTACGTTGTTCTGGCTGCTGCTTGAGGATTTCGTCTTATTACGAATGCCGCAGAATGCTGGTCGAGTCGATTCTTCTTACGAATCCTGGAGATGTCTGGGCTAGGGTGTCTATGATCGGACTGGGGGAAAGCGTGGTGGAAGGGTTCGAACCGGCACCTTACTTTCTGATGAACTGCATCACTAGTCACTACACTACTTTGTCTCCACGCTTATTTTCGGAGATTTGCTGGTTAAGCCATTGTGGTTCCCTGGAATCCCGAGCACAGCCTGGCCAAAGTCTGCCCCAGGTCGTCACCACGACATGCAATCGCAGCCCTTGTGGATCAGAGGGAGATTTGTTACCATGCGACTACTTTGATAGCGGCACGGTGGTGTATCCCGATATTGGTTCACTCTTAGCTAGGCTTCCTGATGGAAACGCCGGACTCCTCAGCTTAGGAGACCCTGCCAGGAGATGAATCCTTCCGCTTTACATGGCAGCCCGACACCCAGGAACATCTCCCGGCCACGATGAGGAGGCAAACCATTAGGAGGGTTGTTGCGTTACTATTTATTATCACGAAACTCTTGACGTCATGATACAAATTCAATCTTGAGATTGGAGCATTCCAAATCGTCTACCAAAGACCGTTCAACTAAATAGTCACTGCACTACCTATCCTGTTGTTCAACTAATGAACAACTGCAAATTTGGCACATCGGTCATTGCAATATTTGGTGCATTGGTCAAGCCTACTATATAAGAGTTGTTCCTATACATAAAAACGGTGTCGCAACTTTTACCTGATGGAGTGAAAGCATGCAACGACAGCAAATCAATTAAAATGCACGAAATACACTGCTCATTTCGGTGTATTTACACCTATCATCTTGTCAGTGCTCCAGTCATGAGCCACATATTCTGCTTAACAGCAATCCATCCGCCCGAGCATTGTAATAAATTTCAAAGGCTTCTACATATGTTAGAAGTACTGGAGAACGGTAAGGCACGACCATACGCAGTTTCAGCAGAACTTCGCCGTTCACTTGTTGTTTCACGAAAAACACACTATTACGGTGCCACAACTTTTATTTACAGCCTACTATTCCTTCATAGCAAGATACTATATGAAATACGACAAATAGGCAGTAGATGAAAATTATAACGCTGTGGCTTCGAATGCACTTTCATATTAACTAGGTTCATTGCCGATTTGTGCTCGCCAGATCATTGCTGTTGATGAGTGATTGGTAACTGCACCGACAGAGTAAAAAACTGGCTCAGAGAAAGGTAAAACAAGGGCCCTCGTTACTGTGTTGGATAGCACATGAAGTCCTGGCAAAGGCAATCGTGGGCTCGAAGCCCAGCTGAGGTTTATGGGCTGTACTCATATTTCAGTAACCTCATGGATGTATTTCACATCATATCTCGCCATAATCATTTATGTTCAAAAAACCTACAGGGAGCTTTAGAGACAATATTTGAATCTGCATAAGGATAAACGAAAATCTGGATGTGTGGACCACCAAAAAATAAAAATTTGCTACTGCAGAGAAATTCTTTCGCTCTCACGTAATTTCGACTTAAACTTTGTTTAGTAATTCCTGAAGACAACATATTGCACGAAGATGTACATAAGACAGAACCCACAAACAAAAATAAGAACCTCTTGCGAATCGTTTACCAAAGAAGGACGAACATGCACAAATGGTGATAAACAGTCAGGTGAAAGTTTATAGACCAGAAAATTGTTAAGCGTTTGCAACTCTCCTTTACGAGCTCATTGAGTCATTAAAAACACATTAGATGATCTACAATGAATATACAGTAATCATAAAAAAACATATTTGTTAGTGAAACGAGCAACTCTTCGCGCGTTTCGAACCCGACCACAACAGGTGGAAAATGACGAGAAACCGTTTTAATGTTAATTATTAAAACTGTTAAACTGTTAAAGTTGAAACTGTTAGAAATACAAACATTAACCACAAATGTAGTTTGACCTGAGCATTCATGCTTGCAAGTAAGCACGTAGGCAAATCACATCTAAACAGAATCACAACTATAGAGGTTCAAATTACAAAATTACTAATGGATGAAACGCCGAGAAACCACAACTTGCCTTTAGTGGCCTCGTTAAGGAATTCGTCCTGATATGAACTGCACGAAGTATACGGAAAAAGCAAGATAACAAAACCCCAATTGAAGGTCAGTTCCACAATTACTGGTGAATCCATCCCACACAATCATTTTTTGGACCGCCGTTCAATGTAGTCACGCAAACTATTCACATGATCGATGAAGTAGGTATGCATTTTTGATTGTGTTAATCTCTTCGGTAAACCACCTCTAAGATCAGTTCGCATTATCCATTCCAAATAAGATTTCCCGGTTGCGGCATCGTTTCCTGCACGTATACAGCTTGGACCATTCATACCTCTACAAAGAAAAGGATTGAATTCATGCAGTCTTCCAAAATTTACCCACTCAGTCCTTTAATATTATATGCAACTACTACCTAAAACAACATTCAACGACATTCCTTTACAATTTTACCATCGGCCCGTATTACTGTGCTGCATGGAAGGTCCGAAAGTCTGAAGGTGGGTGTGCAATTTAAAATTACAACAATTCTCAGAGGAAATATTTATATTAGCCAGAAAGTGGAGCAGTAAAAGGAGAAAGGATAATGATCTCGGCGTTGATCAATTCTCAGAGGAAATATTTATACTAGCCAGAAACTGGAGCAGTAAAAGGAGAAAGGATAATGATCTCGGCGTTGATCAATCCCTAAGGGATGCGCCATGCATTCGACTTCATTAAGCATAGTTGGAGGTCACTGAATGCATATCAGGCCTTTACAATGACTCGCAGTGGCCTGCCGATGTATCGAGCCAGAGCTGCTATCCTCCCAGACAAGTGTGGTACCAATTTGCCGACCCCGGAGGGATGGAAGGCTTGGTGGGCTATGGGCGCAGGGATCGATTCCACGTGCATGTCGCAGTGGCGCCTCCAACCACTTCGCCACACGCGCCCGCTCCTGGGTATTACTCAAAATTAAGAAAATTTAAAAGAAAGCTTTAAATCATGTTATGCATTGTCGATAATTTCTTCGTGCTTTACTTATATATTGCTACACCATCAAAATGCACTAAATCGACGGCAACGCTGCTTTAAAAAAAAACATCGGAAATAGCTTTATTTTAAGGTCAAGAAGAAGAAAACGAAAAAGAAACCTGATGATTTTTTTGCTTGGATCTGGCGGAATAGGAGGATAATCTACAGATACAAATACACCATAGTATAACTGTATAACAGAATCGTAGTAAATTCGACGAATATCAACAAAATCGCTGAATAAAAGCGTATTAAGTGAAACTATGTACTCACACCGAAAGTTTTTTTTAAACTACATGTTCGAACATCCTGTAAAATTTTGCCAAAATTAGTACTCACCGTGAGCCAATATATCCTTTCAAAGCAGGCAAACTCCTTGAGTAATATAGATCGGTAACGGAATCCACATTTCCAACGACCTGAAATTGAAAAACAAAACTCGTAACGGCGTATAATATGCGTACACCTTACTTTTCCATCTAGAAGTTGCTTGTTCCATTGAACTACATCTCTCCATGCTGCGTTAAATAATTCCTGTGGTGAGCATGAGAACTCCGACCGTATATAGTATGAGGAGTCTGGCGACTGTAATACCTAAACTGCTAAATGGAAATAAATGTCGCAAATTGGAATGTGTGTGATAGTAAAACAACACATGAAGTTCGGCACGATGTATCCAATCATTTGCAAAACAACAAATCATGAAAGATCCCACTTATCGGAACGAATTTATTCCTTATTATGAAAAATGTTTCGTAATAAAAGCTTCTTGTCACCAAACCGTTCCTACTGCCTCCCATTGGTTTATCGCCTGTGGCTGGAAGGTGTTTCTGCGTGTCGGGCTGCGATGTACAGCGAGGTATTCGTCCCACTGGCAGGGTCTCCAAGCTGAGAAGGATTCCGGCGTTTTCATCAGGACGCCCAGCTAAGAGCAAACCAATGCCATGATCCACCACCATCGTGATATCAAACCAGTCCCATGGTGGAAAATCTCCCTCTAATACACAAGAGTAGCGACCACGTACACTGGTGACGATCTGGGGCAGACTTTAGATGGCTAAACTAGCAAAACTCGAAAAAAAATGGAAAATATGCTGTAGCCCGTACAACCACTGAAGGACCATCCACGTATCCAAGTATCCAAGTAATCCCTTACTTTGAAACAAATACGAATTTCAACATAACATAAGAACATAGTATCATACGATAAAACGTACCATCGGATCACAGGCTTTTATAACTTTCCACTCGCCCAGGCGTGCTTGGCGTAGTTCCGATTCAACTTTTTCGGAAGCAGCACGTATTGCCTAAAAACACTGACCACTCGAAACGATATTCAGGCTCAATGTTTTAACGAACAACACCAAAACAAATATTCAATAAAGTAATTTGCCTTATCGTATGATTCCCTTAAATCAACACTAATTAGGCCATTCTCTAGTGTTACAGGTCCTTGTCCATATCGGCGTCGGCCTTCATCCTCTACAAAATGTGGCTATTATTGTCTTTTCACAAGTATCCAAAAATCCAGGTCAAAAAATCGAAAAATGGGAGGACTGACCAGAGGAAAACTCCACAGCGGTACGGAATTCATCGTCCGACATGTAACGTCTTGTAATACTATTACACCTGTGTGGATCTCTCGAAGAGTTGCTACGCCCAGTAAACTCACCGTCTTGACTTCTTAACAGTTCGCCATGCTCACCTGAAATGACTACAGAACATACTGCATGGGCTAAAGGACAATTTCTAAAAAACTAGGCTCCAGTGGTCAAAAGTACGTCATGAAACCCACATAGACGTTCGCCTGGCAAAACCTTGAACGGCACTAACCACAACTCAAACCACGCAATTGAAAATGAAGCTAACACCAGCAAATACTGTGGCAGACCGCCTTGCTTATGTGAAAAGAAGAACAGAATCTTAAAAATAGTTTAGTAACTCACAACCACAGCTATGGAAATTAAGGAACATGAAATAGAAGAGTTGCTTCACAAACCTTTATCACTATGTATACAGTTGAGAGGGAAGTTGTGACAGCAACGGGTAGCCAATGTCCTACGACAAAAACCGCATAGAAAAGAATAAGGGCAGCCTTAATTAAATAAAAAATGATTAATAAAGGAATGGTATTTCAACCTCAGGAAAACGAACCATCCGTAGAATAGCACAAAGAACTATGTCAAATAATGATATGCTCATAAAATGTGCATCAAATATATTGATCTCTTGAAGAAAGACCTCACGCCAATCATCTCCTTTAGTTACCTGAAAATAATGGTAGATAATGAATCTTAACACCTCCGAAAGTACAGAGCTCACCGTACAAAGAAGCCAAAGTAGCGTAGTCAACGTGGCATCAAATATAGAAATAATTATAAAACGACGTCGATCTTTACTAAGACCTGGTACCTCCGCGCCAAGCAACGGAGCTCGTCCACTCATTGTTGAGAGAATACCTCGCTTTCGTTCAGATACATCTTTTCCACTGAAATAGAATGCTAAAAGCACAAGGTAAAACCACGGAAACAATATGTATATCCATGTATATACATAAAATGATAAAAGGATACAGCTCTCGGTGTTGATCAATTCATGCGGGATGCGCCATGCATTCGACTTCATTAAGTATCGTTGGAGGTGACTGAATGCATATCTGGCATATACAATGACTACCGGTGGCCCATCGATGTATCGATCCAGTGATGTTATCCTTCCAGACAAGTCTGGTACCAATTTGCCTTCTCCGGAGGGATGAAAGGCTTGGTGGGCCTAAGGCGCACGATCAATCCCATATGCATTGCAGGACGCCTCCGACCACTGCGCCACAAGCGCCTCCAATTGTAGCATGTTCAATAGGTTCCAAAAATTCGAAGCTTATAGGTTTGTATGCAACTCAGTGATTTGACCTATAGGTAGTCATAAATCGTCTTTTATTCTGTGACTCCGAGCTGTAGGTAGGTAAGGGAACCTACAGATACATTGTGCAGCACAAAATTCGCTGGAAATAGATTACGAAATTGCTTTGTCTCAAAGCTCATAACGAGGGTAGGCTTAGTAGAAAACTCAGATCCAACTCAAAAACATAAACAACATTCTCTTGCTCATTGGCTCATAGACATTTGGATTTTGCATCACAGTGATGACTCGATTAGCTTGTAGACAACGACTTAAGCATGAAAGAACACTGATTTCTGAGCATTTAGCTCCCACTAGATTAAAGTTATTTGGCATACGTTGGCTGCTAAACACGTATCTCTTTGTAGACTTGACATCTAATACAAGAACCTCACTTTAAATCGTGTAGTGCTTTCACAGAAACCAACCAGCAGACTACTACAATATGTGAAGAACGCCACAATCATTTGAACTAATCAAAAGAACAAACGAGTGATTCTTACATGTTTCATATGAATGCTTCTAAAATTAATAGGTGACGTATATCCCATTTCTATGACTTATGTACTCTCATGGAAACAGGAAATGTCGGTAATCTTGGAAAACCTTGAAAAAAGACAAATAGTTACTCTGAATTTTCATTTGGATTTTCTTGTTGAAGAAGCAGTTGCGTTTCAAAATTTATAAGAAAAGTACTAAGAGACGCTTGTAATATGCAAGAGACTAGCACGGCTTGGTTCAATTGTAAGCTGAGTGATATGAAGAGACGAAGTGTGATGTTGTCCCGCAGCTGATATAAGGATATAAGGCGCTACGTTGCTGATCTACTTTTACTCATCTACTTAAACGCCATGGTAGGATGCAAACATGGCACGTTTCCGCTAGGAGATATATCGACAGGGCCTTCTTATACCTTAACTTCTAAACATCCCATAAATACCAGACCTAAAACATGTAGAACACGCCGGCGAACTGAAGAGGAGCAAGATGCTCTCTTATGTCTCAAAAGTAGATCCGATAAAGAAAAACCAGCGGGATAGCTGCGATAGAGAAGATATCACTGCACAAAAGCGCCGTTATCGCTGTTTCACGAACAGTCAACAACGTGGAACGTTTCAAACATCTTGTGATGAAACCCTGTGTCATCATCTTCAGCATAACAGAATACTGCTCTTGGGATAAACTGAACTCTGACTTACTATGGTACATAAGAAATCTGACGAAAACCCATCCAAATAATCAAATGTTTGAAAAAGAAACGAAAAAAAAAACTATCGACAGTACCAATTGACGACACTTAAACCCGACCCAACAGTCACGGAAGAACACCTGTAGGGAAGAAGCGTGTTCTTATTCTACACACTACTAAGAAAACGTAACAAAGAAACCAACTTACAACTAACATGTGGATGAACCCAGTTTATAACTGCCTGAAGAAATTTCAGAGCAACACCTTAGAACGTCCATTGACACTTAGGTATTCAATGCTAAATCATTGTCTAGGTAAACTAAAATGTTAGGTTAACCTCGACATCATTGAGAAACAAGTTTTGTACTCTTAGCGAAAACATATGACCTTGCTATACACCAGTCATGTGACCTTGAATCGCACTTCTAAAGATCTAAAGACTTCGCTCGTTCAAAGCTTGGAAGTGTCGTCTTACAGCTGGAATGAGTATTGTTCAATAACCAAATGTCAGATTATCAAGAATATGATCGCATAGTAAAACTCTTAGCAGAGGGGTACTAATCTTCCCGGAATGAAATCTGGATTGCTGAAGCTGAAGAATTCCTTTCAAAGAAAATGCAAGGTTTAACTTTCTGAACGACATCATCATAACTTAATTACCAGTCGGCAACACGACCAAGATGACGATTGCTTCGAAAACGACTAGTTGAGGTTCCGGTTCAGTGGCTTCGAACAGAAACATTTCTCATGGTGATATCACCAACGGCAGTACTACATCGTTCAAATCATTTAGCGTTAAAAATTAACGATATTGTCTGTCCTGTAAAGGACTAGTTAGCTCAGAAATAGACCATATTTTTAGCCAAACCTAGCGAAGAATTCTGAATGGGATCAATTTTGCCTATAGACAGAAAACATAGGCAAAAATGCGAAAGAGGCACAATTAAGTAGTAATATTAGCTGAAAGGTTGCCTGAATCAGTACTATAGCCAAATTTACAATCCTACAGTATTGAAGATAACTGCAAAGAACAAGTCACTGAAAACCCTTCAGGGCTACAGTTTTTCTAAAGAACGTTACAATAAAAGAAAGTTCCTGCTTCGTTAGAGGAAACGAGAGGAAGCAAAGGACGCAATGCCACCAAGCACGTGTTTACTTAGTCCGAAGCACTATGCTGTCGGCACTCGTATGCAAAGGGTGGTATCATATACGAACAGAATTCGTATTTAGCAGGTTTTCTCTAAAGAACATTAGCGCAGTCAGTTACCTTCATACAGGTGCATGCTACTAGTCAACGCCTCTTCCCTTTGTTAGTCGTTCTTATCAAAGAAAAGGTCGAATAATGTAACCATAATGGTCCCGTTGAATGAACATCCACAAGGCACCTGTAGGGCACATGCTAAGCTCAATGATTCCAATACGAATTCACTTTTTATAAGGCACTAGCGTAATAAGTAACATTACATTGTACATATAGAGTTAAAGCTCTAGACGTTGATCAATCCCTATGAGATGCGCCATACATTCGATTTCATTAAGCATCGTTGCAGGCAAATGAATGCATTTCCGACCTTCACAATGACTCGCAGTGAACCACCGTTGTATCGAGCCAGTGCTACTATCCTCTAGACAAGTCTGGTACCAATCTACTGACCCTGCAGGGATGGAAAGCCTGATGAGCCCGAGGGACGGTGATCGATCTCATGTGTGTGGTGCCTCCGACCACTGCACTACACGCGCCTTATATATAGATTTAACGTAAACAAATGACACATAAATGGAACTAAAATTAAAAGTGTATAGAAATCTGTTGGGGAAATCACCTCATTGAAAACAGAAATTGAACGTACGTTGCCGAACGAGTAAATGTCCAGTAGGTATTGATTGTTGGCGCTATATTTGCGCCAAACAGGCCAGAATATCGTATGGAGAAAGGTAGGTGCTTATCAGACGAGAGCTACGGACGCTGAGCAAACGCCCACCATCTGTCTGTCCAGGCTGAAGATGAACTCGTAGATTTAAGGCATTTTTTTTTTGAAGAGTTCTGATCAGAATAGTGAACATTTAGCTCAAATATTTGCAAGTAACAGTGAAGACTTTACTGAGTGACAAGAAACGTCTTCAGTTCAAACAAAATTACAAACTCGGTAACCCAGGCGAATAGTTGGACATCGATGGAAACGAGGACCTCTTGGGGTCTCGTTCTTCTTAGAAAGAAAAGGAAGGAAAAGACAAACGACTTTCAGTGGTTTTCCTTAATGTACTGTTCTTCGTTGTTCTTACATTCACCTAATCGAACACCTTAACTACACTTTTGAGCTTTACAAGTTCTTTTTAGTAACTGGTCTTAGGTTGAAGGAAGGTTATCAGCTGAGTAGAATTAAGTTATGGATGCTGTTATTGCTCAATCAAGTTCTAGTGTGATTAATGAGAAGTAGTGCTTTCCAGGAGTTCACTGTAGCTGGTGTTTGACAAAAAAAAAAAGAAAAGGAGAAAAAAAAGAAACCCGAAGATTCAATAAAACCTTAACTATCACGAAATTGGAACCGACATTGTCTTCCGTTGAGGTAAAACTTAGGATTAGCATTTTTCATAGAAAACGTTGGAAAAAATATGGCACACTATGCCCAGAGAATAAACCCCGAACAGTCAAGAAAGAATCTCTCGATGAGACTTGGTCTCATCCATTGGCTTTACCAAAGTTCATTCAGAACTCGAAAGAATTTAGTGAATAGTAGTATACCTGGTTAAGAACCGTCACCGGAAGTTAGATGACGTTCGTCTGATGATGTTGGGACTGATGAACGACGAAAGACACGGTGGTAGGCGGGTGAAATCCTGATGATTCAGACGGTTCTTTTATACCTGTAATCAAATAATCTATAATAACAATCTACATCGTATTTGGGAAACTAATCCAGCTCTTTTAAAATCCTTCATGCCATTCGGATTGCTGCAAAATTTACTGGAACTGAAAATATCACCTCAGCTTCTCAGATCTCTCCTAGGTTGATCCGCTCCCGGTTACCTACCGAATGAGTCAAATGGACACTCTAGGTCCAAATCGCCCCCTATTTGTTAAAATTCAGCTTGTTGCTGATCTCTCTGATGAAAACGAATGCGCTAATCCACTTAAGAGAAAGGATAAGATGTTAACGTCAGACAACAGCTTTGGAACAATTCTCGTGCAGATCGATCGAGTGCTGGGGTTTGGCTTTGTTCATGTTATCCTGATAGAACATGATCGCTAGGATTCTTCCAGAACGAAATCGACATGTTCAAATGCCAAAACATTCCTCACAGGCAAGCATTTCCATGTCCACTTCAGGTGTTCGTCAACGGGTCAGCCACTCGTCGCCTCAGACAGCGTCATCGGCTGGAAGTGAGCGGTTGCTGTTCCCCTCCATGTACGCCTCACCGTCAGGTGCGATATTATTTAGTTATTATTTTAGCTCATTTAGTACTTTATTGCATTCTTCATACATTCGTAGCTGCATTGGTGGTGACTTAATACGAAATTAGGCCAGCTATTCCATAGAAAACGGCCCTTGATGTGCTTTGTCATTCATATATTCGCAGTGTTACTTCATTATGTGGCTTCATAAAAATTCATTGTCATGGGTTATTCATAACGAGTATAGTGTGGGGGTGGCCCATGAATGTCTCTTCACTTTGACGGGATCCCTCTGTACAGAGTGTTTCGTCATTACTTTAGTGCTAGAACAGTACATCTGAGAAAGCAGCTATAAGGGCTTTGATGGACTGACTTTCTATAAACTGCGATGAAATCCCGATTTTATGGCCGAGAAACAATTTTCTTCCTTTGCTTCTATCGTATTTCGAACACGAGATCGATTGAGGAAGTGGGATTTTCTCTACCAGAATGCGATGGTGTCTTACCTTGTTTGTGGCTGCATGTCGTCTTGCCACAGGGATCTTTAAAATTCAAATTAACTGTTTAGTTTTCTGAAATTTTAGTTCCAGACAGTAAACGAACTCTAGTGATTAGAAAATTACGGTCTGTAAGTGCTAAAGATCTTTCCACGCACTAGTGACTTTTGTGTCTTAGAGTAACGGTCTCTTTAACTTTTTCCAACGTCTGCGTTCTTTTGGTTGAGAAGACTTAAGAAGTTCTTATGAATTGATCTTGTTGAGCTTATGCGAGGTTAGTACAAGTTGTTATTTTTCTTGGTTGTTGGCTAACGTTCCAGCGATTTCGCCTCGCTCAGAGCCGTGCTGTTACGCGTAGGACTAAAGTTTTATGGGTAGTCGGTCTTTCGAGTTGTTAAGAGTTCTGCTAACAAAACATGTTTGGTCGACGAACAATAACAACGACAACCATTCCAACCTCGCATCACCTCAACAAGATCAGTTCATAAGAGCATATAAGTAATTATAAGGATTCTAGCCTAGCTACAATTCTTTAGAAGTCCTATTGATCGAATTGTTTTCCACGACGTATTCAGGAAATTCTCTCTTACACAGAATCGTTTAGATTCCACTCTGCTTTCAAGCCCTGAGCCACGAGTAAATCAGGTCTATACATTTTTCGATGCCTCTGAGGATTTCATCGAGTTCTTTTCAGGTACATTTTTCTATAGAATGGACAGTTTTCTCTATTTCCTCTCAGTTTATTTCGCATATTTCGCGTTTTTCTTGCTTGGTATAGACACTGTGGTGTGAATATACGTTTTACTTGGTACATTTAATGGAAGGTAAGATGAACTTCCATGGACAAACATTATCATGTTTAACAAAAGTTGAAGTTGAGTAACAAGGCAGCTCAATGCTACCATGTTGTTCTACGCGAATGGTACACAGGCTTGGGTGTCCGAGCGCTTTAAACTGTCCTCATCTTCATATTTCACCGAAATAACGTTCATATTATTTTGTTTGCTCTTAAAAATAGTATTAAATGTAACTTTGTTGGAAATGGAGGCAAAGTTGTTGGCCAGGTCATGGTGTTTGTTAGCATCGTTTGTTGTTGTTGTTGTTGTTGTTGTTGTTGTTGTTGTTGTTGTTGGGAGAAATGATTGGGTTAACCTGAGGTTTTTCTGAGCATAATTTTGGGCATATGGACGGTTGTCAGCTACCTAACCTTACTTGTACCACCCATAGTGTTGTCAGTAGTCGAGCAACTCGAGTAACACCTCCAGATTTGAGTGATCATTTATAGCGCGCAACAGTCATGCAAGGGACATGATGATCATCACGTCTTTGTTGTGACACCTTTTTCTTATCTTTTCAATGAGGCTAATTGTCGGAATTCCTCTGCTTTCCGTTCACTCCTATTTGCCATCGCAAATGAAGATGTCGAACTCCGTATCAACATGAGGACGCGTGCGCAGTGGTGGGAGGCGCCCTGCGATATGTGAACGACTCCCGCACCCGTCGCTCCATTTTCCCGGGGTCGGCAAATTGATGCCAGACTTACCTGAGAGCATAGCAGCACTGGCTCGATACATCGGTAAGCCACCGCGAGTCATTGCAAAGGCCAGGTGTACATGTAGTCACCTCCAACGATGCTTAGTGAAGTCGGATGCATGGCGCATCCCTCAGGGATTGATCAACGCCGAGAGTTTTATCCTTCTTTTATCAACAAAGAAGACAGATAAAATGAACACTTGCGTTATATGATCGCTTGACTTCCAGCAATAACCTCGTATACAATGAGTCGTTAAACCATTGGAGATTGTCAAGTACGTGCTGTGTTAAGTGTCAATCATGCTTTCTTAATGACTCTTTTATCCTTGTCTTAGCTTGACAACTTTTAGAGCTCTGTAGGTGATCAGGTAGTTGTTTCCTTTTTCCGATCCGCTATTGTCTTTTAGGACGTACCGGTATGCATGAGATACTGTTACATGAAGACGTGTCAAATGTTGACATTATGTTGCAACCGCATGGAATTGCAATTGCCCATTCTGCCAATCTTCCAGTGAAACCTATAGAGGTGTCATTATGGAAATTTTTCTATGATATGGAATTCACCAGGTATTTTATGGCTATCGAAAGATGGTTATGTGTTCTGCTTATGTTCTTTAAAGGTGTTTGCGACTTTCTGTTCTAAATTCTCGTTGTCCTGCTTCACAACCATTGTTCCTAAATCCTGCGCAGTATGCGTTGCTTCAAGAAATGAAGTTAGCTGTTATTCGTGGCTTAGGACTTACTGAGATTTTTGTGAGCACTTTTCTTTTCATTTTATTTTCCAGTTTTATTTGACAGGTTTTATTTGTTGACATTCCTGGAGGACGGGCCATCCAATTATCAAAGTCATGAGCAAATTGTAATCCGTGGATCCTTTTTGTGCGTAAAGTTTCTAGAGGTTGTACTTAATAATCCTTATGTAACAGGGATATCCCTCATCTGTTTTTAGATTTTGTTTGTATTTTAAAACTAGTTGTTCTAAATGAACGTGCAAGCACAGGTACATATGGCAATATTTTCTGTTCTTGATTACTGTACTGTTTTAAATACAAGCAAGTTCATCGCTATGTTGTCATTATTTGAGTTGTATTCAGATGGAGGAAAATGGACACACTTGTCTGTATGGCTCAGTAGAAAGTGTTCTCGAAGCACGCGCTGCAATTAAAAAGATCTTCGATGAGCATGGTCTCGGTGATCCAGAAATCATGCCATCAGCACCGTTGCTTGATCGAGGTTGGTCCAACATGCTTTCTGTTAAACTATTCTTCAAATACAGCTTCACGTTCACCAGGTTCAATGCCGTTTTGTGCTCCTCAGATCAATCCCGCTGACGGGTGATTGCTGATTACAATGGTAGATATAAAACTAGCTGAGAGACGGGTGAAACGAAATATCCACAGGGTATGGTAGTGAACACATTAGCCCCATGAAAATGTAATAAAGTGGCTCGATCCTTTCAGCATACACTAGCTGTCCGGAGTTTTGCAAATATCTAGGCATAATTGTAATTGTATTATTCAAATGCATCGTGTAAAAGGAGCAATGTTTAGACAATAATCTTGTGCCGAATCCAGAGAGCACCTCTGGTTCTTTCGAGAAGAAATTTATTGATGACTGCCGGGTGATTTTTTTTCTTAATTATTACTCAAATGGAAGCTAAGATTGTTATATACTAGTTTTAGCACATTCTTAACATGTCTCAGCAGCGACGGCTTATGAGCGATCCTGATCTAAATGTTTTGGGGAATAGCCATCCTCAATCTTCGTCGGTTAGTAATGGTTTCTTTCTTCGAATTTTTTAGAAAAGTGTTACCAAACTACTCCAGAGTGGAAGACAGCGTTCTCTTATCCAGTCGCATTCGTTGAACTCGATGGCGAATGATTTACTTCGTACTTCATCTAAGTCCGAGTTTTTACCTCTGGAACCGGAAGAAAGTGCTACGCAGCGGGCTAGCATCAGATTTTTTGTGAATATATCAGATGCACCGCGATTGATAGGGACACGCGGTGCCACCAAAAGGCGTATTGAGCATGTTACAGGATGCACAATCCTCGTTAGTTCTATATTTTATTGATTCCATTGTTTCTATATTTTCCATTAGTATTGCCGCCATGTTTGAGTTCTTCACCCACTACGCTCCTATTTTTACACTTCATATTAATCTCTAAAGAGAAAATCTCAGAAAGCTAAACGGAGAAACCTCCAAAAGAGGTAATCTATGTTATTTAGACTTGAATGAGTCGAATTTAGGGTTTTTAGATAACGAACTCAGTAAATTGTTTTAAGTGCATGTAGCGCAGTGGTAGGAGGCGCCCTGTGATACATGTGGGATCGATCTCCGCGCCCACGGCTCACCAAGCCATCCATCCCTCCGGGGTTGGTAAATTGGTACCACACTTCTCTGGGAGGATAGTAGCAGTGGCTCGATACATCGGTAGGCTACCGCGAGTCATTGTATAGGCCAAATATGCATTCAATCACGTCCAACGATGCTTACTGAAGTCTCTCAGGGGTCGATCAATGTCAAGAGCTTTATCTTCCTTCTGTTCTTTAAATTGTGTTTTCTTTCTTTTGTTTTTTCTTCAAAAAATCCAGCTTGGACATTGAAGTAATTAATAGATAGTAGTAGAGAGGCAATATACAGCCGTTTGTACATAGCCAGTTCTATTTAGCTACACACTGACAAGAGAGAAAATAGCGAGTTCCCGGTCGAAGTGTTTTCCACATCAGCAAAGCAGTGCGAAATCGCTCGTCGCCACATTTTAGGATTTCTTGCAAGCGCTCACTCACCTGCCGACCGCTCGATCGGCTCACCATCGAAGATCAAGGAGGTTATTTTTTATTGGATTTGTAGTTCATTCTGCTTCTATGTAGTGTCCAAGATATTCCATGAAATATCATTTGGAGGATTTTTAGGTTTCTGCCCATCCCAAAATACATCTGGACATTAGCCCAAAGAAGTTGCGTGCGAAGCAAACTGATTAAATATCAGTACTGATAGGTTTACGTCTCTGTCTCCTTTTGCGTATAATTTTCCAAGGTTATTTATTTAGCTCATAATGCTGTACTGCTCTTTAGCTTCATTCTTGAATTCATTTAATGGTGTTGTGATTTATCCTATCAGTGACCACAGAGTTATTGTTGTTGTTGTTGTTGTTGTCATCGTTATGTGGTAACTATCTGCAGTTTATGAAACCCTCTTCTACTTGCAATGTTGTTCTGCGAGCTGAGCAAGTATGAGGTCGTTATCTCAAAGGTTTCTGTGTCATAAAACCTATCTGTGAGTGTTTCTGTCCATGATCACACCATCCGTTTGGAAATACATCGTCTTCGTTTGTTTACAAAAGTGCCCACTGCGGTTTTTGTGGTAACTGGATGAAAATCATCGTTCATCTTGCATGGAAATAGCTCTTTATGCAACATGATTAAATTTTAAGTTATTCGTGAAGATGAAGATTTGTCAGATGTAATTTTTGTTTAAGAGTCACAAATTCTGTTCATATTGCTACCTCAAGGGCGCGTTCTTCTACTTGCAATGTTGTTCTGCGAGCTGAGCAAGTATGAGGTCGTTATCTCAAAGGTTTCTGTGTCATAAACTAGATAATTCTGTGTATCTGTGAGTGTTTCTGTCCATGATCACACCATCTGTTTGGAAATACATCGTCTTCGTTTGTTTACAAAAGTGCCCACTGCGGTTTTTGTGGTAACTGGATGAACCTATCTGTGAGTGTTTCTGTCCATGATCACACCATCCGTTTGGAAATACATCGTCTTCGTTTGTTTACAAAAGTGCCCACTGCGGTTTTTGTGGTAACTGGATGAAAATCATCGTTCATCTTGCATGGAAATAGCTCTTTATGCAACATGATTGAATTTTAAGTTATTCGTGAAGATAAAGATTTGTCAGATGTGGTCATTTTTGTTTAAGAGTCACAAATTCTGTTCATATTGCTACCTCAAGGGCGCGCGTGGAGCAGTGGTCGTAGGCGCCCTGCCGCACACATTGGGATCGATAGGGCGTCCCAGGCCCAAAAAGCCTTCCATCCTCATGAGGTCGGCGAACTTGTACCAGAGCTGTCTGGGAGGGCAGCGGGCTTAATGCATCAGTCGGCAACTGCGAGTCATTGTAAAGGCTAGATATGCATTCAATCACTTCCACGATGCTTAATGAAGTTAGATGCACGGCGCATGCCTCAGGGTGTGGTAAACACCGAGACCCTTATCCTTTTACTTTACTCCCATTCTACTTTTTCAAGTACTTTTCATTGTGACATCGGTGTTTGGGAGCGAGCGTAGTGGTAATGAGACCGATCGTTACGGGGATTTTACAAATCGCCCAGGCGCATGGTTCGACGCCGCATTGGTTCCACTGGACCATTTTTCCATTCGGGGCTGAAAATTGGCTCCGTTCTCCAACGTTTCTTACAGGATAAAAGTTTTCTTGTTATGTCACGTTGAAATTCTGATTTTTTTGGAGTCTGTGGCGTATACTTCCATTTTATTGCTTCGAACTTCATAAGGCGGACACGAAAGGAGACGAACAAGAGGATTCTCATGCTGTTGAACCTGTTCGCTGAAGATGATCGTGTTCGCCAAAGGTTTTTTGTGGATCCCACTGTTCCGTGACAGGAATTTGAAAAAGTTAGGTTTCGTTACCTAAACTCCTATACATTTATG
>MQTX01000202.1:139930-164165 GCA_009735665.1 Angiostrongylus cantonensis
TATCCCGAAGTCACTGAGTCCTTCGGCGATGGGATCTGGTCGGTATGCTGGTTTGAAAATATTAACAAACCCGTTACCACTTCTTTAGAGTCCTGGTTCCAAACATATTTATGACGTCGGACACTTCGTTTTCCTAGTTGTAGTCGGAGGTCTTTGGTGTTGCGTATGTTAGAGTGTGTGAGGAGATTGTGTAGTACACAATCCCTAGGTAGAGAAGGATATACTGAAACAATTTCAGCAAATAAGTGTCGGAGTAGTTTGCTGCCATCACTTTTTACCGGAGAACTCCCAAGTACTCAAATGATACCAAAGGTCGTCAGTTATGTCGCGACTATTCACTCCCGGCTCCGACTTCTTGACTGCAAGCTGCCTTGTGGGCACCACGTTATGCTCTCATTCCAACGGACGCTTCGGAAATAAACCACGATCAAGCCGTAAGCAAGTTCCACATTTGGTCTCAGGCTATCCAGCAGGTGAATAGCTTATCTCTTGTGTTTCCCAGCTACGGTTAACTTAAAGCGTTCTTCAATACGCTATTACCTTTTCCGGTGGTTAACGCGTTCGCCACCACGTTAACGTTGCGGCTCTTTCGTTTCGCCTTTCTTTCAGCCATGTTATATAGATGCTATCAGTAATCACCCGTTGACGGGATTGATCTGGAGTGATTGCTGATAGCACCTATAAAACATGGCTGAGATAACGGCCAAAGAAAGGACCCGTATTGTGTGGCGGTGAACGTGTTAGCCCGAGAAAAGGTGACCAACGCAGACACATGCAGTCCGGAGTTTTGCAAAGCTCAGCATCATTATGGTTGTATTTCGCATCATACCCTGCCATGAAAAGAGAATAAGCCGTAAAGAAAAAGTGGTTCCATTGTTCTTCAACTGTTTGCACTTTGCTGTTTGCAAGTTTAAACATGGTCATTGTGTAGAAATACTAAAACCTTGGAATCTGTTTTTCTTTTTTTTTCAAGGGAACTCTAATATCAGTGCTTTTCTTGCGAATCAGAAACGTGATAGTGATTGTGTCGCGGTATTGAAAGTTGTGTAAGTCTTTGTGGTTTCTTCATTCAGTACTATTCTTTGTATCGGTCTTCTTTGCATTATTTCATATGGATTTTCTGTCAGACAGCGATTTCGGAAACAACCGAACGAATGGCCAATCGAAGAGCAACCTTTCGGCATCATAGAACGAAACTTTGTCGGAAAGATGATGCATCCGGTGAGGTACATTCTTATTTGTCTCCTTTCATCTCTCTCTCTCTCTCTCTTTTTTGTCATTGCAACGCTGGTAGTACTGCATAGAGCTTGCATATTTTCAGATAGAGTTGAGGCCTGAGAGAGGTTTTGTCAATATGGTTCCGTTTGGACTTATGGCGTTACGACATTTCTTTAGGAAAGTTCGGGTAACTTCCTTGTTCACATTACTATTGGTGATAAGTCAATGATATATCTGACAAAACATTGCAGGCTAAAGGTAACTACGAACTGTTTAAATCGACTGGGATTTTCAATGAAGAAGAAGTAAGCGCTGGGACGAAGAGAGTGTTCGAGATTATTAGCCAGCATGCACTAAATGTTAGCTTTCGTTCTTTCCCAAGAACTTCCTTGCTGTACACTATGTGATGTTCTCCGGAGATTTCTCTTTTTATTGTGTCTTAGAACATGATGGCAGAGTTGGTTACTCGAAACTTCTGTAGCTCTGAAGCTGTACGGCGTTTCGATGTGGCCAGTAATAACATGAGTGTTCGTCAACGAGAGTTACTGAATCTCACAGAACAGGACGTTTTTGCCATAGCACCCGGAGTTCTTGGTACTTTGGTCTTCGTATCTTTTTTCAAGTATTTGAATTGTACAATCATGTTGCGAAAACAATTTTTTTCGCACTATTTCTATATTTCCTCTGAACAGTTTACCGCCTTTTCTTGTCTGCGAAGTGTTGCTGGGTGTTAGGCTGTGATATAGAGCGGGGGTATTCATTCCATTCATTCCCCACCACCCCCCAACAGGGTCTCACATGCTGATGAGAAGGAGTTCAGAGTTTTCATTGGGAAGCCCAGCTAAGAGTAAACCAGTACCAGGGATTACCGCAGACCTTATCAAAGTAGGCGCACGGTGACAAATCGCCCACTGATCCACAAGGGCGACCATTGCTTGTTCTATTCTAGTGACGATCTGGGGCAGAATTTGGCCAGACTGACCTCGGCACTTCAGGGAGCCACAATGGCTAAGCCAACAAGACAGAAAAATTGACATTGTGCTGGGTCATACACAACCAGTGAATGCGGGCTATCCAAATATTCAAATGTCGAAGTTTCACTATGTTTATTGCGTGCTCTTGGATCCATTGTCTTTCCATTTTCAGGTCCGTTCCAGTTGATTCGTTCAATTTTGCGAGGAAGACAACCATTTATCACGTACAGTTTGTTATGCTGTGCGTTTTATAAGAAGCAAATGCTGTTTGATGCGGTTTGTTCGTCATGAGTTAAATTTAATATTGGTTCAAGTTGAGGCTTCATAATCATAACTCCGTTTAATTTTAGGTACGCGAATTACCACTAGTTGACAGTGGAGAAGAAGCTCAGTTCATAGCAATACCTGATCGTTATGGTTATGCGGCACCTCGACTAATTTTCGCCTTTATTACGTTTGGAAACAAAATTCTTGGAAAGTCTGAGGTTGACGGCGATATTGAAGTGCTTGAATTCCAGTATCTGGTTATCTAACTCTGGTTTGAGATTCATGCCGTTCTTTCCGTTCTTCGTTTTCAAGTGGTTTGTTCCTTGACTTGTGATTCTTGTTGATCGTATCGCATAGTGCGTGCACTTCCTTCCTCTTCTACTTTCATTTGTTTCGTAAGTATTATATTTATTAATGCTTATTCCACGATTTTCCTGACTTATATTATTCCGCTCATATGGATTAGGATTACTAAGGCGTTTTTTACACAGTTGGACCTTGTACGTTGAATTCGTTCCCTCTTTCATCGTGCTTCTGAACGATCGATAAATGGACATACTTCTAGTTCAATTCTGAAAAATAAAATGATATCCTTGCCAAAGTTTGTGCACCTGTTTCTACGTGGTACATGCTACAAATACTTCTGGAGATGGCTAATAGTATCGGAATGCTAATGGTTAGCATTTGAAACAGATAATCAGTCCCTATAAAATCTACTATCATTTTAGGCGCTGATATGGTGTGCATTATAGCCCGGTGTATAAGGTTGCTTGATCATATCACAAGAGAAAGGATCCATTACAAATGTGCGTAACTGCATTTCCTCTTTTCTGACTTTTCTTGTTTTTCTACCTTAGTGACATTTTCCTTCATATTTGTTGTACTAAACGATCTTTCTTACCGTGTAAAATTGCGTGGTATTTTAACGGGATTGGAGCAGGATGTAACAACGACGTAAAAGGAGGGGTTCAGCTTGTTTACTGCAGCGCTGCGCTTCTGAAAAGATTGGCTTTCCACCAAATCTTGCGAAAACCACGTTCATAAAGAACGACTTTGCTGCTTATGCACCCTTCACGGACAACTTAATGAATATCTCCGAATGCTCTAGCAACATATGTATAAGTTCGGAAGTGAACGCGATGAACCGCTTAGCTCCAGAGCTGAGCAGAAGGAAACGAGCGTCTTGGAGAGCTTTCAAGAGCATCGAGGATGTAGTGAAGAGAACAAAGAACACCCGACTCCGTGCCCACCTTTTCGACTCAACGGTTCTTCTTGCCCTAACGTATGCGTCAGAAACTTGGTCGCTACGTAAGCAGGATGAAAGAACACTCAGCGTTATCGAACGCGCAGTCGAAAGGACGATGCAAGGAGTATCCCGTTTCGCACAAGTAAGGGATGGGATCCGAAGCTCCCATCTACGTCAACG
Source organism: Angiostrongylus cantonensis (assembly GCA_009735665.1). NCBI lineage: Eukaryota > Metazoa > Nematoda > Chromadorea > Rhabditida > Metastrongylidae > Angiostrongylus > Angiostrongylus cantonensis. The sequence goes on from MQTX01000202.1 coordinate 143,816, forward strand.
ATGAAAAATCAAAGATGCCGTTCTATACGCCAAGCAGTCGAAGATAACCGTTCTTCCTTGCTGTTCGAGTCCCAGCGTATTCCTCTTTTATCAGCGTTTTGCTGGCTTAGCCATGGTGGTTTCCTGCAGTCTCGGGATAAGCCTAGCCAAGGTCTGCCCAAGGTCATCACCACCACGAGCAGCCACTGCACTTGTGGATCAGAGAAAGATTTGCCACCCTGTGACTAGTTTGATATCAGCACTGTTATGGATATTCGCATTCGTTTACTCTTAGGTGGGACTTTTATTTCGAACAGCCCCTCTGCATGCATTAAGAAGAATCTAAGGAAAGAATCGCGCGACACCCAACTACATGCCCAAATCTTCGACTCCATGATTTGCCATGCATTAACGTATTCGTCAGAAACCTGGTCGCTGCGAAAGTAGGATGGAAAATCACTCAGCGTTATTGAATGCGCAGTCGAAAGGGCGATACTAGGAGTTCAGAGGATTGACTATCTATTAACCTCGGCATTCGTCGTTTTCTGTCTCAGCAATGGCGAGGTTGTTAAACAGCATATGTTTATTTCCACACAACAACACACATACAACACAATCGGGTGCTGACGTTTGGCACTATCGTCTTCTACAGAGCCTGTAATGGTGCACTAATAGGCAACTTACTAGTCACTATCCTTGTACAGGATGCCAAAACAGCGCCCAAGCCTCTTGAGGCCTTTTGGATAAATGCCAAAAGTCCTATAATGAACAGCAGGGAGAGAACCTGTGATCTAGCCCGTCCCTTCGTATCAATTGTTTATGTGAGGAGGTGCAGTCGTCAACCATATGCGACGCTGATCAGTGGCTCTTCCTCAGTGGAAGGCACCTAAAAACGGTGGATTTTTCGAGAAGATGTTGACCATGTGACTACTATTTAGATTCTCATTTTTTTGGGAAGTTTATTGACGTGCGCTTGGATCACGCGACGATCACAGGGTCGACGGGTGACCCAGATGATAGCTCTGTGCTTCCAGAGTATTAGGCTATTAGAGATCTACTTTTCATCTTTGGAAATGACACTACCTCCATCTATTGAATTTTGGTTTTGTTACATTCTGCCGGTGAATTCCAGTTTTTACTGGCTATGGCCCTTCAGAATGTCTTCACGAACATGGTGAATATCATTCCTCGGTGCAGTACTCCATTTTTTTACTTTTCTGACACGAAAATAGCCAAAGGAAGTTCGCAGGACTGTCATGTCATAGGTTTGTCATTATCTGAGCTTCTGTATAGAAATGTTACCCTCTTCTTACCTTGAGCGGTTCACATGCGGTGAAACTCCCACAGTGTATCGCGGCCCACCTCCTCGGCTATAACGGGATGGTTTACTATTGTGAGACGTGTTTACTAACTGAACGGATTGAAAAAAAAAACGCTGGGGGGATGGCATTTCGAAAACGACTATAGGTGCTATGAGAGCAGTTTTTTACTCCTTTTTCTTACCGTTTCATATTCTTGGATATCAATAGAGGTGCCTATGTTGTTTTGAATAATTTCTTGATTGAGATTGTTAAGGTTGTAGACAAGTGTCCACATCAAACTCGGGAGAAGAAGAATTTGCTGATGTTTATAGTTTAGCCAAGGTTTGGTCAGTTTTAACGACGTAGAAAAATTTCTTTGTTTATTTGTTCATAATGGGTGTAGCTCTTCTATACAACTTCCTAATGTGCATCCTTCAGCGTTGACAATTTAGTAGTGCCTATAATGATATCAAGCTTTTCGAATTTTCAGTCATCATGGCATACATGTTATGTCATGTTGTCTAGAACAGATAGAAACTGCTTAGGTGCGTAAATTTCTGCTTCTTTTTAGGAATCGCGCTCCGCTGCTTACTGAAAACCACTACCCTCCTGATCAGAAAACGTTTTCCATAACCAGAGATTCTAGTGAGACGACTGGAAAATATCAAGTTGTGAGGCTTCGTAATCACTTCTCTTTTTTTTCCATATTTCTTTATCTAATCTACCAGTTTCATATCCATTCTTTTCGATAATACTTTGAGTTCAGGGGCTTTGTTTTAAAGGAGAGAATAATCTTGTTTATACAGAATACAAAGGCAGTGATTTTTGGACAAAAACAATGGCTTATGTCGGTTGGTTAAGGGTTAGTTAGGTCTATAATCTTTTTTAGATCCTATTCTTATATACTGTGAGGAATTGGAAACGTTGATTGTTTAGACCAAGTTTTTCATACTTGGTGCAGAGACCTCCTTAGCAATGGGTACTGAGGATTTGATCAAAGGTGGTCATAAAGTGTTCTTTATGATACTCGATGCTGTACTGGGTGTGAGTTACTTTATGTATGGTTTATGGGTCTTTAGTTTTCCTTAATTTTCTTTGATTCAGAGAAAATTGGATACATTAGCACCGCTAACACTAGGACGTTCCGTACTAGATATCCATCGAAAGTTAGTTTGGAGCTTGGTGGAAAGGCAGAAATGTGCTCTTTCGGTTAGTACACTTCAGTTGAAATTATCTGGGACGAGATAAGGGAGCTGAGATATAAGCAAAAATCGTGGATTCGAGATCACATGAGTTTCCAAGTTTTACTCAAAGTTCACTGTTCTGTGGTTTTGTTCACATCGCGTCATGGTGTGGTAAAACAATAGACAGTAAATGCACGCTAAGACATATATGGGATGAAACGATAAAGAATAACGATCTCGGCGTTGATCAATCCTTGAGGGATGCGCCATGCATGCTTACTATTCATTAGGCATCCTGAAGGTGATGGAATGCGTATTTGGCCTTTACTGACTCATGATGGCCTATTGATATATCGAGCCAGTGCTGCTATCCTCCTAGACAAGTCTGGTAGCAATTTGCCGACCGCGGAGAGATTGAGGACTTGGTGAGCTTGGGAAACGAGGATCGATTCAAAGCTTCCTCCGGCCCGTACGCTTCACGAGCCCTTTGAAAAGTTTTCGTGGTTGAGGAAGATTCCATAGTTTACGAGCAATGTCGGAAAGAAGTGTTTCGGATATGACATTCCCTCGTAAATGTACCAAATTGTTGTGTAAATATATGGGATAAATGAGAAAATCACATAGATTAGAAGACGTTCTTGCAGTCTGGTTATAACTAAATCTTCGTTTAGGTTACAAATGACGATTTTGTTGGTGTTAATGGTTTTGTATACAACTGGGATGGATTTGCTACTGAGCGAGGTAGGATTCCTATTCTTTCTCTTGAGTTGTTTTGATTCTAAGTTGTACTTGTAGATTTTTCTCTGCAATGTGAACAATTATATATAAAAAGGTTAAGTGTTTAGTAAGACCAAATGCTTAAGAATTGGTTAATGTTGTCTTCAAACCTAATGACCCGCTGTTTCGATGGCTGTACTTTATCTGCTAATTAATATTTCCACCATCTAAAAGCGTGTTTATCTTTAGGTACGTTAGCGCGGCTGATCCACTCAACAACTTTCGTTTCCCATGACGCTGCGGGAGAAGTTTTGGATAAACCGTACTTTAAGTATTCGATTATCCTAGCTGCTTTACTGAGAAAAAATGAGTTGTATAAAATGGCAAGTTACCAAGTTTCTTCGACTTATATCTTTGAGGGCATTGTTTAGATCATATTCCTTTCAATTCTTTAGATTCTTTTCTTTTGATTGACTCTATTAAATTCAGGTACGACAGTTGCCTTTTAATTTTAACGAAGATAGGATGCTGTTGAGAATGCCTGCTGATTACGGGTTTATTACTCCGCGTTACGTGGTAGTACGCATCGACATGTGTCACGAGGTACGCCTATTGAAGCTTGCGCTTTTGTATTTAGGGTTAAGCTTGGCGTACTTGTCATTTTTTCGTTTTAGCTCCTCGTTTTAACTGAATTGCCTCTGAAGGTGTCATTAAGAGTGTTTCCTAGTGTTTTTTGTATTTATAAGCTTACACGAGATTGGTCCTTATTATGGCTGAGGTTTCGTCGCCCTCGCTTCTTCAGAGCTGCAGTGATTCTAGCTGAGAGTCCACAATCATTCATTCTCTCCTTCATAATCGTCGAATTGAGTCGAATTCAGTGGCGTACCGGCCGAATCGAAAACAGTCGCGATGTGTTCACTATTAACGTATTGACGACGATACGCAATTTTTTTTCTGACGGAGATAAGAACAATGGTTAATTTTCGGTCGCTCACGCAAGGAGTGCTATGTAACTCATGTCCACCATGGTTTCATCATTTGTGAGAGCTGAACTACTAGAAAAGCACTCACGTTCGATGCCGCCCATTCTTTCACTTTTCCACATGTATGCTGCTCTCGTCTTCTTTGTACCTGCTGTTCTTTTGCAATGGTATTAAAACCAGACAAATGTTCTCGAAGGTACTCAGAAAAACTTTTTGCATATTTTGTGTGGAATAAAGCTCTTCTCGGTTGTGGTGGAGCTCGCCCACTAAATTTATGTCGCGAGTAAAGTGGCAGGTGTTTAGAATATTGTACCATCCTCGTGTTAGCTTGCCACTGAAGTGTCATATGAGTTCAAAAAATGCGTTGGAAGAGCTGTGCGCAGTGAAATAAAGATACTACAATGAACGATTTATATGTGGCCTGTATCGTCTCCAGTATTTAACATTCAAGAGACGATGGCCTTCATTAAACGATATTTTACACAGTTCGGTGATGATTTTCAGGTCATTACTCCAGCTCCGTTGTCCTTGTGTGAAGATGGATTGATATATGACTTTCATATCCATTCTTTCTGAATGGTGTGCGAGTTCAGCTGAAGCTGGAAAAAGGTTCTATGTCTCTTAGAAATAAAGAACTTACTCAACTATGTTTTGTTATTTAGTATGGTATCTGTTCCGATATGAATTTCTTGTTTTGTATGTTTATGTTTTTTTGCTCTTTTTTTGAACTCTTATTCCTTACCATTCTGGTGGTTTTCGTGCAGGTAGATTCACTGTGTGGTGTCTGTTTAAATTTCGCTCTAAATCCCATGACAGTGGTTTAAGATGCTTTCAAGCAATATTTAAGAATTCAAATGGATATAGAAGACAGGAGAAATTCGATCTTACGTAGGGTTAATTAACGTTGTAGGTTCTATATCGCGCTTAGTATAGCGTGAGTTCGGTGAGCGTGTGGTGTACATGTGGTTTTATACTTTGACTTGTAATATGAGATGGGAATAGTTAAGCTTGCTACTGCACCCGTCAAAGAATTTTTTGGCTTGTATGCCTCAGCAAGGGGAGTGTGTAGCGCAGTAGTCGGAGGCGCCCTCGGAGTCGGAGTCGGAGACCTACAATACACAGAATCAATCCCCGCGCCCCTGACTCATTAAGCCCTCCATCACTCCTCCCTCCATCATCGTTGTTAAAGTTGAACAAATATTGTAGCATTTAATCACGGATGGGAGTCGGTAAATTGCTACCATACTTGTCTGGGGCGACGACAGCACTCGCTCGATACATCGGTAGGCCACCGCGAGTAATTGTAAAGAACAGATATGCATTCAGTCACCTCTAACGATGCTCGCTAAAGTTGAATGCATGGTGCAATTCTCAACGATTGATCAACACCAAGAGTTGTATTCTTTGTTTTATGCATAGACATGTAGCTCAGCGATTATAGACGCACTTTAGGTGGAAGGGTGTCTTACGTCTGACACCATATCGTTGTTAAAGTTGAACAAATATTGTAGCATTTAATCACGGATGTCTACGAGGATCACTGTCATGGTCGTAATCTTCAATATCATTGAAGCATTTGCTTCAAATATTGCTGATTGGACGGCGTACAGGCAGTTCTCGCGCTTTGACAGCAACCAGTATTTGGAGTAAAAAGGCGGAAGTGGATCGATATTGTAGCAGTGGAAGTGTACTTGTAGCACACATCCATAGACGATGAAGTTCGTATAACTGATGGCAATACTAGGAGTGGTTGCGTGTACTAGAAAAAGACCAATGCACAGTCGGTATCATGTTTGTTATTTCACCTTCACCTTTCTCTTATATCTCTCCATTTGTAGTTCTGAAATGTACTGAACTTCTTTTACCTTGTGTAAACAAGATTCTATTTATTGTATGTCTAAACTTTTTTTCTCATTACAGGGCTTGTATGTCGTTCTTAGAGGACTCTGAAGAGCTATTTCGAGTGAGAGCTAGCGTGCAGCAATCTGCTGCAAGACCTCGAAGACGTGGAGATTTAGGTACAAGCGAAAACCCAATCGTCTTATGTCCGTCTCCAGTTCAACCAGTATTGGCTGCGGACTTGTCAGTCGGGAGGACACAGTCGGTTTCTCGAATGACACGAAGGAAATGCCCTCTCGGTGCTTATGTAGAGGTTGTGTTTAGTTAGTTTAGCCTGTCTTCTTTCATACATGTAACTTGTGTATTTTAAAGATCATTGAAAATCCAAGCCCAGTGCGCTCGTCTTCGGTGGAGTCATGTAATATGGTTAGTACAGGTTCAGTGCTGATAGCGGGTGGTGGAAAGGACATGTGTTGCAAAACGGGGTTTTCATGTGCCGAGTATCCTTTCTTTCTATTTTATTCTGCTGTCGTCCTTTAATCGTCGTATTTCGTAGTAAGTTCTTGAGGCACATTTGCATTTTGTCAACAAATAGTATATTTGATGCCAACTCACTGACGAACTACCCAGAATATTCAGTTTCAAAAAAGTGGAAATGGTAGAAACAGAGGTATTAAGGGAAATCTTTGACACAAAGCTTCTTTACTACTTATCACCTTTTATTTTTTAAAATGTTTTCTAACTGTTCTACGTTCTATAATCCACGTAGTTTTTTGCGCATGTCACGTGACCACTCAACGAGCGTAGACTGGCACAACGAGACTTGCTTACTCTAGTGACTCGGACACCAAATTTGTCTCCAGGGTTTTTATGGAGAATCTGATCAGCTGCTGCATTGTTTTCCGTTTATGCACCTGAAATTTTGTGGGACCCAGTCGTTAAAGCTTTTATTCATCGGGCTTGTCTTTAAGACGTATCATATGTCTAATCAGTGTGGGTTTTATCAATCAATATCAGTGGATGTCTAATCAGTGTGGATGTGGCGGAAGCATTCTATTCTTGATCGTCAACATACACTCTGAGCGATGATTCGTTTTCTTACGTTTTACGGGAGACGAAACCAAATTTAATTTTATCCATCTACATAGTGCTTAGATTTCGGGGATGTGTTAGGATAGGGCTAGTCGTACAAAGTCAGAAGTTTGATACGTAATCTAATATTAGTTCTCTCTTTGCATATTTATCCTTTAGGTTTTTGTGCTCTCGAAAGTGCTCATTTCTTCTCCAGTATCCTTGTGATTGTATTTCACGTAATCCACTGCCATGAAAGAAGGGTAGGCAGTAAATAAGAGTTAAATGTTGTGATTTCAACAGCATCTTCAGCTTTGCCGAGTTTGCTGGCAATTTGTGCGCCCCGAGATGATTTCGTTGACGGGTGATTGCTCATAACACCGTTAGTTTAAAACACTGGCTGAGGAGTGTGCAGACAATGGTCTGGTTTGGTGCAGTTGAAAAAACATGATCCCTCGAAGAGGTAATCGCAGGTTCGAAGCACATTAGAAGTTATGGGTTCTGCTCATATCTCAATATCGTCTTGCTTGTATTTCGCATACACCCTGCCAACAAAAAAAAATAGGCGATACATAGAAATTAAAGCATTGTAAAGATATTATTCGATTTGTGCTTATTTCGTCATCATTACGGAAATCTTTTTAACAACTTTATATTCCATTTGGCTTATATCATTCCTTCATCGCGTAACTCTGTTAGGCTGTTAAGAAACTCTGCAACTTTGGAAGCCGTGAGGTTGCAATGGATTTAGGAATTCTCGAGAGATTTCTCGGTACAAGAAAGTTTTTAGAATTTTGTGAGTAAGAATGAATGGAGTTTTTTTAAATGAGAAATTCAAAATAAAATGACCTTGCAACGCGTGGACTTCTCGTCCATCCATCGTATGAGTGTTATATCGTTCACTCGATATAAGCGTTTTAGCTTTCTGCATTTGAGTTATTCAGGCTGTGGAAAACACTGTGTCGTCCCATTGTCCTCAGACTGCACCTGAATTGGTAAATTGCTTTTTGGCATTTTAAGCTGTTTGCTTCGCAGTGTTTTTCAGCATTTACTGGTTTATTGGTTTCAATATACCTCATTCCTTTATTGCCTTTTACTTATTTGGATACTTGGATGGCTTTTCTTCACTGGTTGTGCGCACCCTAGCACAATTTCCAGTTTTTTTGGAGTTTTGCTGGTTAAGCCATTGTGGTTCCCTGGAGTACCGAGGTCAGCCTAGCCAAACTTTGCCCCACGTCGTCACCACCACCGACAGTCGCCGCTCTTGTGAAGGGAGATTTGCCACCATGCGACTAGTATGATACCAAGACGTTGGTGGATCCTTGTATTAGTTTGTTCTTAGCTAGGCTTCCTGATGGAAACGCCGAACTCCTCTTCAGCTTAGAAGGTCCTGGTGGGATGGTGAAATCACCCTCAACAGCCCGACATTCAGAAACACCTTTCAGCCACGATGCCACGATGAGGCAGTGAAGCGGTGGAGGTTTATTGTCTTTTGTATTTCATAAATTGTGATGTTCGTTTGGAGAACAAAAATATTTACGAATTTAAAGATTTCTTTCGAATTCAGCCGATAGATTTCAACCCATTAACTGGAATAAGATTAAGAGAAAAGCATGGTTGATTAACAAAAGAGCAGCAGATTTCGAAGAGAAAGTGGCTGCTAATAATTACGGAAGTAATTTAGTAGTTAGATTCAACCTAGTAATTTCTTTGTAGGCTTCGCATCCCTCTGGTGACTCGTCGCAACCTACCCACTCTGGAAATGCGAATGTAAGTGTTCTTCTCTATACCTTACTTTATACTTTGCAAATTACTTCTTTACCTATGTCTCTGTTTTTGTTTTAATTTTGGCCTCCAGTTATTCCTGGTAGTTCAGGTGAAGTCTTCTCATAGTGAGGGATCATCTGTAAATCAGGTTATTTCCTTTTTCCTGATCTTTTTTTCTGGCGCTCGTTTTTAAACGCAGATTTCTTTTACAGGTCTATAACAATCAATGCTTGTGCGTTCCAGAGAACTTCGAAATTCTTATGAGGTGCTCAATTTGTATGGAAATATTTCATAATCCAGCAAAGTAAGTAGTTTATGATTATAATTGTTTCCATGTGTAGTTAATTTGAAGGTCTCTAGTTTTAAAATCTAGTGTGAGTCCATGTAACCACAAGTTCTGCTATTCATGTCTACTCTCTTGGAAGCGTTGCAGTCAAACGGCTGTTTGTCCTCAGGTTAGAATTTCTTATCGTGGTTCTAATGAAACTCTTACTGGAATGGTCATTTCTATACCTTTTTGTATTCTGCGTATTATCCACTTTTTTATACCTTTTTGGTTAAAAAAAAATCGGAGAATGCACTGCTCGTGACCACTAACACTGCAGCGGTAGTCAGTTTGAGTCCAACTAGTTGCTCTTGCTGAGATAGATGTACGGGACCAGTACGTTTTACGAAGTTTTTAAGGAAAAAATTTGAGATCGTTTCTAAGAGAGACCATGGGATGCGGAAAAAACAAAGCCGAGTCTAGGTAACCGATAACTGTTGAAGAGATGAAAAGATGTATTGGTCGTTACCTTCAGATGAGAGTTGAATTACCGAAGCTGAGGGACCTTTGGAGGGAATGTTTCATTTTTGAATCCTATCGTCTTGTGTCAAAAGTGATGACATGAGCACATTTGAAAAGTTGCGGATCTGCGTTCACTTTTCTACGAAGGCAACGTATGATGGATCAAACCCGTTGTTAATCCACTTTTTGATGTTATTAATGGTGCCATATGGATTGCCAAAGAAGTGTGCATTGACTACATTTTTGTTCCTTTAAGGAGAGGTTCAGATTGTGGGTGGATAGGAAGCAGTGATTGTACACACAGCATTAGTCCGTCTTGGTAAGAACAAATCGTATGCAAGAAAACAGCAAGTGTGTGTGAGCCTGCGCTGACGTTGCTTGTGGACGATTTATTGGATAAGAGAAGAAGTTTGCTTATTAGTAAATGATATTCTTCTAGATGAGAGTCGAGTCAAGAGAGAAATTCACTTCATTGATACTTCCAAGAAAAGTGGTCGGGTAGAAAATGACTTTCTATGACCGTCGTGTATTAAAATTTAAAGAGACCAATTCAGGCTCAATAAAATAAGAGCGATCTCATGGTTTTCAAGTATGAACATAGGCAGAAATTATCATATCATGGTGTCCTTGACATATGATATGAGCCTCTCAGCAAAGCCACAAAAGCAGCAAAAGGTACAAAAGATCTCAGTAAATGAATTTAAAATTCAGGAGCATCTCGGTTGGTTCAAAGTAGATAGAGTGTCTTCAACATTAATTGTTCATATAGTAGAACGAATTCTGTCTTCAGAAAATTTCGCGGAGGCTGTTATAAGGAGTCAACATAATATTGTGACTTGAGACCTCTTGCAAGTTTCCAAGTTGGCATGCACTAGATGCAGTTAGTTCAGAGCTGTTTTTGTTCAAAGTGTTTCAATACATGCTTGGGTATCTACAGCACATTATTATTCGAGCATGATGGCGCGTACGAGTATCACACCGTTATCTGCAAAAATCCTCGTGGTGTCCTCTCCACAGTTCTTTTCGTGTAACTGTCATTTATTCTTCTCATTATGTGGCCAGCCCGTCAATGTTTTGCTATCGACGTGTGTTCTTCTGGGTCTCGAAGATGAGAAGCATTTCGAAGATCAAGGCTTCGCATTCCGGTTAGACATTGTATGCCGGTTATATTTCAGAAGAAATCGTTCAAACGCTTCATGGGTAGCGTACAGTGTTCTTGACATGGTGTTGAAGTATCAGCGGCTTCTTCGCGAGATCCGAATGTGGCCCAAGTTGCTCTTTTCTAATTGCTCCTTCTTGTCGTTTTCCATGTTCACTGAACGCTTCGTTGAGCTCATCGGTTATAGTCTCCGCTTCATTGGTACATCTTGAAGAGACGAAAATATCGTCAACGAAACGAAGATTTAGTAGGAATTTTCCATGACTGCGTATTACTTTTTCACCCCAATAGGGTGACTTCATCATCTACAGCAGCACGGCATTATACAACTTTCGCAACATTGCGTAGCGTTGTCATTTTCTATAGGTACGGCAAGAGCTCGATTTTTTGTAGTGCACTTCCAATAACAATCAGACGGAGTTCTTATGTAGGACGGGTCCACTCCTTGGCCCTCTAGCGTTGATGATTTCGTTTCGACACTGTCAGACCCTTTTTTATAGACGACAAAAGTCAGTACTAGGGGCATGTCATATTGTAGACAAACTTCAATTATGCTAGACGCAGTATTGTGTCAAAATCCTGGTTGCTTAAGTGGTTGCGCCGTATCCAGTGTCTTTGATAAGCGCAACAGTGTAATATTCATGAGGATCTTGTAGAATACATTCAACAAGCATGTTGGGCAATGATTTGAGGATCCCTTCAGTCACCTTTCTTGGACAAGATGACAGTATGCGGCGTCCTTCTGGCTGGGATTTTTTTCCTTTTGAAGGTAGGATATCATATGGTTTGAGTGAACTACATAAATATTGTGTCTTCCAGTTCTAAGGAAGTTGGCTGTGGTGTTATAGTGTCCTGAAGCTGTTTTTTTTTCATTTTTCTGTCTCAGCTCGGAGCTTGGGTGAATTCCAGGTGGTTTTTTTCCTCCCGATTCCCGGGGCCCGGATATGGATTTTCGGACAAAAAAAGTCGATGTATAGCCGTTACTCATTCCATATTATGTTGGGAAGTTCTGATGATTCCATTCCCAATGATGTTGAGAATTCTGCAAAATTTGGACCCCAGGCGAGATTCAAAGATTCGACTACCTTTCCTGAGGATTACTTGCACCACTGATACCCTCCTTTGCTTTGCTTTCTTTCGGCCAGTTTTTTGCTCTAACGGTGCCATCGGCAATCATCCCCTTCATTCATCAGAGCTGACAACGGAAGACTAGTTGAACAAGTCTTGACGGCATTTTTTCAGACTGGCTTGTTTTTGTGCTGCTTCCAATAGATTCTTTTGCTTGTACCAACCTAGATCTTCCTGCCAAGCTTTTCGGCAACTGGCATTTATTATAAGCTATGTTAAGCGTGTTGCAGTTTGATCAAGCTTTAATGTCCTTCTTATCTCTAACAACGGTAATAGGGATATCATCTGATCTTTTTGCTTGAGGAGCTGAGATGAATTCATCATTACTTCTAGGTCCTTCAGCAAGCAGTTCGTAGTCTTTGTTCGGGTCTTCCTTAATCTTCCAGTTCCGTCTGAATAGCATTTCATACAGAATGTCTTCGTCATTTGCTGCTAGATTTTATCTTCGCCGTCGATGACATGAATTCTTTTCCAGCTTACGGCTGTCTCGAATCTTTCTCGCGAAGAGGGCGGTAATCGGAACCACTCCAGAATGATGGGAGTTCGATATCCGAACGAGCCCTGCCGTTAGTAGACTTCCATGTACAGCGGCGCCTTTCTTTCTCCAGAAAAAAAAAGAGTTTCGATGGAATAGAAATGTTGCAGACAGTAGTTCTGCGAGGAGTTTTTCATTCTCATTTTTTTCTTCCAGTCCAAATTTTTCGATCATGTATTCGCTCTTGTTGGCCTTTCCTGCTCTAGCATTTAGTACTCCAACTGATAGTGAAACGTATCTAATTCGTGCTCATCAGTTGCGTTGGTCGGTGAGTAGGAGTCGATGATTGTGATCCTCTTACGACGCGTCATTTGAAGACGGAGGACGGCTATGCGAGGGAAAAGGATCTCGTATGAGTCGACGAGATGGACAATGGACACGTGGATGGCAAAGCCTACACCGCCGACATTTTGTGACGGGACCTTTCCTTCACGGTTAATAAGGGTCCCGTTGTTTAGCTGGCGAATGTCGGTGTTCTCGATTTTTGTTTCTTGTAGTGCGATGAAATGAAATTTAATGCGATCTGCGGCTACAAGAAAGTCGTGAAGATCGGCGTCTGTGAAGAGTGTTCAGGCATTATATGTGCATATGAATGCGTAGTTTTCTTGTTCAGCAATCGCGAGGTTGTTATCCAGCATACATTTACATACATAGAAAAACACGATACAATACAACACAACAGTAGCTGACGTTTCGGCAGTATCGCCTTCTTCAGAGCCTAGAAGGGTATACTGATACACAATTTATTAGGCCAAACATTTCAATAACACTTACAGTAAGACGAAAAACTTCATGGCAATTACATGATCAACAGCTTCTCGAAAAACTCACCGCTTTTTTACATGACTTACAATGAGGAAGGTTAGAACAGCTGATTATAGTCGCATATGGTTGATGACTGCGCCATCCCACCAGAAATTGATCCAAAGATACGGGGCCAGGTCGCGTGTAACCTCTGGACATTCCTCCCTGCTATTCATCGCCGGATTTTTGGCATTTATCCAAAAAACCTCTAGGAGTTTGCGCGTCCATCTGCACAATCCTTGCAAGAGATCGGGTGTATCGTACCTGAACTCGTGCAATCACCGTCCCTGCCGGCAGAACAAATTACGCAGTTTGCTGTTTCACATAGACGGTCATACAAGCGGTTATGAACTAATTGACGACGAAGAGTATTCGGTGGTGTTTCAATTATCGCTACCGATTCCTCAAGACCTGCACTTTTTAGTCATCGTTTTATAGCTATGCTAATAACGCGTCTCTTAACAACGCTTACGTGATGGAGCCTTTCGATGTTTCTGCACTCTACACCAACGTATCGAATGACTCCGCAATGCAAGCCATCCACGAACTTCTTGTTGAACATGAAGAAGGAATACACATGGATGGCTTGTCTGTTCAGCAGCTTATGGCTCTCTTAAAAGAGTGCCTAAACTGCACGATCTTCAGATGGTCTGGGAAATATTACGCACAAATGAGAGGGCTGGCAATGGGACAGCGGTTGGCACCAACTCTCGCCATTGAGTTCATGTCTAGAATAGAAGCCTCGTTTATCGACCTCCGGCCACTAATCTACTGCAGGTATATAGATGATTGTTTTGTCATCTTCTCTACTCAGGAGGAGATGGGCAGATGCTTTGAATTATTGAATGAGCAGTATGAGTATATTAGATGCACCCGGGAGAAACCGAAAGAGACCTGGCTTCCATTTCTTAACGTTCAAATCAACTTATCAAGTAGAGGTTACATGACAAAGTGGTACCGAAAACCAGGTAACGAAAACATCCTGGTTCATTTCCTCTTTTCCCATCCATCACACACAAAGGGGGCGCTTGTGAGAAATATGTTTCGAACAGCTACCTCTGTGTGCCTTGTTCAGCAATCGCGAGGTTGTTATCCAGCATACATTTACATACATAGAAAAACACGATACAATACAACACAACAGTAGCTGACGTTTCGGCAGTATCGCCTTCTTCAGAGCCTAGAAGGGTATACTGATACACAATTTATTAGGCCAAACATTTCAATAACACTTACAGTAAGACGAAAAACTTCATGGCAATTACATGATCAACAGCTTCTCGAAAAACTCACCGCTTTTTTACATGACTTACAATGAGGAAGGTTAGAACAGCTGATTATAGTCGCATATGGTTGATGACTGCGCCATCCCACCAGAAATTGATCCAAAGATACGGGGCCAGGTCGCGTGTAACCTCTGGACATTCCTCCCTGCTATTCATTGCCGGATTTTTGGCATTTATCCAAAAAACCTCTAGGAGTTTGCGCGTCCATCTGCACAATCCTTGCAAGAGATCGGGTGTATCGTACCTGAACTCGTGCAATCACCGTCCCTGCCGGCAGAACAAATTACGCAGTTTGCTGTTTCACATAAACAGTCATACAAGCGGTTGCGAACTAATTGACGACGAAGAGTATTCGGTGGTGTTTCAATTATCGCTACCGATTCCTCAAGACCTGCACTTTTTAGTCATCGTTTTATAGCTATGCTAATAACGCGTCTCTTAACAACGCTTACGTGATGGAGCCTTTCGATGTTTCTGCACTCTACACCAACGTATCGAATGACTCCGCAATGCAAGCCATCCACGAACTTCTTGTTGAAGTCATCCACGAAGCCATCCACGAACTTCTTGTTGAACATGAAGAAGGAATACACATGGATGGCTTGTCTGTTCAGCAGCTTATGGCTCTCTTAAAAGAGTGCCTAAACTGCACGATCTTCAGATGGTCTGGGAAATATTACGCACAAATGAGAGGGCTGGCAATGGGACAGCGGTTGGCACCAACTCTCGCCATTGAGTTCATGTCTAGAATAGAAGCCTCGTTTATCGACCTCCGGCCACTAATCTACTGCAGGTATATAGATGATTGTTTTGTCATCTTCTTTACTCAGGAGGAGATGGACAAATGCTTTGAATTATTGAATGAGCAGTATGAGTGTATTAGATTCATCCAGGAGAAACCGAGACCTGGCTTCCATTTCTTAACGTTCAAATCAACTTGTCAAATAGCGGTTACATGACAAAGTGGTACCGAAAACCAAGTAACAAAAACATCCTGGTTCATTTCCTTTCTTCCCATCCATCACACACAAAGGGGACGCTTGTGAGAAATATGTTTCGAACAGCTACCTCTGTGTGCACAACCAGGGAACTGAAGGAAGAATCACGCGATTTGGCTCGGCAAATAGCCATCTCCAATGGCTTCGAAGTAGTTACCAGCGGAGATAAGTTCAGAAGGAGAGCGATGCGCGGAAACGAAACACTAGGCCAAAAGAAGGTCCCGTTTATGTTGACCTTTATTAGCGGTGAAGTAAGCATAGCTATAAAACGATGCCTAAAAAGGGCAGGTCTAGAGGAATCGGTAGCGATAATTGAAACTCCCCCGAGTACTCTTCGTCGTCAGTTAGTTGGTAACCGCTTGTATGACCGTCTATGTGAAATAGCAAACTGCGTAATTTGCTCTTCCAGCAGGGACGGTTATTGCATGAGTTCAGGTACGATATGCTTGATCTCTTGCAAGGGTTGCGGAGATGAATATATTGGCGAAACGGGCAGACCCTTGTGTATCCGTATAAAGGAACACCTAGATGGCAAATAAAAAGTAAGACAAAGTACCCCACTAGGCACGCATAGGATACAAAAGCATAGCGGAAACGATTTTGAAGTTAAGATCAATATCCTCGCACAAAAGACTAAGACACCAACTCGCAAACTCGTAGAGGCTTTTTGGATAAATGCCAAAAATCCGGCAATGAATAACAGGGAGGAATGCCCAGAGGTTACACGCGATCTTTCCCCGTATCGTTGGATCAAATTCTGATGTGGGGTGGCGCAGTCATCAACCATATACGACTATAGTCAGCTGTTCTAACGTTCCTCATTGTAAGTCATGTAAAAAAGCTGTGAGTTTTTCGAGAAACTGTTGATCATGTAATTGCCATGAAGTTTTTCGTCTTACTGTAAGTGTTATTGAAATGTTTGGCCTAATAAATTGTGTCAGTATACCCTTCTAGGCTCTGAAGAAGGCGATACTGCCGAAACGTCAGCTACTGTTGTGTTGTATTGTATTGTGTGTTTTTCTATGTAAGTAAATGTATGCTGTATAACAACCTCGCGATTGCTGAACAAGAAAACTACGCATTAATATTCCAATGCCGAAGTTAATAAAAGTCGAAAGTCGAACCTGGGAACTATGTGTGCATAGTAAGAAACAATCTCTAAGGCATGTCATGTGTGTGTTCGTCATATCTGGTTCCAGCGGCCTTGTGCACAACCAGAGATTTCGTAGCCTCTCACCGCCTGACATCATAAACGGTTCACCCACAGTGCGGGCTACTGAGGTGGCCTATTGCTGGTTCGCATTTTGATCATCCGCGGAATCATGACTTGACTCTTCAAAGGCGTTTTCAGGTCTTGCCCACCCCATAGGCCGGAGGAGGGTTTCTTTTCGGCAATGAATCCGTCGTTCTTTCTTCTTGACGGTTTAAACGGACATGGTTTTAAAATCGTAATCAAAAATGAAAATGTGCATGAAGAATTGACCGACCGCTCAAGAACAATGTAAAAGCCGAATATGCAGAGAAGCGTAAGTTGTAAGAATTGTAGGTTGTTGATATGTAAAAAAAAAAACTGCATGTTGTGAAGCTGACGGAATTGAAATGGTTGAACCACGCCTCGCCCCCACCTCATTTCCTGATTACAAGGTGTCTTCAAATGTCGAACTTCACTATGACAGTGTAGTCGACATTTTCGTATCTTCGATGAAATACAAACGAGAGTGAAAGTCGTTATTAGAGAAGCTGTCCACTAAATATGAAGAGCATAACAAAAGAAGCTGTGTGCCGCAAATTGCAATTGCTTCTGTGTTTATTGCGAAAGTTACATTTCAGTGTCGTGGACCAATTCAAGGCATGCATAAAGATGCTCAGTTCAACGAAATAGTTGAATCGTTTTTGCTCACAAATCCAGGTGAGTTCGTTCAAAGAATGATTGGTAAGATAGTAGAGTTTAATCTAAGACCCATGTTCAGCCCTAGGTATTGCAGAATATTGCAGTTTTTGAGAAGAGTGGAAGACAATTTAATAAATAGTATTAAACGTTTGGTCGTATGTAGCGCAGTGGTGGAAGGGGCCCTGCAGCGCACACCTGCAATTGACTCCCGTGCCCGTGGCCCATCAAGCCTTCCATCCTTCCGGGGTCGGCAAATTATTACCAGACTTGAATGGAAGGATAGCAGCACAGCAGCACTGGCTCGATGTTTCGGTAGGCCACCGCGAGCCATTGTAAAAGCCAGATGTACATTCAATCATCTTTAAACTACGCTTAATGAATGGAATGTATGGCGTGTCCCTCAGCGATTGATCGACGCCGAGAGCTTTATCCTTTTATCCTTTTTTAAGCGTTTAGTGTGTGACCATACACTACTTTTATGGTGTGCGTGTAGATGATATGAAATTGTATGCGGTCTAATAGTTTAAAATGAATTCGAATCCGTATAAATTTTCTTAGTCTTCTTGGTAGTTCTTCACTGCAATGTAATAAGCTATAATCAATTCTTTGCATGCAGTAAGCCAATGTTTAAAATTAAGCGCTCTCTATTGTTTTGTAGCCGAGAGTCATTTGGTATACCCTTGCATAAGCTCTGAGCTTTACTTACTCCTCAGGTTTATTTAAACAATGAATATTATATTGGTGAATTTCAATCGACTGAATTGTCAATACTAGTGAGATTTTATCCAACGTTGACTATCAGTCGATTTCGATGTAGTTGTTCGTACTAGAAACGATTCTTGGCTGTAAATTAACACATCAAAGGTAAAGAGTGGATGTATCCTTTAGGAATGCACTATACTTTCGTCCTCGTTAAATATTTTAAGGATGATTGAATTTGCATAGTTGAAGTACATTATGGTCTGCGAAGTTCTACTGATTTATCAGGTTTCTATCCTTCTATATAAATTTGTTGCAAATCCACCGACTCCGG
Source organism: Angiostrongylus cantonensis (assembly GCA_009735665.1). Taxonomy (NCBI): domain Eukaryota; kingdom Metazoa; phylum Nematoda; class Chromadorea; order Rhabditida; family Metastrongylidae; genus Angiostrongylus; species Angiostrongylus cantonensis. The sequence goes on from MQTX01000202.1 coordinate 162,278, forward strand.
AAGGATGAGGAGATTGATCAGCTAGGGGCAAAAGGTCGAATAGATCATATTCATCGGGGAGAACTTCTAAATTTTGTGCTATACACTTGCACAAAAGTACTTTATCACCCATCCTTTCGTCAATCGAGAAGTAGCTTGAACTGGGCTTCAGCAAGTTTTTCGTTTGTCCTTATCGTCGCCTATAGTTGTCGAGCATGTTCCGAGGTGTATGGCAGCGTCTCTGATTTCTGATCGCCGACGTGGATCGAAATTCCAGATTTCCTCTCACTTACGTGGGGTCGGGTATTGCTAGCATAGTTTTCACAATTCCATCTTCTACAGCGATTAATAGGGTTTCTTACTGCTTAGATAGCTTTTATATTTCCCACGCGTCAAGGTAAAAAACAAACGTAGGGTCGAAAAAATAGCAGTCTAATCTAATGTTTATTGTTTTATTCACTACATTTTTCATGCTAATGAAGGCTCAGATCAGGTACGTTTCTTCTGCCTAGCTATAGGGTCAAGGTTTTTTATCACGCTGAATTCTTGACCAAGATACACGTATTGTTTCAACTTTTATTTACGGCCCATTATCTTTTCTTCATGGCACGTCATCACCTGTATCGTCTGTACCACGGTTGATCGTCGAGTGACTAGAGCGTTCGCCAGTAAATCTTCAACTTTTTCGTGTCGCCTACGAGAGTAACCCAGTGGATTCTGCTCGCACTAGGGACTCGTCGAGCATCATATCTTTCTTCAAAGCTCTTGGTGAAGAACTCTGACCATCAAGTCGGTGGTCTTCCTGCAGTGCGCTCGACATCTCGAGTAACCCAGTCACTAATGGCTCTTGTCAATCGTTTATCATTCATACGCATTACGTGTCCGGCCCACCTTATCTTCGAATGTTTGGCGTATAGAACGGCATATTTGATATTTGATCGTTGACGCAGGTCGGAGCTTCGGATTCCATCCCTTAATTGTGTGAAACGAGATACTCCTAGCATCGTCCTTTCGACTGCGCGTTCGATAACGCTGAGTGACCTTTCATCCTGCTAACACAGCAACCAAGTTTCTGATGCATACGTTAGGGCAGGAAGAACCATTGGGTCGAAAAGGTGGGCACGGAGTCGGGTGTTCTTTATTCACTTTACTGCATCTTCGATGGTCTTGAAAGCTCCCCAAGTCTCTCGTTTCCTTCTGTTCAACTTTTGAACTAAGTAGTTCATCATATTGATTTCCCGAACCAGATATAGTCGAAGACAAATCTTTCTCCACGCCTTATCAAAGTCGGCAAGCAGGCGTTCCGCTTGGCTAATGTTTGGTGCTACATGGGCGATGTCATTAGCAAATCGAAGACGGTGTAACTGCCGACCATCGACTTCCACTACCGTATTATACCACCCCAATGTTCGCATGACGTTCTGGAGGCTGGCGATAAATAATTTTGGTTAAATTTTACTGCCTTGCCTAACTCCTTTTTGACGTCAATATTGTTGTAGAAGTGTGAAATCTTGGTTGTGAATGCTTCGAAACCGACTTTCCTTGAACCTCGGTGTGCTTAATCAATACGTATTCTTTCTTTGATGAGCTTACACGAGGTTGATAATAATATTTATTATCGGCTAACGTTTCGACGTCTTCGTCTTCATCAGAGCCGATGATCCGAGTCGATGGTCCACGTTTTTCTTTCGTCTCGATGTGGCAGCTTCGCCTTCGTGTCGAGTCAGGTCTTCTTCAGCTGTCCGTCTCCTCGAATGAGGCACACTCATTCAGTGGTGCCCTTTTATACACGATGCTGATGGTGGATATAATGATAATGTCCGTTGATAACTATTTGTTTTTCTTCCGGACATATATCATCGCGCACATCGTGCAGAAGTCGGTGTTATCATTAGCTAGCACAAAGCGT
>MQTX01000202.1:164185-316597 GCA_009735665.1 Angiostrongylus cantonensis
ACTCGGATCATCGGCTCTGATGAAGACGAAGACGTCGAAACGTTAGCCGATAATAAAGATTATTATCAACCTCGTGTAAGCTCATCAAGGAAAAATACTTTTTCCAGTCTCTGCAGCTTCGACCATTACTGCTGCTCTTCTCTCTTTCAGATCTTATTTTATCGCTTGCCTGCATTGTTTCGCAAGTTTGGTCGTTAGTTCGCGGTTGCCTGCAGCTTGTGCGATTCCACGCTGGCGTATCAGGTCGAGAGTTTCTGGAGACAGACGTCTCTTGGTAACTTTCGAACTCTCAGTTTTCATAGCGCTAACGTGAAGATCTTGAATGAGCGATCATATTCCTCGTTGATGTTGTCGGGAACGGCATCATCCCAACAGCCGACTAATAGATTGAGAAAGTCCCAACTTGTGGTGGTTCTGGGACTTTGGTTTTTGAGTTTAGCGGTTTTTTCCCCTTTCCGCGAGAAATTAACTCTTGCACGAAGGAGGTGGTGATCTGATCCCCTGTACAGTTTTGGAACAACAACGACATCGGTTAGGCAAAACCTTCTTTTAACAATGATGTAGTCGATATGGTTATGGTACTATCCATTAGGAGATTCCCGCGTCCAGCGTTGAGGTTGGGCTTCTGGAATCGCGAGTTACCATGGATGGGTTTGGTCGCCATGATAAACTCAGAAAGTCGCTCACCCTGTTCGTTCCATTCTAATCCATGGGTCCCAATGTGACGTTCCTCAAACGTTCTTCTTGGTTCAATCTTGGCATTGAAATCTCCCGTGATGGCTTTGAAGAACGAATGTTCTTCTCTGTAGAACTTCTCCAAGGCCATATAGAACACTTCGACTTCTTCTTCGTCATAGGTTAATGTCGACGCGTAAACGACGAAGATTGTCAAAGCTTGTGTTTATCCACATCTTTGTAATTGTAAACGTCCGATTCAGGTTGTAAGTTGTTCAAATGAATCGATGTTTATGGACAAACTCGTGTTGACAAGAACGCCGATGCCCCCGACTCCTCTACTATTGCATGTTCCGAGGATAAGTTCTTCTCCGGTATCATAGACAGCGTTGAATGGGTGGCGTCGTCTCACCTCGGCCAGACCATTCACGTCGTATCTTATCCTTCTTGCATGCATGGGCAAGTCCTCGATCGAAGACTCGGATACTAGTGTACGTGCATTGTAGGTACAGATCGTCACTATAATTCGTTGTAATGCAGGCAGCTTTCATTGGCCTTGAGATTTAAGCAGCCTCTCCGTACTCCTCCTACCCAACGCTTCGAAATCGAGGGCTCTTTCGGGGTCAGGGGAATGAGGTTTTTTTTTACTGTGTTTAGCATTTTGATAACCGCGTATAGCTTGTCGTGTTGACAAGAACGCCGATGCCCCCGACTCCTCTACTATTGCATGTTCCGAGGATAAGTTCTTCTCCGGTATCATAGACAGCGTTGAATGGGTGGCGTCGTCTCACCTCGGCCAGACCATTCACGTCGTATCTTATCCTTCTTGCATGCATGGGCAAGTCCTCGATCGAAGACTCGGATACTAGTGTACGTGCATTGTAGGTACAGATCGTCACTATAATTCGTTGTAATGCAGGCAGCTTTCATTGGCCTTGAGATTTAAGCAGCCTCTCCGTACTCCTCCTACCCAACGCTTCGAAATCGAGGGCTCTTTCGGGGTCAGGGGAATGAGGTTTTTTTTTACTGTGTTTAGCATTTTGATAACCGCGTATAGCTTGTTGAGTTGTGAACGAAGGCGATGGGTATACTCAAGTGTAGCTTGCCCGTCTCCCCCAGAATGTATATGGAGCTTATTTGTTGGAGGCGACTCCTAACCGCCTCCACTAAACTTCCCTTCTTGATTGTAGGCTTCTGGCCGAATTGACTCGTAGAATACAATCCGCATTAGCGAGAACGCATCCACACTCGCACGCATGGATACACCTTGCGCATACAGAAAGTATGTGCCAAATCGGCGCAGCAGAAACAGGGAGTCCATCGTGTGGATCCACCTGCGTCTCAGGGAAGCAAAGGTCGCATTTGGTCCGCGATTAACCCCCTGTCGGCCACCTGAGGACGCGCCACGTTGCCTCGCGGCTAACCGGCTCAAGATCCCTCATGTGAGGGAGAGCCGTGGCATGGCGCGGTATGGTGTGAAATACTACAGCGTGAATGCTTAAATATTAGCATAACCAGGAACCGAAACTTTAGTTGGTTTTCTGAACTGCGGTTACGCTTCTCGGTCGCTCTTCCGTGAAAGCATATTCACGTGCTCGAAGTTCAACTTAGGTTCCGAGTGTTGGTCTTATCACAGCATCCTTGTGATTGCGTTTCGTAAGATGCACGTAGTTATAGCATTCGGAAATATTCATTGCGTTGAATGTGAATGGAACGTTAGAACTTCCTTTTCACATGAATGATTGCTTCTTGGCATCCAGTCGGAGACCACTCTTCAGCGGTGTTTTTTAAACCACGAAATAACAAATGCTTGTGTGGAATACGATTTTTAAAGAGGATGTGGAAAAAATACCGTTCAAATTATTAATTTGCGTTGTAAAATCTTGCTTTTGGAAAGACGACGGATGGTTTATACGTTGTTGGTACGCGAGGACTTAAATTTTTCATACTGAACCAAATTTGAGAGTATTTTATTCATTTTGACGCAGTTTAGCGATGTACTTCCCAATGGTTTAGCTCCTCATCGTGGCTGGAAGGTGTTCCTGGGTGTAGGACTAACATGTACAACGGAGGAAGTTGTCTTCCCGGCAGGTCGCCCAACCTAAGAAAGAATCCGGCGTTTCCATTAGGAAGCCTGGATAAGAGTGAACCAGTGCCAAGATCCGCCACCGTCTTGATATCAAAGTCGTATGGTGGTAAATATCTCCCTGATCCACAAAGGCTGCTATTGCCTGTCATGATGACGACATGGGGCCTACTTTGGCCAGGGTGTCCTCGGAATTCCAGGGAACCACAATGGTTTAACCAGCAAATCTCCGAAAATTGGTGATTATGCTGGGGTCCGCACAACTAGTGCTGACGGGCCGTTCAAGTATTATGTTAACAATGTACGCCAGTAAGAAGACAGGAAAAAGCTCGCGACCGCATCAGGAACCTTGTATAACTTCAAATCGAATATTTGGCTTTTCTCATTCAGTGCTAAGCTCTCTTTTGAAAATTTGAGCACCACTTCATTGATTATTGTTTATTGCTGATTTAATTAAGTTTACTAAACGGTCTTGGTTTTCTAGCCAAACGCCGTAGTTCAAGCGAATTGGAAGCGCTTGACGCCACGGAAGCTGATTTCATACAATGGCAAAACAGCGGGCATTCGCGAACTCGACGAAGGGGAACGATGCCACAAACTCGAAGCCGCACATCTGCAGACAGGGCCATTCGAACTCCTCTTGTGATCCGTGTCAGCAATATCCGTGCTCATCGTGCTCCACTTACAAATCGGCAAAGGGGTCAAGAAGGGATTTTGGAGGACTGGTTCACTGTTTGACATACGGTAAGGTTTTCTGACCTTCTGTAACCTTTGACTTTTGACCTTCATATAAACGCATTTGATCGTCGAGTGACTCGAGCGGGCGCCAGTAAATCTTTTACTTTTCCCTGTAGCGTGCAAAAGTAGCCCAGTGGGTTCTGCTCACTCTAGAGACTCGTCGAGCATCATATCTTTCTTCTAGGCTCTTCGGGAAGAACGCTGACCATCGAGTCGGTGGTCTTCCTGCAGTGCGTATAATCCCAAGGAATCCATTCATGAACGGCTGTTGACTATCGGTTGTCATTCATACGTACTACGTGTCTGGCCCACCTTATCTTCGACTATTTGGCGTATAGAACGGTATCTTTGATTTTTGATCGTTGTCCCAGGTCGGAGGTTCGGATCCCATCACTTGCTTGTGTTAAACGGGATATTCCTAGCATCGTTTATTCGACTGCGCGTTCGATAGCGCTGAGTGATCTCTCATCCTGCTTACGCAGCGACCAGGTTTCTGACGCATACGTTAGGGCAGGAAGAACCGTTGAGTCGAAAAGGTGGGCATGGAGTCGGGTGTCCTTTGTCCTCTTCACTGCATCTTCTATGCTTTTGAAAGCTCCCCAAGCCGCTCGTTTCCTTCTGTTCAGCTATGGAGCTAAATCGTCCTTCATATTGATTTCCCGACCTAGACCCATAACTGGAGTATTCGGAGATATTCGTTCCGTTGAGCGTGAATGGGGTAGACGAAACCAATCAGTTCTTCATGAACATCGTTTTAGTGAGATTGAGTCGAAGACCAATCTTTCCACACGCTTTATCAAAGTCAGCATGTATACGTCCCGCTTGGCTAGTGTCTGGTTTCATAAGGGTGATGTCATCAACAAAGCGATAATGTTGTAACTGGACCATCGATTTTCACTTCAATGTTATACCATCCCATTGTTCGCATGACGTTCTGGAGGCTGGCGATATATAATTTTGGTTAGATTTTATTGCCTTGCCTAACTCCCTTTTGACGTCAATATTGTTGTAGAATGGTGAAATCTTGGTTGTAAATTTTTTTGTACCGCTGACGAAGAATCTTTGTGTACTGGGTAGGGACTCCTTGACTATCAAGGGCTTCCATGATTGCTTATATCTCAATTGAGTCAAAGGCCTTCTGTAAATCGATGAACGTGGGGCAGAGCGGTCTTTTATACGCTCACGATACTTCAGTGAATCTTGTTATGTGGATGTGGTCCATCGTACTAAATCCTTTTTGAAACCCTGCTTGCTCACATGGTGTCCATCGTCCTCTGTTCTGTCAATCCTGTTTAGGATGACTCGAGTGAAAAGTTTGTAGACGACAGACGACAGGTAGAATGGGCGATAGTTGCCTATGTCGTGTAGGTCGCCCTTCTTGAACAACAACACGGTCTTGCTGGTCTTCCACCGACTAGGAACTTGCATTCAGACAGGTAACGCGTGAAGAGCCGAGCCAGTGTGTTTACGAGGACAGGCGGAAGGTTCTTGAGATGTTATGATCTTATTCTGTCCAGACCTGGTGCTGTTCGATTTTTCACCAACGAAATGCCGTGTCGGATTTCGGATGGGAGAACCGGTGGTACAACATATCCAGCCTGCTTTATTTCATGTGAGGGGAAGTGGATGTGGCTATCGAAGAGATCTGAGTAGTATTCGTGAATGATTTTCTACATCGGCTTTCTCTGCGTTGCAACTGTACCGTCTGGGTGTCGGAGTGCAATCATCTTGGTCTTGTAATTGGCGAAGCTTCGGCGGGCTTTGCGAATACTTTTTCCAGCCTCTGCAGCTTCGACCATTACTGCTGCTCTTCTCTCTTTAAGATCGGCTTTTATCGCTTGTCTGCATTGTCTCGCAAGTTCGGACGTTAGTTCGCGGTTGCCTTCAGGTTGTGCGATTCCACGCTGGCGTATCAGTTCGAGAGTTTCTGGAGACAGACGTGTCTTGGTGACTTTCGAACTCTCAGCTTTCATAGCGCAAAAATGAATGAGCTTGAATGAGCAATCGTATTCATCGTTGATGTTGTCGAGAACGGCATCATCCCAACAGCCGACTAATGAATTGAGAAAGTCCCAGTTTATGGTGGTTCTGAGACTTCTGTTTTTGAATTTCGCCGCTTTTTCTGCTTACCGCGAGAAATTAACTCTTGCACGAAGGAGATGGTGGTCTGATCCCGTGTAGAATTTTAGGACAACTGCGACATCGGTTAGGCAAAGCCTTCTATTTACTAAGATGTGGTCTATTTCGTTATGGTACTCTCCATTGGGAGGCTCCCACGTCAAGCGTTGAGGGTGGGGCTTCTGTAGTTGCATGTTACTATGGATGGTCTTGTTCGCCATGATAAACTCAGATAGCCGCTCACCCTGCCCGCTCCATTCTAATCCATGGGTCCCAATGTGACGTTCCTCAAACGTTCTTCTTGGTTCAATCTTGGCATTGAAATCTCCCGTGATGGCTTTGAAGAATGTATGGTCCTCTCTGTAGAACTTCTGCAGGCCCATATAGAACCCTTCGACTTCTTCTTCGTCATAGTTTGATGTCGGCGCGTAAGCAACGAAGATTGTCAAAGCCGGTATTGATTCACATCTTTTTAATTGTAAAGGTCCAACTCGGGTTGTTAGTTGATCGAATGAATCGATGTCCATGAAATTACTCATGTTGAGGAGAACACCGACGCCGCCGACACCTCTACTGTCGCACGGTCCGAGGAACAGTTCTTCTCCATTGTCAAAGACGGCGTTGAATGGGTGGCGTCGTTTCGTCTCGGCCGTGCCGATGACTTCGGACCTTATCATTCTTGCTAGCATGAGCAAGTCTTCGATCGAGAACTCGGATGCAAGTGTACGTGCATTGTAGGTACAGATCGTCACCATAGTTCTTGATCCAGGCAGCTTCCATTGGACCTGAGATTTTAGTAGCCTCTCCGTACTCGTCCTACCCATCACTGCGAAATTGGGGACTCTTTAGGGGGAATGAGTCCTGTTTTTTTTACGGTGTTTTGCATTTTGGTACCCACGTATTGCTTGCTGGGCTCTGAACGTGAGGGCTGAATTTACTTACGGGCAGCTTGCCATGCACTCGCAGAGTGAACGTGGAGCTTATTTGTTGGAGGCGACTATGTGTAGCTGAGGGAATAGTGCAATGGCAATGGCGGATTTTATTCGAGAACTTTGTGGATTTATGTAATTTGTCTTATAGGCGGCTTAATTGAACAGCGTACAAGCGTAAAAGTTTTTTATCCCAATAAAATTGAATTTTGAAGTCCTAAAATCAGGGAATCCTTTTGAGTGATTTTTAACAATGACTTAGTTGTTGAACGTTTTTCCAGAATTTAGTAGTTGATGTGTGCTAAAAAGTCAAATTCGGTTGGGAAGAGCTTCAGTGACCACGCTAGTTGAGACAAAGTTTTGCTAGCCCACATTTTGTTCGGCTCGTGGTGTTAATTATGCGACATGACTTTCATTAGTTTTCGCCGATCACAGAGATTCCAATTAGATAATAAGATGGGATGAATCCCTCGCTCTTGAAAGATGCGCCATGTATTCTCCTTAATTTAGAATTCATTTATTAACTCGCGATGACCAACCGATTTATCGTGTCAGTGATTTTATCCTTCCAGAGGACGATCTAGTACCAACTTACCGACATCGAATGGATAGAAAGCGTGGTGAACCGAGGATCTATTACCAATTTACCGATCTCGAAGGGATGGAGAGCGTGGTGATCTCGGGACACGGGTTGTGCATTACAGGACACGCTAACCACTGCACTACAGGCGCCCTTAGATTCTTATTGTTGCCGCAACTTATCGGCTTCTTCGAAATACTTCCTTCATTTGATGGTTTTGCCAAGATTCGAGGAGTCTGATTTTGAATGTAGAGTAACAAAAAAATCGGCGAGAACCTATTTTTCGTTCTTTTTTAAAAGGAAATTTGGTCTCGGAAAATGTTTAGGAGCTCCATCTTGGTTTGGCTACTGAGCGGAAAATCGTCAATAATAGTAAGAAAAAGGAGAATCCGTGCATCGCTTATCACTGTGCTGCCAAGAAATCGGTCATTTTTGATTGCATAATAGGAGGCCAAAGCAAGCTTCATAATGACGATCTCGTGTGGCACCCATTTATCGAGCTTCTTCTTCTGCTTGAGGCCCCGCCCCAGAAAAAAAAAACTTTGTGTAACAATCATTGCTGAGTGCTTGTGTTATCTTTCGGGTTTCTAGAGGGTTTGCTTCGTTTATCACTTTTAGATGGGGATCATGGTGATCATCAACTTTTGATGGACGAGTACTACCTTCTTCATCATTTAGGTTATTTGTACCTTAAAAGCATCATTTGAACCAGCCTGAGGGCATTGTAAATTGAGTGTTGCGGAATGTAAGCCAAAGTATTATGTGGAGAATTACTTAGCAAGGATTAAGCTTTAAATCATTGGCAATAGTGTGGGCTTTGAATACACAGTTTTTCATTTTTTATTTTATTTTGCATGAGCCATCATCACATCTATTGTGCGAATCTCAGCACTTCTAACATTCGATTCGTTTTCCTCCCATTCATCATCCACAAAGGTGTTCAAACATTTCGCGTGTTGTTTCTGCTGCTTGTTGAAGGGTTCATCTTCTTAATGAATGCCCAGTGAGTGCTAGTCGAGTCGACTCTCCTTGCATTCTTGACGTTCTTGACGTCTGTGGCGTTCACGCGCGGATTGGATGAGGCTTGGAGGGGAGCGTTGCGTTGCGAAATATATTCAAAGAATTCGTCATGGGAATATTTGCCGTTGTTTTTGCACTCAGCTCTATAAATTTAACGATATGCTGGTATAATTTTAGGTCAGCTGTGGCTCCTCTACACATTATCTGTACTTGTGACTATTCTCGAGTTGGCACTTGTCTTTCCGTCTTACCATGTAATTTCATACCTTTTTTTGCAAACGGTAATCGGATACATGATGGTATCGATTTCAGCATTTCTCCCAAATTTGCTGTATTGCTTACCGTATGTAGCGACGTATTCCAAACGATACTGTGAACTCTCTTTTTTTTTAAACAAGAGACTGGAATATTATAGATTTGTTGCAGTGACAACCAATGATCGATAAAAAAAATGTTTTAGTGACATACCGTATGCTGTAGTGTTTCCTTCAGTGATAACTAGTGTTTTGAGCAATCGCAAATGGTACTTAACGTGTTTTGAAAACTGAGTCTCCTTGGACATAAGCTTAATATCACGTACGGTTAACGGTGACATACCAAACAGAGAGATCTTTTTAAAGACAAGAGTACTCGAATTAATGAATAAGTAGTCAATAAATTGTTGTTCCACTGTCCTTTAAAATAGATCGTAGTACCGGAAGAAAGCTTTCCAATAGACCTGTGCTCACGTTTGCAACGTCATTGTCATAAAAAAAGGATAACGTTCTCGGCGTTGATCAATCTCAGAGGGTCTCATCCCTCACCATGCACTCGACTTCATCGAGCATCATTCGAGGTGACTGAAGGCATATATAGCCTTTACAATGACTCGCGGTGGCCTGCCGATGTGTCGAGCCAGTGGTGCTATCCTCCCTGACATGTCTGCTATCAGTTTGCCAACCCCGATTAGATGGAGGACTAGGCGAGCTCTGAGCGCAGGGATCGATCTCATGTGTCTTGAACACGGCCTCTGACCACTGAGCCACATGCGACCAATGGGTTATCATCGTTACATGTCGATAAAATCCAGGTTGTGAAATATTTTAGAACTCACGATTAGGTTTCCGATAATAAGATTCTCCTTGGTGACCAAGACCTAGTTTTTTGTCTCGCTGTACTTCCTGAGAAACAATGTTGGTGTTAGACACGAATGGATAAGTTGTAGATTACAAAGTAGAACCACTGAGCTGATTGCCCTCTTCTGTGTAGTATGACTGATGGTACTGGTTGTCCATAGAGTGAACATTGTGAATTCGGAGAACGTGTTGAAAGGCCTATACATAATGTCAAGCGCCACTGACAGTGTGTTCTTTCGCGCCTTCGCACCTAAATTTGATCCCATACATGCTCGACAATGTACGTTTGAAAACCGATATGATCGCGTTTTTTTTCCTTGAAATAAAAAAGAATAGAAGGAATGGTCTACCTATCTTGCACAGGATGATGATTGTTGACGATTGCTGTTGAACTATCAAACATATCACGGTGGAAGTGGTTCATAAGTGTTCAATTTTTCCTTTGGAAGGAATAAACGTGTCAACATAGTGATGGGAGGAACACAAAACAATCTTGTGGCTGAACAGTTGATGGTTGCCGATTCATGACAAGTAGTTGTTCCAGTTTTCGCTTTAAAACAGACCTAATTTTCATTCAGAGAAAGAAAATTCCGTATATAATACAGCTTTATATTAATGGATTGTCTCCGCTGTTATCTTCATCGACTGACAGCATTTTAGGTCCTCGAATTTACTAGTGATATTGTGGCATTCGTTATAAGCTAAAATCCAGGTTGTGAAATATTTTAGAACTCACGATTAGGTTTCCGATAATAAGATTCTCCTTGGTGACCAAGACCTAGTTTTTTGTCTCGCTGTACTTCCTGAGAAACAATGTTGGTGTTAGACACGAATGGATAAGTTGTAGATTACAAAGTAGAACCACTGAGCTGATTGCCCTCTTCTGTGTAGTATGACTGATGGTACTGGTTGTCCATAGAGTGAACATTGTGAATTCGGAGAACGTGTTGAAAGGCCTATACATAATGTCAAGCGCCACTGACAGTGTGTTCTTTCGCGCCTTCGCACCTAAATTTGATCCCATACATGCTCGACAATGTACGTTTGAAAACCGATATGATCGCGTTTTTTTTTCCTTGAAATAAAAAAGAATAGAAGGAATGGTCTACCTATCTTGCACAGGATGATGATTGTTGACGATTGCTGTTGAACTATCAAACATATCACGGTGGAAGTGGTTCATAAGTGTTCAATTTTTCCTTTGGAAGGAATAAACGTGTCAACATAGTGATGGGAGGAACACAAAACAATCTTGTGGCTGAACAGTTGATGGTTGCCGATTCATGACAAGTAGTTGTTCCAGTTTTCGCTTTAAAACAGACCTAATTTTCATTCAGAGAAAGAAAATTCCGTATATAATACAGCTTTATATTAATGGATTGTCTCCGCTGTTATCTTCATCGACTGACAGCATTTTAGGTCCTCGAATTTACTAGTGATATTGTGGCATTCGTTATAAGCTCATATCCTGCCAACGGTTTACCGCCTCATCGTGGCTGGGAGGTGTTCCTGGGTGTCGGACTACGATGTACAGTGGGGGATTCGTCCCCCAGGCAGGGTCTCCCAAGCTGAGAAGGAGTTCGGTGTTTCTATTAGGAAGCCTAGCTAAGACTAAACCAATATCAGGCTCCACCACCGTCCTGGTATTAAAGTCGCATGGTGGTAAATCTCCCTTTGATCCACAAGGTCTGCGACTACCTGTGGTGGTGAAGACCTGGGATCACGTTGACCTCAGAATTCCAGAGAACCACAATGGCTCAACCACCAAATCTCCAAAAAATGGTGATTATGCAAGTATCAAGTATCAAGTATAAGCTCATACGAAATTAACGGCCAGCGTGAGGTGTATATTTTCGAAATAAGCTGTCTTTTGAAGGTTAAACATCTATTATGAGGAACCACTTTAACAAATTTTGAAGACAAAGGTGGATATTATATTCAGGTTAAAGCAGTCCAAATATAACGGCTTAAAAGCCTTTATAGAAGTATTTCCAGAACATTCTTTAAGTGAAGCGCGACAATGCACACCACAAATGCCTCATTCAATCCAGTAAGCGTTTAAAAATAACTAAGAAATAAACAATATTGCAACAAAAATTGACGCTCAGAGGAATTTACTTTAGACTGTCATTGATGACAAGAACGAAAAAGTAGAGGGGGCCGCCAATAATGAAATACATGAAGAAGAGGAATCAAGAATGGCATCTCGACCTGGAGTGGACACGAAAAACGCAGATCATTTCGTTCACGAAGATTCAGAGATACTCGAAGTAAGTCTAACGTGAAGCGATTCGCCTTTTGCAAATCCGAGCCAAGTGAATTTCTTGATGGTATTTGCACTCATTCACACGGAGATTTGCTTACACCGCTATCTGAACAGAACAATAAGTCAAAGAGAGGGAGAAAGGAGCTTCCGATTGCGAACACCCAAAGGCTTCCGGCAGAAAACACAAAGGTGTCGAAGATGCAACAGACGGATAAAGCAGAAGAACGAAAGGCGTCCACTTCAGCAAATATCACAGTGAGTGCGATGCTGTAAGAACTAAATAAAATATAAATATAATGTGGTGTGGTCCGGAGTACGATGGTGTGCAAGATAACACGCATCACAATAGAAATAATGCGTGAACAAAAAGTGCGGTCCCGAGGACCTCAAATTGAACCGAAATTGGTCCCCAAGCACTAAATATAAATGTAAATATAACTTTGTATATACTATTAGTTTGTAAGTTGAAGGCAATCGAAGTAAACAAAATAAGTTGAAAAGGCTTACAAACATTAGTACGAACGTTGTTCCATTCCAGAGCATTGCATATAGGGAATAGTAGCCTACATACGACGCGTATCCCTAGAGCAATAGGGCAAAGTCTTTGCTATAATTCGTCATGCTCTCCCTCAGCTCCCTAGTCTTCGTAAAACTGAATGTATAAATTTATGTCTAAAGAATATAAAGAATGAAATCTTTTAAAAATTCTAAGACCTATTATCTCAATACAAGAAAGTCCGTGATAGACATGAAACTAGACGTCGCCACGAGCGGCACCCAATAAAATGCGAGTGTCTGACGTTATTTGTTAACCAGTGACAACCCATTCGTTAACATTTAAGAGCCTTAATCTCATATTAAATTTACCAGATAAACTTGCTTTAATCACACTATGAAATGTTGTAGCGGAATATTTCTCGAGATTATAGAGGTCATAACTTTTTATTCTCATGTCAGTTTTTCTCATTATCATCATGCGCCCTTGGCCCACCAAGCCTCCCAAGCCTCCGGGGTCGGCAAATTGGTACCAGACTTGTCTGGGAGGATAGCAGCACTGGCTCGATACATCGGCAGGCCACCGCGAGTCATTGTAAAGGCCAGATGTCCATTCAATCACCTCCAGCGATACTTAATGAAGTCGAGTGCATGGCGCATCACTTAGGGATTGATCAACACCAAGAGCTTTAACCTTTTATTATCGTTATACTCTTTTTCCCAAGTATTCTCAGCCTATACAATTCTGATAAAGGTTTTTCTCATACTGTTCACAAAAAAGTCCTGAAATATGGCATTTTCAGGATGATTCAGTAAAAACGGCGTTATCCATATCAACACTCCCCGAGGAGGTAGGCATCGACAAGAATGATGTGCTTTCTGCTATCAGAATAATAATATTTATTTGAGCCAACTTAAACTTAGCCCACATGATTTTGAACGATGTTAGGAACTTTTAACTGCTTGTTTGGAAATTTACTATTTATCCATTCCTTGTTGAACTGATTTCTGATTTGATGTTTAGAACGATAATCATGAAAGTTAGCTAATTCCTGTAGAAAACAAAAATAAGAAGATGATCAGTTGTGAACTTTAACAGGAAGCTAGAAAGTATTCATTTATTCGCAATGCTAAGGAAAATGTTTCAACATACCAGCACAACTTCGACGATGTCAATGTTGGTTCCGACTGCGACCCTTATGTGAGCGGTTTGGTTAGTTGACATCTGTTAGATTAATAAACGTAGACTTTTGCATTAAGGACAAACAGCGGAAAGAAATTAATAAAATGGACATGAAGAAGTTGAAAGCTTATTTCTCAGAGACAATGTCGAATACAAGTCTGAACAATGGTGCGCTATATACATATCAATTTTTGTGTATAGTAGTCCGTATGGTTCGATTAAATGTGAATTCAGAGAGAAGATCACAATCGCCGAAATTAGTTACTGCTCAATCTTCAAGTGGCGCATCCACGCCAACCGGATGTAAAAGGTTTCCTTCCAAACTAACACTACGAGTAAGGAAGACTCTCACCAAAGAGGGGAAATTTTCCACCCAAAAAAAGAGCAATTCTAACACATCCGAAAAACCCAGCAATAATAATATTCAAGCTGCTAAAAACATAGGAATCGGAATTCTATCTATGCTTAAAGGTATGTTTCTTTGGTTTGTTCTTTGTCTTCTTTTGTAAAATAGTGGTGACCGGAGAAAGGTTATTGTATGTGAAATGAAACAATAGTTTGACTTGGATGCTTGGATGGCCCAACCTAACTAGTTGTGTGGCCCCTAGCATAATCTCCTTTTTCGGAGTTTTGGTGCCTTAGCTATCGTGTTTCCCTGGAGTCCCGAGGTCAGCCTAGCCAGTCTGCCCCAGATCGTCACCTGCACAGGCAGTCGCAGCCCTTGTGGATCAGAGAGAGATTTACCACCATGCGACTAGTTTGATACCAAGATGGTGATCGATCATGGCATTGATTTACTCTTTGATAAGCTTGCTGATGGAAAAGCCAAACTCCTCAACTTGGGTGACCCTCCTGGGAAATGATTCCCCTTAGCTGTACATCGCAACTCCACACCCAGGAACACCTCCCAGCCACGATGAAACGGAAAACCGTTGGAAGGAATAATAGTTATAACAAAATTAGTAAGGACTTTCTAAAACCGGAAGCACTCAACAAAACTTGTACGCTTTTATTTATTAAAACATGATCTGATTCTAAACATAAATCACTTTGCAGTGAAAAAAGAGAAGAAATCACCAGTGAAGAAATAGCTATCACCATTTAATGGATATGAAGCACTGTTTCCCATAATAAGCTGAAAAAATGTCAGATATTTTGAAAAACAAAAGAAAAAAGACACAAACAACAGGCTTCGTGTAACAACTTTGTACAAAAAAAGTATGGTATCGTCAAAAAATCAATCTCATCAATATGGCTGAAGATCATATATTAGTTTTATACCACGTACCACTTCTGCGGTATTCTATTTCTAAATTCATGGAGAGCAAAACAGTTATTAAATTTCCACTAAAGGCCTAAAACTATTGGGTTAAACCAAAGAGCTTAATCCTACACTTAAAAAGAACTGATTTTTCGGTCTGGTATAAAACATTCTGTAACCTCTTCCACTCTATAGCATGATGACATCTTCGGATCATTTAAATTTCAATGAAACACCTTTTCAATGCCGGCAAAACTTTGGCGCGAAGTAAAAGTGAATTTTTTATAACAGGAAAACTACGGTGATCGGATTTTAAAGATGAACGATGACTACTTGTTGGTGTACAAATGAATTACCCCGCCTCATTTTTGTGACTAGTTGAGTCCCCACGACGCTATAACCGTTGCAATCAACAATGGATATTTATCGAACCCACCCGTCAGCTGCGGTAGAAAAAGGCCCACTTCATAAATATCCACTAAAAAGGTGAATGTGTTTAAGCTTAACAAACTACCGCATCCAACAAACTTGAACACATTCCAACGTACTTCCAACCCTTAATCATCTTAACGAAGGACGAACAATGTAGTGATAGTCCTTTCATTCACCATGGTACTGATTCGACCTCGCTTTGGGCTCGCATACCTTCCCATCTTTCCTGAGTCGGGAAATCTCTCGAAGTCGTCCGAAACCAGGTTAGCGTAGTACCACCAGTCCATGTGGGTAACGCTGTAGCACGGCTATCCTACATCTCGAGGGAGCATTAACTCGATTAGCATTCAACAACAATCATAACAAATATGTAAATCCTGAAACAGCAGCTCGATATACATGCAAGGTTTGGAGACTTAGGTGTAGAAAGCGAGGATTGTTGGGATCCGCAGGTACATACGAAGATAAGGCATGTAAAGAAAAAGCTTAGCTCAGACCTCATAAGCTCACAGACCCGTAAGCACACTTACCGAGGAATGTATTATCTATTTATGATAGTGCACTGATTTGACCATGGAATATCTCAGGTTAAAAGTATAGTAATTACGTAAGCTAAGTTCTCAGCTCACATTCAATGGGCAAATGAAAATGGAAGAAAAAAAATGGAAGGTTACGGTGAAAATCCTTAGAAGGCTGATTTACAAGCTTTATTTCGCATTTTTAAATTAATTATAATGACATGATTTCAAACAAGAGTAGTTATTCCACAGCAGTTTGTCGTCGGTACAAGAGGTTTCATGGCACGTACTACAACTAGGACTATATCTTTAGAGAATTTCCGTTATAGACGCTTTTCTCCACGCCACATAATGTCGAATAGAAAGGGTATCGTGGTATGAATGACTGAAAAGTCTCCATGATAACACGGTTTCGAGAAAGGAATCAAGTTTTGACGTAGTTTATAAACTGCCATAATAAGAAACAGGACCTCCATATTATCTGTGTCCAGTGTTGTACCGGCGACACCATTGATTGACTCTTCATAGGATGGCGGCGGTGGTGGATGAACTTAACATCACAAGAACATTTAAATTTATTTACAGTATCATCTCAAATTTTTTCCTCTTCTGAAAAAATAAGCAACCGTTTGTTCCGCTCCATGTTGCATACGATGATGATATCTCTAGTGGTGGTGCTGTTGGTGCAACTGATGAAGTGCATGGCATATCCAAGTTCGCTGCTGTTGGTTGAGTAAAATACTTTGCGTTATTCACAGGGACCGTACCCACTGTTATAGGAAAGCAAGACTCGATATCTCCGTTAAAGGTAGACATTGTCTTAAACTTTACCTGAAAAGCTTTATTGCTTAGAAACCTGAGAAAATTTCAACGCTTCTTTGTTAAAGATAAAAGTCAGAAGATGCGCAGTAGCACTGTCTCCACTACATCTATGGCATCTCATTTCTCTGCGGTTAAAAAAAATTTTTAGAACAATTTGGTACTCTTAAAATCACAAGATTAGTGATACCATCTATCAAAAATGGCCATGTTCGATTTTAATGCATATTCTCAAACAGAAATAGGCTGGCGTTCATAGAATACAGTCATTAGTTCGGCCTCCATCATAACGAAACCAAATCCTACATCATCAAAAGTACGACGAATGGCTAGTAATCAAGTCCTACCCTACTAAGAGACCTTTTTCGAACAGTATGAAAATTACTTTATCGATGAGGTCACGAACAAATTAGTACACAGACACCAACGTGCATTAAATACCTTTGTCAACCCATGTTTGGGATGCAAAAACCTCAGCAGCTCTATGGTGTGCCTAAAAGCCAGGAATTCATTTATGGCTATTATACATTAACCTACTGTCATTTACAATAAGGGCGTAGAATAACGAAATAAATATAACAACCAAATAGCCTTAACAGCCTTTCCTACCTCGACTATGTATTCGACACTGATTATTGCACAGCTATTGAATGTAGGCACGGTAGGAGGCACTTGTAAGTAAAGTTGCACATTTCCTTCACTTTTCTTCTCTATACAAATATCCTAAATAGGGAAAATTAGACATCATGAGTTTTGAACATCAGGAAACCATAACTAACGTTCTTTATATTCATGTTGAGTAGATGCGAGGTGTTATTTTACTCTTTATTTACGCACAAGCTGACGTTTCGGCGGATTTCGCCTTCCTCAGAGCCTGGGAAGGTCATGTTGACTGCAATCTATTTGGGCAAACACTTCCATAACCAAATACAGAAAACGCTAAACCAAGATTTCAATTACATTGGACACAGAATGGTTACTTTGCGCATTCACTGCATTCTATGAGACCTCCACTAGATATGTCTGTACCTGGAGACCAACCGCACAGAGTTTACACGGAAGCGTAATGTGCCTCTCACATCAACACAGCAGTCTTAAACACTACCCAATATCACGCATGATAATGAGACATTCCTCTCTGAGGTTCATTTTCGGATTCTTGGAATTAATCCAGAATGTTGTCCCGAGGAGCTACAGTTTCACAGCAATTGGAAACGGCTATTTCAGGCGCCAGGTTCCGCGATTCTTCCTTCTGCTTTCTTCCTGTACACACGCTGGTGGCTGTTCAAAACATGTTTCTCACAGGCGCCGTTTTCGTGCGAGAGGGCTGAGAGGAGAGGTAATGAACCAACATGTTTTTACTACTTGGCTTTCGGTACCACTTCGTAATGTAACCGTTTCAAAGGTCCAAATTAGCCTGTCAGAAACATGTTTCAAACGTCCAAATTAACCTGTCAGAAACCTGTTTAAAACGTCCAAATTAACCAGTCAGAAAACGAAAACCACGTGATATATCTAGTGGAGGTCTCATAGAAAGCAGTGAGTGCGCAAAGAAGCTATTCTGTGCTCAATGTGAATGAAATCTTGGTTTAGCGTTTTCTCTATTTGGTTATGGAGATGTTTGGCCAAGTAGATTGCAGTCAATTTGACCTTCCCAGGCTCTGAGGAAGGCGAAATCCTCCGAAACGTCAGCTTGTGCGTAAATAAAGAATAAAATAACACCTCGCATTTGCTCAATACGAATGTAAAGAATTACTCGATCAATGCCGAGGTTAATAGAAAGTCGGTCGTGGGAATCATAACTAACATTATTTCAACCAACAAAAACACAATTTCGCTTTTCGTCTTTTTTTACACCACAAGATGCTTTAACACTACTCTCGATATTTCCACCTCTTTCTTCACCCAATAAAAAGGAATTTGATGCCTGTTCATTTCGGAATTCTCTTATTTAATATACACTATTGTCACAGTTGTCCCAGTCATGCTGTTCGTAGATGAAGTTCAAGAACAAGAGAACTTAACACATTTCGACGTTCACCTGTTCTCCTGTTGCCAATTTTCGTCGTTGTTCGCGTGAATTGTGACCGCATTCATTCCGACGAAAACTCTCTTGATGAAATGTGCAACTGTGTTCATAAGCTACGTACTTCGAAATCTCCAAGAGTTTCATAGTTGCCTAAGTATAAGGTATAAAGTATAGTATAGTATAGTAGTATAATAGGTAAAGGTATAAGTATAATTAAACCGCATCGAATATTAGCCATTTATTTTCGGTGCGAGCAGAAAAAAAACTCATCTTTTCAAGGCCTCAAACAATCATTAAATAAATGATTTTTGGAATTGAATCAATTCTGCCAAGATTTTGTCTTCTCAAGGAATGTCCTTGAATAACGGTTGAATTGACTCTTCTTGGAAATCTGTGATGGCTCTGTTGGAATTTTCTACCGTAGGCGACCACCAGTTTTATGGATAGGACTGAACTCTCCCAGATAAGCGAGTCATCAAACTGCCAACGTCAAAGTTAAAATTGGTTGATTTGACCCAGGACGGAGTTGAAACTGCAAGATGCGTGTGTTGCACGGCAATTCTAGTCACTGTGTCCCTGATGGCGAATAGTAATTCCGTGAAATATTCTATATAATAATCATCAATGGGTTACTGATTCACGTGGCAAACGTTGATTTCAGGTGTCTAAATGCAATGTATAGCTTCGAGCATATCTTTCCAATACGGTCACTAAAGCCACGTATGAATTGGAAATTTCCGTTTGGAAGCTCAGTCGTAAGAGTAAACTTATTCAAGAAGCTACCATACAAGTGAATAACATGTAGTATGGTGATGGTTGCATATTTTTATGAAACAGTTGCCTGACGGCGCCTCAGGCGCAGCTGCCTGGAACACTACGGTTAAACAGCCTGTTGTGCTCGAACCCATACATACCGTTATTAAAAGACACGCACAATAATTAATTAATTACTTTCTTACTAATTTCTTACTTAATTACAATCACATATTACTTAAATTACTTCGGTTTATATTTCATACGGGCTCTAGAAATCCTTTCGCACGCTTCGGTGTCTTGCAATCGTCACCCACGACGGTGTACGGACTCGTGTGCAGGTTCCGATGTAACATCAGAATCTTTTATCTTCTGTCTTCATTAAAAGGCTGAATGTTAGCCGAGCGTGATTTCTCCTAGGATTCTGACACATTCATGTTCGAGCGTTCAAAAATCTTCAACAAAGACATTCGTCGTCCATTGTGGTTCGGCAGGAAGTCCACTGCCCTGTTGCTCAGATCCTCTTAAAAAAGACAGCGATTCATATCTCACCGTCCAAATCTGTGGTTATCTACCCAGTTCCTCAAGGAGGAAAGAAGCCGAATTCTAGCAAGCAAGTAAGCAAGCAAAAATATAAAACTCCAGACCAAAAAGACAAAAAAAAATTTTTTTCGAAGCTAAAGAGTAAAGAAAGATGCTAGTTTTGTTTCCATTATCTTTCATTAAGTTTTTTACCTTAACGAAGTTTTTTGAGGTGTCGTTTTTGACGACAGCATTGACCACGACCGCTTCACCGGGTACGTATCCTCTTTTGGATATCTCCCACTATGGAAAAGCAACTGATAAACGTAAATGCAAACTCAACAATATGGAAGAAAAACCATTTTAGTTATAATAACAGTGGAATCAGAAGACCAACCTCAACGGTTACTTTACCGTGTCTGAATAATACAACGCCCAAATTTTTCACTGTCACCTCTCTAACTGGAACCGCTACTTCAGGCATTAGATTCAGATCAAGCATAGGAACCACTAAATTTAAAACCTTCCAAAAACTTGCTTTTTATTTTAAACAATGATGCCTAGTGTTAAGAATATAAGAAGAGGCATTGAAGACTACTACTAGGAGCAAAAACAAAAACAGTACACACCAATCAATATGAAAACATTTTTTGATCGATTTACTGGTATATTTGAATAAAATCTTCCAAGCAATAAGTTACAGTTATTCAACTTTCATATATGCATGAAGAATCATTCTCTTAACTCAACAACGTCTATGAAAGATGTGGACCAATTGGATGTTTCCATTCATGACTTTGTTCAAATGGGATAGACCTTTTCTACTCAGGACTTCGCCGCACGTGTACCGCAGTGGCTACGGTTTCGCTGCAATAAACACGTGATCTTTTGTTCGATCCCAAGCCTAGGGTTCAGCAAGCGTTCCATCCCACCGGGCTGAGGAAATTTGTGCTAGACTTCTCCGGAAGGATAGCAACAGCGATTTGATACATAGGTAGGCCAGCGCAAAAACTGTATAAGTCAAAAAAGCATTCGGTCACCTCAAACGATGGGTTAAGAATCGAATACATGGCACATCACTCAGGGAATGATCAACGCCAAACGCTTTTGTTCTTTTATCCAAGAATTCTTATTTGAATACTTACTTGGATGCCCCATCTTCACTGATTGTGCGGAAGCCAGCACAATTTCCATTCTTTCGGAGTTCAGCTGGCCTAGCTATTGTGGTTCTCTGAAGTTCCAAGGTCAGCCTAGTCGAAGTCCGCGATAGGTCGTTACCATCACAGGGAGTCGTCACCCTTATGATCAGAAAGAGATTTGCCACCAAGCGACTAGTTTGATACCAGGACGGCGGTGGGCCCTGGTATTCGTCTATTCTTAGCTAGCCTTCTTGATGGAAACGCCGGACTCTTCCTCAGCTTGGGAGACCCTGGCAATGGGATGAATCCCCCCGCTATACATCGCAATCCGACACCCAGCAATATCTCCCAGCCACGATGAGGCGATAAACCATTGGGAGTATCCACTGATACTATTTTTACTATATATATGTATTTGTTTTACATTCTATGTAAATATTTATGATTTTTTCAATGGAGTTCTTACCAAGAATTCACTGACATAAAAATAAAATTACGTTGTCAATTGTCAATGGTCTAGCAGAAACACACGTACTATATCTCACCGCTCCTGTATGCTTGTTCGCTTAGTAATTCTAATTACCTACCCAAGTTCAACGTGGGTGTTCCATGAGAAGATATAAAAACTTTCTCGTTCTCCATAGTCACTCGCATTAGGTGGTCAAAATGCGTTAGAACATTTTCTTCAGACAACACCGTTCATGAGACCTCAAGTAGAAGAGCAAAGAAGACCAGGGAGACATTTAGCGCTATTACTTCAGAGGAAAACAGTAACTCCCAATGTTGTGCAGTTTCTGACATCTCGTTTTATACTTATAAATGGTGTCCTCCAATGGACGTGTGTTACTTTGAGAAGAAGCTCAACAAGATATGGAAAGTAGCATGAGTGACCCTTGGTCCTTTAAAAGAAAAAATCGTGGACATATTAACGAATGGAAACCGCCGGGCTCTTTTGTTTCACTGCATAATTCTTTCTGAGTCATCATATCACTTAATGGATTAAAATTTAAGGTAAAAAAAGAAGACTGACGAAAATTCTTCTCCATATGGTCACACCCACAGTTCGACTTCCTTACCTGAAGATCACCAAGCCTTTATTCCCCCGGGGTCGAGAAATTGGCAACAGACCTGCCTGAAAACAGTTCACTCCTTTCAAATCAAATGTGAACGCTCCAGTCTAAGTATCTCAAGACCCTAAAGAGAATCAAGTTGACCACCCTTCAATGTCACTCATAAAGATGACGACATTTCTCAAGAAATAGCCAAACCCATTTGCTAAATCTGCGTGGATCTGCGTGGATAATGGACGCAAGGTCACGAATTGAATGTGAGAACTGCTGGGTTGATGTGAAGATGAGTAGAATAAAAGTTATATGCTCGTGGCAAATTTTATTTTTTCACAGCCCAGCCGAATAAAATAAATGATAAGGCGTTGAGCGTTAGTCAATACCTGAGATGTGAGCCATGCATTCGCTTTCATCGAGCATCGTACACGTGAATGAACACCTATATGCCCGATATAATGACTAACGGAGCCTACCGATGTATAAAGTCAGAGCTGTCATCGACCCAGACGTCTAGTGCCAAATTGGTGACCTCGGCGGGATGGAGAGTATGACTAAGGCATAAGATCAAACCAAAGACCATGCGTCTACTGCAGGCCACCTCTAATCATGCGGTACAACCACCTTTCCAGATCGGTATACATATATAATGCATAATACAAACAAAAAAGCAGTCATGAGTAAAGTCGATGATATATCAACTGTGTCACCTGTAGTTCCGTTGATCGTAGAGTGAATTGAGCGGGCGCCAGTAAATCCACCATTTTTCCCTGACGCGTGCAAAAGTAGCCCAGTGGGTTCTGCTCACTCTAGAGAGCCGTCGACCATCATATCTTTCTTCTACGCTCTAGGTTAATAACTCTGACCATCGGGTCGGTGGTCTTCCTGCAGTACGTGTAATCCCTAGGAATCCAGTCACGAACGGTTGTTGACCATCGGTTGTCATTCATACGCACTACGTGTCCGCCACACCTTATTTTCGACTGTTTGACGTATAGAACGGCATCTCTGATTTTTGATCGTTGGCGCAGGTCGGAGCTTCGGATCTCATCCTTTACTTGTGTGAAACTGGATACTCTGAGCATCGTCCTTTCGACTGCGTGTTCGATAACGCTGAATGATCTTTCATCCTGCTAACGCAGCGACCAGGTTTCTGATGCATACGTTAGGGCAGGAGGAACCGTCGAAAAGGTGGGCACGGAGTCTAGTGTTCTTTGTCCTCTTCACTACATCCTCCATGCTCTCGAAAGTTCCCAAGCCGTTCGTTTCCTTCTGTTCAGCTCTGGAGCTAAGTCGTTCATCGTATTGATTTACCCACCTAGACAGACATAACTGAAGCATACGGAGCTATTCGTTCCGTTGAGCGTGAATGGGGCAGACGAAACCAATCCGTTCATCATGAATATTTGTGAGATTTAGTGGAAGACCAATCTTCTCACACACTTTATCAAAGTCGGCAAGCATACGTTCCGCTTGACTAATGTCTGGTGTTATAAGGACAATGTCATCAGCAAAGCGAAGGTAATGTAACTGCCGACCATCGATTTTCATTCCCATTTTATCCCATTCCAATGTTCGCATGACGTTCTGGAGGGTGGCGCTGTATAATTTTGGCGAGATTGTATCACCTTGGCCAACTCCTCTTTTGACGTCAACGTCAATATCGTTGTAGAATGGTGAAATTATGGTTGCGAAATTTTTGTACAACTCACGAAGAATATTTATGTACTGGGTAGGGGCTCCTTGACTACCAATGACTTCTATGACTGCTTCTATCTCAATTGAATCAAAGGCCTTCTTTGGATCGATGGAAGTGAGACAGGGCGCTCTTTTCTACTCTCGCGATACTTCAATGAGCCTTGTTACTGCGTGGATGTGGTCCAACGTACTAAATCCTTGTCGAAACCCTGCTTGCTCACATGGCTGTCCTCTGTTCTGTCAATCCTGTTCAGGATGACTCGAGTGAAAAGTTTGTAGACGACAGACAGTAAGCAGATTGGGCGCTAGTTGCCGATATCGTGTCGGTCATCCTTCTTGAACAACAACAAGGTCTTGCTGGTCTTCCACTGAGTAGGGACCTTGCATCCAGGCAGGTAATGTATGACGAGCCGAGTCAGTGTGTTGCGTGGACTGGCGGAAGGTTCTTCAGATGTTCTGATCTTATCTTGTCCGGACCTGGTGCTGTTCGATTTTTCAGTGAAGAAATGGCATGTCAGATTTCGGGAGGGAGAACCGGTGGTACATCATATCCATCCTCTTTTACTTCATATGACGGGAGGTGGACATGACTATCGAAGAGATCTGAGTAGTATTCGTGAATGATTTTCTCCATTGCCTTTCTGGACGATGTTATTGTTCTGTTTGGGCGTCGGAGTTCGATCATCTTGGTCTTGTAATTGGCTAAGCCTCGGCGAGCTTTACGAATGCTTTTCCCAGCCTCTGCAGCTTGGACAATTACTGGTGCTCTTCTCTCTTTAAGATCTTCTTTTATCGGCTGTCTGCATTGTTTCGCAAATTCGGACGTTAGTTCGCGGTTGCCTGCAGCTTGTGCGATTCCACGCTGGCGGATCAGGTCGAGAGTTTCTGGAGATAGACGTCTCTTGGTAACTTTCGAACTCTCAGTTTTCATAGCGCTAACGTGAAGATCTTGAATGAGACGATCGTATTCCTTGTCGGTGTTATCGACTACGACATCTTCCCAACAGCCGACTAATGAGTTGAATAAGTCCCATTTTGTGGTAGATGTGGGACTTCGGTTTTTGAATTTAGCGGCTTTTTCTCCTTTCCGCGAGATATAGAATCTTGCACACGAAAGAGACGGTGGTTTAATCCCGTGCAGAATTTTGGGACAACAGGGACATCGATTAAGCAACACTTTCTATTTACTATGATGATATCACGACATTATATATAAGACCAAGAATGACCAATCTCCAAGACAACAAGCTAAAAGACGGAAGGATATCTTGCATGCTAAGGTCAGCTTTCGCTACCTTCAAGGTGCACACGATTCCAAAATTATAAGGTAAAGCTCAACAAAGCCACTGTGCATAAACGGAATTATTTCTCCGGGCTACAATCTTGAAAAGATGGAATAAGCAGGAAATAATTGCCCACATCTGAGGCGTCCAGCATGATGGCACTGTATTTAATTGTGAGTTTAAAAAATACTAACCAGTAAAGAGACGCTTGTCGGTTTTGTTGAATCGCCAGGGACGATCGAGTACCACTTTAACCATATAACGAATATATCCATAGAATCCTCAAAGAGTCAATTCGAATACCACATTCAACAACGGTTTCGTAAATAAGTTTCGTTCCGTCAATCTAACACACCTTCGAAACTTGGAGCACATTTCAAAGGTAACGTGAATAGAAATGGGAACCTATAGATACCAGCTTGTAGCACCTGAATGATCAAATAAATGGTAATCGCGGAATTCACGGCAAAGATTTGTGCTCACATTCACGTTCTATATGTGAACGCTGAAAGACTAAATGTGGACTTGACTTTCAGAGTTTTTGACGTGGTAAGAAGTCGAAGAAGACTGTGATTTTGGACGGTATACCGCGAATATAGAGTACAACGAATTGAAGGTAGGTCTACCTGTTTAGCACCATATGCTGGTGCCCAAGCGATTGATTCGCAATCCACGAAAATTACTGTCGCAGAATAAGGCGCTGTGTAGTTTTCCGTATGTGTTGTACTGTAGGATCATCGTTTTTTTCAACTGATTTGCTGTGACCGGCAAATAACATGGTGATAAATAAAAATGTTTGATCGTTAGTGGTAATGGCTGTCCTGCGATGTTCATACATTTCCCGCAATTCGCCAATAACTCAGTAGTTAGTGGTTGGTAGTTTTAGTGAGAACCAGTCACTGGAGGAGAATTTTGTTCTCAAGTGCCAACTACTCTTATGCGACCAAAAGTCATTAGACAATTTTTGTTTCTAGATTAACTCATATTTTAATCAAGGTGAGGATATTTAACATTTGGAGTCAGACGCATCCCTAATTTCGTAAGGCTACCAACCCCAGAAGACACGTAATTTTTCGCAGCAATGAACTCAGATGAACTCTTGCTGACTGATCTGTCCGATAGCGTGCGCATCATGTCCTCACCGGCAAAAATCTTCATGCTAGTCTGTTGGAACAGAAGGCTGCTTCAGCCGCAGTACTGAGAACATCTGAGTACACTTTTAATCTGTGTAACACACGCTCCTATCGTATCATTACTAACATTCTCCGCGCCTTGACTACTTATTGCCTAGCACACTTGCCTGCCTTAGAAAAGAGACTGATCGAATAGAAAGTGGATCAAAAGATACTCGTGAGACGAAGTAAAAGACTAGAAAGGAAAGAGTCATATATGACTCGTCCCAGCTGGTCAACCATTTCGGAATGATTGTAAATCATGTCACGCTACAATACTCCTTCTCCACCCAAAATTTTGTTACGACAGATCTGATGTAAGCATTCGCAGGTTTTGTAGCAGTTCAATATCACCATGTATAACAGACCAACAGAGAAATTCGCTCACCCATCTGATCGCCTGAAAAACAAAACGTTGCGGAGCATCTATGACATGTCTGACGTCTTGTCGTAACAATGTGATCGGGACGTAGACGAGAAATTAAACGTGTTGAAAAGTAACCGTTGAAAAACTGAACTACCAGAACAAAATATTTAAAGGAATATTGAGCAAATCTTTAAATCGTTTGTATCTAGCACGGAAAATACTATGCGATTGATTAGAAAACAAAAAGCCTGTAGTGCTCACCTCTTTGTTCTTGATCGACGCACTTCCCAATGTGTATACGCCCGTCCGTGAATTACAATTTTTAGTGATCTGGCCTAGAATCTGTAAAATAATTGAAAGCTGTGTAATTCTTAAAGACCAGACCACCAAAATGCCACCATGTTTTCTGTTCAGATGTATGCTTAGGCGCATGTAGCCTAATCGTTAGAGCCGCTCTGCCTTGGTTATCGGTTCTATTCCGCGCCTTGGACAAGCCAAGCCACCCATTCCTCTGAGCTCGCTAAACGAGACCAAACTACTGTTGGAGGATAGAAACACTGACTGGACACATCGGTGGCTCTCGGAAGTCGTCAGAATACTGGTCAAGTAAGAGCGTAATCACCTTTGCGACGTTTAAGCGAGTTGATGGCTCATGGCACATCCCTAACTGATTGATGGATTTCATGAGGGAAAGCGTCAAACACTTTGCGCTTTTGTTATTATGTAATAGCTTATAATTGCATAACTGCAGCCAAAATTATTCGAATAAATAAGCCTATAAGTTGACTTTGAATCTAATTTAATCCAGAAATCAATCCAGAAACCGTTCTTTTCTTGAAAAGAGATTTTTAAGTGACCATAAATTGCCTAAACAAACAGAAAGTCGATGAATACTCCACGTCTATATGCAGTTCTACTTCTTTTAGAATATTAACAGAATTCTGAAGAATTACCGAGTTTGTAGCAATGTGCATAATAGCGTGTCATCTACTTTTAAACTTCTAAACAGAACGACTGTCACCAAAAATTTACAGGAGTCAGTGGGTGGGTGGCATAGTTGATTTCTTCGGGATTCGACTAGGGGCTAGTGCGTGTCCAACGGCATCACTAGCATAGAACTAAAACAACCACTAAAGGTTAACTACCATTAACTTAAACCTGTATGAACTATGTGTAATTTGACAAAACTATCTGCCCACCTAGAGTAGTTTAATTTAGTTAAAACCATATTTAAATAATGACATTTCTAAGGTCTACTTTATCTACTGCTGAGATTTCTCTCAGCATGCTTTGCTTCTAATTAACGGTTAAAAATATGTATGGCTCATTGTTTCTCGATATACGTGCGACTATGTGAGTCATAGAGTGACTCATACTTAGGCAAAAATAACTTCGGCCTTTGAACGCTAAGCAAACATCGCTGCTCATAGTGAACTTCAATGATTGAAATAAAAACTGTTACAACATATAGGTTCTAGCCAACCAGAAGCAAAAAAACCTTCTACACCGCTAATGTCTGCGATTCCTAAGCATGCGTTGAAGAATTCAAAATATAAGTTCCCCTTCAAATTTCTTGAAAATTTGCATTTTGAATGAATTTGAGGTCAAGATAAATACAACACGGACTTGCCAAAAAGCACTAATCGGCACGGTCGCGAATGAGCCATTTAATTTTGTTTTAATTTCATATCAGAAATAACAAATAAAGAGAAAAGCTTCTATTCGGCAGGGAATATACAGTCTTGCCGATTCCTTAATTTTACGATAAATTTTTGACTCATTAGATAATACAAATCAGGGGCGGACAGCACAGTGATAGTGATGCCCGTCATGGTGCTAGTTCGATTCCGCTTAGGGCCAACCAAGCCTCCCATCCCTCCGGAGTCAGGAAATTGGTACCGGAGTTGTCTGGGAAAAAAACACTCTCTGCAATCCAATTGGGAACGCTCCAGCCCGACTATCATAAGACTCCAGGAAGAATCGCTCTACCAGCATTCTACGACATTCAAGGTGAAATGAAAATCCTCAAGCAGCAACCGAAGCCACAAGTAAAGTTGGAAGATCTTCGTGGGCAGTGGATGCAATGAAACAAATCGAGTGTGCGAAGTGCTGGGATCCGCACAGTGGACGTAAAGATGGGTCATATAAAGTAAGAAAATAAATAGAAAATAATACGAATTTGTGGAAACAAATGTATTTCAGTTATCTATAAAGCACACCATTCTAACAAGTACAGCGCAAAAGCCAATGTACCGATGTGTTTACTAAAGGCGTAATTTCTCTCAAATACCTTTATAGACTCCTTGAGTTCTAAATGTACAACGCCGTCGACATTCGTTCCCGGATAAAACACAGCTTGTGGATTACTGTACTCGATACGTATAGAATTCTGATGCATCGAAAAACTAAACTGATATGAAGTACGTGCAAAAACTTGACAAGCCATTGTATATGTCAACCTTAATCATCGGTAAGTTTGAAAAGTCGGTTACTATTACTACACACACACACACACACACACACACACACACACACACACACACATACACATATACACATACACACACATACACATACACACATACACATACACATACAATATACATACACATACACATACACATACACATATACACATACACACATACACATACACACATACACATACACATAAACACACACATACACATACACATACAATATACATGCACATACACATACACATACACATACACATATACACATACACATACACATATACACATACACATACACACACACACACACACACACACACACACACACAAAGATGAGAGAGAGAGTTGCTACGATGACTCAAATATGAAGAAACACGTTCGATATCAGCATCACCTCAATGTTATGCTAAGATAACAACGAAATGACGTCAATGTTAAGGAGCATTTTCTAGTTCAGTGCTTTTTGCGGGAAAAAATCAACAAAAGCTCGAAAATCCTTCCAGCATATTTCAATAAAGAATTCCAACTATTCGGAAAAATACCAATGTTAGTGAATAAGAGACTTTCGATGGCTTCGGAACTGATATAGTAGTCTTGGCAGTCTGTCAATGCCGCTTTTCTGTAATTCTCTCCTCCTCGGTCTTACATTAACGCAAATTGTGCGTCTCTCTATGGCTGATAAGAGCTTATACTATTATCAGACAAAACGCTTCAATTCCCAAGACCGACATTCTATTAACCTTGGCATCGATCAATAATTTTCTGTCTTTGATAAATTGACCCAATGTTATTAGGACAAGAACTATCCCTTTACGACTAATGTTGCGGCAAATATCGTCATTGTCAGCGCTTGGAAAAGGTCCAATTGATTGAAATCCCAATCATTCAAGCACTTTCATAACCCTAATGGGGGAAAAAATTAAAGCCTAAGTTCATCGACGATTGTTTTGTAGGCCTCCACTCTGCTCTACTCAAGAAGAGATGAGTGTTTTGAATTATTGAATTAACAATCACAGTGTATAAAATCCACCAAAAAGAAACACGAAGAAAGCTGCCTTCTATTTTGGATGTTCCAATTAACCTGGGCCAAAACGGTAACCTTACAAGGTTGTACCCCAAAACTAAGCAAAAATATATTATTCAACTACTATTGTTGTGATTATGGTCACTATTATTACTATTATTGTCATTACTGTTTATTATTATTATTAGTAGTAGTATTGTTATTACTTCCAACGGTTTACGGTCTCATCACGGCTGGGTTGTGTTCCTGGGTGTCGGACTGCGATGTTCAGCAGGGGAATTATCCCCTAGCAGGGTCTCCCAAGATGAGAAGTTCGGCGTTTCCATGAGGAAGCCTTAAAGGATAAAGGATAAAGCTCTCGGCGTTGATCAATCCCTGAGGGATGCGCCATGCATTCGACTTCGTTAAGTGTCGTTTGAGGTGATTGAATGCATATTTGGCCTTTATAATGACTAATGACCATGGCTCACCAAGCCTTCCATCCCTCCGGGGTTGGCAAATTGGTACCAGACTTGTCTGGGAGGATAGCAGCACTGGCTCGATACATCGGCCGGCCACCGCGAGTCATTGTAAAGGCCAGATCAGGAAGCCTTGCTAAGAGTAAACCAATACCAGGATCCATCACCGTCTTGGTATCAAAGTCGCATGGTGGTAAATCTCCCTCTGATTCACAAGGTCTGCGACTGCCTGTGGTGGTGAAGACCTGGAGCACTTCAGCTAGATTGACCTCGGGACTCCAGGGTGCCCTTATGCTGTGCCCCGCACAACCAGTGAGGACGCGCCATCCAAGTATTCAAGTATGTAAGTTTAAGGTCTTCAACTGAGTAGATGAGTCGTTCCCCATTCCTACAGAAAGGATCAACACAGAATACTTTATGTTTCATCCTTGAATTTGCTGTGACGCATACTGCGGCAGCTTTATCAAATTTAACTAACCGTGAAACACATCAAGAACTCTTCTATGAGAGCAACTCTTATTCTCTTTATCTTTAACTACACCCACTCTTAACAACACGTAAGTATCACCATTGGAAGAGTAAATTCACTTTCCACTTCCTCGGAAGCGGGGTCAACGTCGAATGTCTTACATTCATTTATCTTTATCCTTCGCATACAGTGAGGACGCTTGTAAGAAACATGTCTTGAATAGTCACCAATGTGTACACAGAAAAAGGGGGGAAGAAGAGATCGCTTGAATTTGCGCGATAAATAGCCATCTCCATTGGATACGAAATAGTAGCTCCTTATGATAGTTTTAGAGCAAAAGCGATAAAAATCTCACAGACGATAAGCTTAGAGAATATAAAGTCGTTCATCTCATACGAAGTAGGCACAGCTATTAAGCGATCATTCCTCTAAATGAGTGAGTCGTAACGGCTTGTACGAACATGTGTGCGCAAAAAAGCTGCAACATCCACGACCGACTTTCTATTAACCTCGGCATTATTGATCAAGTAATTTTTCGTATTCTTGTTGAGCAAACGCGAGGTGTCATTTTTATTCTTTATTCACAATTAAGTTGACGTTTCAGCGGACTTCGCCTTCCTCAGAGCCGCTTTCTATGAGGCTTCCACTGAGTATGTCGCGTGGAGACATCACGCTTCCATGTGAATTCTGTGCGTTTGGTCACCACGCGACATACCCAGTGGAAGCCTCATAGAAAGCGGCTCTGAGGAAGGCGAAGTCCGCCAAAACAGCTTCTTCGTGAATAAAGAATAATAATAATAACACCTCGCGTTTGCTCAACAAGAATACGAAAAAGCTGCAACATTTGCGCGAAATGCCAAGTTGTTTGCTGCATGAGTTCGGGTACGTTTTGGCTGAACACTGAATCAGCAGAAAAGAATAGTTAGGTGCTAAACCTAGACTCAAACAAGGTAACCCATTAGACACACACGTGAGAATAAGTTCACTTTCCATTTCCTTGGGAACCGGAAAAGCATAGGAAAGAAGAATTTGAAGTCGAAGTCACCACGTTCATCCAGAAGTTTAACATATCAGCTCGCAAAAGCCTTGAGAAAGTTTGAATAAACTTCCGAAAATCAAAGAAAACCCACATGGAGGAGTGTATTGTGATTAAACTTAATGACCTCGCCCCATATCCTAGGTTAGTTTTCTGGCCTGAGACACATTCCTCGGCCAATCGAACTCTAGGCCACATGTCCCCTGTAGTAAATGGACGACACAAAAAAAAAACGATAGGTTACCTAATAGAACTCTTTTCCATGAAGATGAAATCATCTAGGTTTCGAGTCTTGAGAACTTTAAAATACGAAACCTGGGAAAAAGTTAAACACCGAGAAATAAATGTTGTGTTAACAACCTCACGTCACTCCATCAGGGACAAAAAAACATTCCACTTTATTTTTGCACTTTAACACTCCTTCCTTTAAATATGATGTATTGATTTTAAGACGGCTCACTTCCGGTCTTTTCAGTATTCAGTAAGGACTGATGTCCGTCGACGCTCCCGTTAAGAAAGTACGAGAAAACTTATCAACAGAAAGACTGAAAATATTGGAAGCTACATGGAGAGCGTGAAAAGAATACCATTGGAAAATGAGAATCCATGAAACTACTTTTCTTCGGTCACAAACAGTAAAGCTGTTTACCACCCCTTCCTCGCCTCCTGTATACCGTTATCGATTTTTTTTTGTGGTTTTTCGAGCTGTTTGAGCCATTTTTCACCTATGGGTTGTCGGAAAATCAAAGAATGTAGAGATATGGTTTGCTAGATGGTGTGTTCGCTAAATCTAGTCGGAGGCAAACGAAGCGTTGCTTTTTCCGCAAGCAGCTGAAACACTGGTCTTATTCACTCGCTCATGTGGACTTTACAATCAACCATTCCTAAACAGTACTACTAAAAAGGTTTTAGCATTAATGATATCAATATCAGTAAGGAAACAGTACAGAGAGCAATCGCAGATCCTTCATACATTGCTCTTCCTTCTTCAAGACAAGAAATTTTTCTTTTAAATACCAGACTGGGAAATGTTTATGCTTACAACGACGCTGAGATGTGTGCAAAACTCCGGACAGCTGGTGTCTGAGGTGGAGGCTGAACACGCTGTTGCC
The DNA here is from genome assembly GCA_009735665.1 of Angiostrongylus cantonensis. Taxonomy (NCBI): domain Eukaryota; kingdom Metazoa; phylum Nematoda; class Chromadorea; order Rhabditida; family Metastrongylidae; genus Angiostrongylus; species Angiostrongylus cantonensis. The sequence goes on from MQTX01000202.1 coordinate 197,024, forward strand.
CTTTCAGGCGACTAACGCGCTCATCACCACACCGTGCGAGTCTAGTATTTACATTTATAACATTTCAAACATGAAATGCTAGACATGTTGCTAATAGTCATCAATGATGGTTTGCTTGATAAACTAGCAAGTAGTATGAGTCCAACAGAAGAACAACACAAAAAAAACATGAATTGAGATATTGATCAGCAAGAACACGGAAGTTCAAAAAGAGCGAAATGTTAGGCACGACGACACTTTGACGACAGGGCGCGTTTTTCAAAAACGAGCACGCGCGACAAGAGCTGGTTTTCTTCGCTGTAGCACCGTATGAATTAAATATGCTTCATATTGTAGAACGGGACTGTATTCGCTAATATTTTGGCTTTAAAAGTAGGAAGGAAGACGTGTTGTAAAGTGCAGCAGCATTTGCGCAAAGCCGGTCTGCTTATGGAAATAAAAGATTGAAGGATAAAGTGTTCGGCGTTGACCAATCCCTGACGGATCCGCCATGTATTCGACAACTCATTAAGCATCGTTGGAGGTGATTGAAAGCATATCTGACTCATTTAATGAATTGCGTTAGTCTACCGATGTATCACGTCAGTGTTTCTACGCTCCCAAAGAAGTCTGCTACCAATTTTCACACACTGTGAGAATGGAAAGCCTGGTGAGCCCGAGGACCGAGGTCGAACCATTGACAATGTGTGCTTTGAAGGACAACTAAAAGCTCTGCCCTACCCGTGCTTTGAAGGTCAAAATCCTAAGCTAAAATATGGAAGAAAATCCGCAGACCTAATCAAAAACTTACTTTGTTATTTTGTTATCCTTTTCCGCTAATGGCGATTTTTACATATAATTTAGAGCAGTTAAGGTTGTTTCTCGCAAGGATTTGACCGATGTTTCAAGAGGTTCTAATATGCTTCCGAACTATTACAGTTTAATAAACCTGATTTAGTATATCTCACAGCAGATTCGAGGATAAATCGCAAAGCATTTGGAGCTTACCAATCCCGCAGGGATGTGTCGTGTATTCTGTCTCACTGAGCAGCATAGGTGGTATTGAATGAATACTTGCCCTATGTATTTATATAGTTACTTGTGCGCTCCTACCGGTGTATCATGCCAGCTTTTTTTCTGTCGTTCCAGCCAACTCGTAGCAAATATCCGACCCAGGGAGATAAAGGATTTTCTCTGAACACAGGAGTGAAACGATAATTTGATATGCACTGCAGGGCACATCTATCCACTGTGCTATGCCCACCTGCGTAAAGACAATATACGTCTGGAATTATAGTCTATCGAAGCCAAGACATCGTCAAACATGGACGTTTCGTGAGCATCGGTGATAATGAGGTGATGTACGGCTTCTCTGGATGAATGAAGGTATCCGTAGGCTTGTAATTAGTCAGTGTATATCAACGCTGTACGGACGCGTGTGGCACAATGGTCGAGGGCGCCCTGCAACACACATATGGGATCGATCCCACTGCTTGTTGCTCACCAAGCCTTCCATCCTCCCAGGGTCAACAAATTGGTACCAGACTTGTTTGGGAGAATAGCGGCACTGGCTTGATATATCAGTAGGCCACCGCGAGGCATTGTAAAGGCCAGATATGCATTCAATAAACTCCAAACGATGCTTAATGAAGTCGAATGCGTGGCGCATCCCTCAAGAATTGATCAAAGCCAGGAGTTTTATCCTTTTCCTCCTTATATCGAGACGGTGAGCACAGGTTTCGTCCAAAAAAAATTTTTGATTGGCTCTGCAAAAAGAGAAAAAAGGCGAATTCGCCAGGCATGTGGGACGATAGGAGAGAATTTCCTGTGATCATCATGACCGACAACGTAGCCGTTTGTTAGCGAAAACCTGTAGCTGATCAAACATTACAAACAAACAAAGCTGTTTATGGACGTAAGCGGCTAGGCTATGCTCTATGTTCGGATTGTCGGCGATATTAACAAATGAGCTGTATGTTTTTTATTCCACTCTATTATCCAGATGTGTTTACTTAGTCTGTGTAGGGGAATATGGAATATTGTGATTATATGGAATATTATATGTTTTATATTGTTGAGCTTACAAGAGCTTGATAGAGATATTTATTTGGCTAACGTCTCGACGTCTTCGTCTGCGTCACAGCCGTCGATCCGAGCCGATGGTCCTCAGTTCCTCATCTCCTCATCTCGATGTGGCGTCTTCCTCCCGCATTGAAACCAATCTTACTCAGTGAAGCGTTTCGAATGATGTATACTCACCGGACGATACTCTTTTGTAGAGGGCGGCTGATGTTGATATGATCACCAGTTGATAATAATTTGCTAGTCTAATTTTTATTTAATATTTTTCAGTAGTTTTTAAAATATTATATATATATATGTATATGTGAAGTAGGAATATTGCGAATATATGTTGTATGGTTTCGATTTGTTCTCCATGAGTGCCCACTCCGTCCTCAGTGAAGGAGTGTTTTCTAGAAACCAGATGGTGATAAACACAGCACTCCACGGCTGAATGAATATTCATGAGCATCAAAATGTAATGTACAACTAGGAGTTCATCAAAGGGCTGATTCACCAAAATTGAAAACTATTTGGACATTTTTATTCGAAGTTTGAAAACCTTGCTCGATATAGCGGTCAGGAATTAAACCGCCAGGTATCAATCCTTCCACCTATCCATAAGGACAATTTAGAAATTTGCGCCATCTCTATAGTGAGTCTCTATAGTGACCCTTTCATTCGAACCTCACAAATTCAGCTGCTTCTTTAGCCGAGTAGAAAGAGATACGGTCAATTGGTCTAAATAAACTGACACGGAGAACTATTATCACAGTTGCAAAGCATTATAATACTGTGATATGTAAAGGACTATATACCCTAGGCTAAGCAATCTCTTCATCGTTCTTTAATCGGCCAAGTGATATCAGACTTATCTGGGAGGAGAGAAGCACTGGCTGTATACAATGATAGGTTCCCCAAGTTATTATATAAACCAAATATGCATTCATCATCTGAATCAACACATATCTATATCTAATAGGTTTTTGTTCTCTTCACTCACTAATTGCTACTTCTCTGTTGTGAATGGGCATATGCATGAAAGCTGTGCTGTGGTTCCTGACTTAGTTAGGCAAGCTTAAGATGAGTCTGTCGAGAAATAACGCAATAAAATAAGAGTACCGTTTGAACAAATGGTAAGAATATTTCAAAACCGACTTTACTTTAACCTCGGTATGTGCAATCAATATGTATTCTTTCTATGATGAGCTTACACGATGTCGGTCGACGTCTTCGCCTTCATCAAAGCCGTTGAACCGAGTCGATAGTTCACGGTTCTTCTTTGTAAGGATATTAACTATAATGAAATAAAGGAAGAGCTCACGGGGATAACTTCCCTTTTGATATGGTGAAATACTCAATATGAGTTGCAGCTCTTACATGCTTGTAAATTTTCGCCAAACAGATGTGCACTTTACCAAAAGTTTACAGTGTTGGTATGAAAAGTACTGAATCATTGGAAGCAGAAATGCTTCCTACAACGGCTTCAGGCAGCCTCTAATATTTTGCGATGTATTTGCAATCATAATGTAGTGGGATCACGTTTAAAATCACACTAGTCGTCGTCATATCCTCGGCCAACCGGCACCGCTTTTTCAAATGAGAAATCAAGCACGCCTGTTTTCCACCCTGAAATCACCAAACGAGGTTTCCTGCTTTCGTCACTACAAATCTTCTGTGGATGCGTCGGACTGACAAAGTTCAAGAAGAGCCAAGAAGACGCCGAGTGGAAGAATTAGAAGTTTCGAAGATTCTGATCATGCCAACAGCAGGACAAGTGACGTTATTTACATACACACCCACAAAGCATATTCGGATCAAAATATATACGGAATTGCAAAGCAACAGCACAGAAGCACCACATTTTTCATTTCCCTTACGAAACAAAACCAGTAAAGACATCTTCGCAAAACACATCATAAGGGGATGTTCGAAGACGAACCATGCTGAAACCATTGTATCTTGAGGCGACACAGAATGGGCGCATTCTCTAAGAGCATTCCAGATACCATACTTCAATAATAGACCACAGTAAACCACCGTACTTTCTCAAAAGGTGGATCATAAATTACTCTCATCATATTCTGCTCACTCATAGCCACTCAGCAATTTTTCACTCGAAAGTAGAGCCTAGTTGTGCAGAGCCAAACGAGTTCTAATAAATGAACAATTTAAATTTTAGCCAAAAGCCTTTACTGCAACATGGATACAGTAGATTGGAAAGATTGAATACCGCAGCTACATCTGTCAGTGAAGTTTAAAATGAAAGAAAACATTCAAAAAAAAAGTGGAAAAAACTATAAAGACAGATACTCGACACTATTTCGGCGTTCAACTAGAAGAATTAGCAGGGAGCGTGTGGCGCCGTGGTTGGAGGCGCCACTGCGACGAGCACGTGGAATCGATTCCTGCGCCCATGGCCCACCAAGCCTTCCATCCATCCGGGGTCGGCAAATTGATACCAGACTTGTCTGGGAGGATAGCAGCACTGGCTCGATACATCGGCAGGCCACCGCGAGTCATTGTAAAGGCCAGATATGCATTCAATCACCTCTCACGATACTTAATGAAGTCGAATGCATGGCGCATCCCTCAGGGATTGATCAACGCCGAGAGCTTTATCCTTTTTTATGGTTGATGACTGCGCCACCTATCAGAAATTGATGCGAAGATATGGAGCCAGGTCGAGAGTGACCTCTGGGCATTCCTCCCTGCTATTCATTGAGGGATTTTTGGCATTTATTCAAAAAGCCTCAAGGAGTTTCCGCGTTGGTGTCTTAGTCTCCTGTGCAAAGATATTCGCTTTAACTTCAAAATCGTCTCCGCTGTGCTTTTGTATCCTATGCGTACCTAGTGGTGTACTTTGTCTTGCTTTTCGTTTCCCATCTAGGTGTTCTTCTATACGGATACACAAAGGTCTGCCCGTTTCGCCGATGTATTCATCTCCACAATCATTGCAAGAGATCAGGTATATCGTACCTGAACTCATGCAATCACCGTCGCTGCCGGAAGGGCAAATTACGTAATATGATGTTTCGCTTAGACGGTCATTCAAGCGGTTACGAACTAACTAACGACGTAGAGGATCCGGTGGTGTTTCAACTAGCGCTACCGATTCCTCTAGACCTGCCCTTTTTAGGCATCGTTTTATAGCTATGCCTACTTCGTCGCTAATAATGGGTAACATAAACGGAACTTTCTTTTGGCCAAGTGTTTCGTTTCGGTCGCGTCTTTCTCCTTCTAAACTTATCTCGTGCGGTAACTACTTCGTAGCCATTAGAGATGGCTACTTACCGAGCTAAGTCACGTGATTCCTCCTCTAGTTCTCTGGTTGTGCACACAGAGGTAGCTGTTCGAAACATATTTCTCACAAGCGCCCCCTTTGTGTGTGATGGATGGGAAAAGAGGAAATGAACCAGGATGTTTTCGTTACCTGGTTTTCGGTACCACTTTGTCATGTAACCTCTACTTGATAAGTTGATTTGAACGTTAAGAAATGGAAGCCAGGTCTCTTTCGGTTTCTCCCGGGTGCATCTAATATACTCATACTGCTCATTCAATAATTCAAAGCATCTGCCCATCTCCTCCTGAGTAGAGAAGATGACAAAACAATCATCTATATACCTGCAGTAGAGTAGTGGCCGGAGTTCGATAACCGGAGCTTCTATTCTAGACATGGACACAATGGCGAGAGTTGGTGCCAACTGCTGTCCCATTGCCAGCCCTGTCATTTGTGCGTAATACTTCCCAGACCATCTAAAGGTCGAGCAGTTTAGGTACTCTTTTAAGAGCAATAAGCTGCTGGATAGGCAAGCCATCCATGTGTATTCCTCCTTCATGTTCAACAAGAAGTTCGTGGATGGCTTGCATTGCGGAGCCATTCGATACGTTGGTGTAGAGCGCGGAAACATCGAAAGGCTCCATCACGTAAGCGTTGTTAAGAGACGCGTTATTAGCATAGCTATAAAACGATGACTAAAAAGTGCAGGTCTTGAGGAATCGGTAGCGATAATTGAAATACCACCGAATACTCTTCGTCGTCAATTAGTTCGCAACCGCTTGTATGACTGTTTATGTGAAACAGCAAACTGCGTAATTTGTTCTTCCGACAGGGACGGTGATTGCACGAGTTCAGGTACGATATACCTGATCTCTTGCAAGGATTGCGGAGATGAATATATTGGCGAAACGGGCAGACCCTTGTGTATCCGTATAAAAGAACACCTAGATGGCAAATGAAAAGTAAGACAAAGTACCCCACTAGGCACGCATAGGCGATAAAAGAAGATCTTAAAGAGAGAAGAGCAGTAGTAGTAATGGTGGTCGACGCTGCAGAGGCTGGAAAAAGCATTCGCAAATCCCGCCGAAGCTTCGCCAATTACAAGACCAAAATGATTGCGCTCCGACGCCCAGACGGAATAATAACAGCGTCCAGAAAGGCAATGGAGAAAATCATCCACGAATACTACTCAGTTCTCTTCGATAGCCACGTCTACCTCTCGTCATGCGAAATAAAAGAGGATGGATATGTTGTAGCACCGCTTCTCCCTTTCGAAATCCGACATGCTATTTCGTCGGTGAAAAATCGAAGAGCACCAGTTCCAGAGAGTATAAGATCATAGCATCTGAAGAACTTTCGCCGGTCCTCGTAAACATACGGCTCTGATCTTCACACTTTACCTGTCTGGATTCAGCGAAAGACTAGCAAGAGCGCGATATTGTTCAGGAAGGGTGACGACCACGACATCGGCAATTATCGTCAAATCTGCTTGATGTCTGTCCTATACAAACTTTTCACTCGAGTTGTCCTAAACAGGAGTGTCAAAACATTAGACGAAGAACAACTATGTGAGTAAGCAGCGTTTCGAAAAGGTTCAGTACGATAGACCACATCCAAACTATAGCAACACTATCACCATTCTACAACGATATTAACATCGACTTCAAAAGAGGAGTTACGAAAGGCGACACGATCTCGCCAAAATTATTTGCCGCCAGCCCCCAGAACGTCATGCAAACAATGTAATGGGACAACAGAGGAATGGAAATCGATGGTCGACAATTACACCACCTTCGCTTTGTTGATGACATCGTCGTATAACACCAAGCATCAGCCAAGCGGAATTTATGCTTGCCGAGTTTGACAAAGCTTGTGGAAAGATTGGTTTTCAATCAAATCTCGCAAAAACTGTTTATGAGAAACAGGCTGGCTAAGTGTGTCCCATTCACGCTCAATGGAACGAATATCTCTGAATGCTCCAATTCCGTCTAAGTCGGGAAATCAAAGCATTCAACAACTTAGCTTCAGAGTTGAGCAGAAGGAAACGAGCGGCTTAGGGAGGTTTGAAGAGCAGCGAGGATGTAGTGAAGTAGTGAAGAAGGGAAAAAGACCCGACCTCGTGTTCACCTTTTCGACTCAACAATACCTTTTGCCCTAACGTAAGCGTGAAAGACCTGGTCGCTGCATAAGCGGCGTGCAAGATCATTCAGCGTTATTTAAAGCGCATTCGAAAGGACGATCGTAGGGGAGTATCCCGTTTCACACAAGTTGGGGAAAGGATCTGAAGCTCAGACCTGCGTCAACGATCAAAAATCAGAGATGCTGTTCTGCTCGGCAAACAGTCATAGACAAGATGGAGTGGACACGAAATGCGTATCAATGATAAGCCACGGACAAGAGCCGTTAGTGACTGGATTCCTCGAGATGCTGAACGCATCCAGGAAAACCATCCAGCTGATGGTCACTGTTCTTCATAAATGCGCAGAAAGAAAGATGTATTGCTCATCGAGTCACCAGAGCGAGCCAAATCCGTTGGGATATTCTTCTTCAGAGAAAAATGGAAGATTTACTGGTGCCCGCTCGAGTCACTCGATGATCATCAGAGCAACTGGTGGTACAGGTGATACAGATGATCGCTCTTTCTTGCCTTTTTTCTACTCTTTTTTCCTTTCATCTTTTTTTCTCGAAAAATTTTTTCCTCATTAACGACCTCTTCCAATTTGCGTGAGAACACCTTAGCTTGAAAGTTTGGAAGATTACAAGAAGAATCTACTTTACCAGCATTCTACGACATTCCTCTAGCAGCAGCCGAGACGGCGGACGGAATATTTGATGATCGAAGGCATTTGTGAACGATAAATGTAAGAAAAAGGAATCAAATTCAAGAAAGGGGTGAGATCCTCACAATAATTGTGTTGACATTTTATCTAATAACAATTAGTGAAATTTCCTACATTAATTAATAGGCGTAAGAACCTAGGCGGTGGTGCGATATATTACTATTGTTGACCTTCACTTCCAGAAAATCTACAAAATCTACAGGTTGGTTGATCTACAAAAGATCGCAAATGGTTGAATGAGAGAAGTGCTCAGGACGACAATGCAATCCACCTAACGACTACATCCTCAAACCAATCGCATCAAGTTGATGCTAGAGTTCGACCTCACGTTTTCCCTCCCTCACTTGGCAAACTTCCAAGTGTAACACGTTCGTGTTAAAAAATTTTCAGGAACGGCTGCAGCGCAGCGGGTAGACGTGAATTGTAATACTCATTGCTGTCATTATTTATATCCCGAGTCCAGTCTCATAAAGCCTTCTATCCCTCCGAGGTCGGCAACCTGGTGCCAGTCTTCTCTGGGGGGATAGCAGCACTGACTTGATACATCGATAGGTCACCGAAAGTTACTGTATAGACCTGATATGCATTAAGTTTTTTCTAACAACGCTTAATGAAGTCGAGGTGCATATTAGAAATTAATCAGAGATGAAAACCTTCCATCCTAATCAAAAACTATTTCCTAACTGCTGCTGCGACATTCACGGGCAACCGTACATTTCTCGTTGCATTTAAAGAAAGTCTCATATTTTTCAGGCAGAGCCAGCGGCTACTTCCAATGCAACTACTCAACGCACTAATGTGCGAAACTTTCGTCGCAAAGCATCAAAAGAATCGAGTGCCGCTGTCTAAACACAGCGCCTTTCTCTTCACTATGTGTTGATCTAATTTTCTATTCAAATTCACTACAGCAATTCGATGAGAGGATCTACTGTTGGTAGTTGAGGCAGTCATCTGGTTATTTAATGAGGGTAGAATTGTGAAGGTTTCATATTCTGCGAAGATTTTGTGAATTTACTATTAATTAAGAACACATGGAATCCAGTTCGGAGTTGCAATTTATGTGTTGATGCACACATGTAAAGATTTTATCAACGACTAACGAATTGGCGTTAAAACAAACATGATGTGATAGGATGCAAGAGATTAATGAAAAGGGATACCTTTACAAATAAGAGCAGTTGCAAAGTAATGATGGGGTTCAAATGAGTTCCGAGCGTTCTGCTGCCTTGGCACTACGAACATGCTCTAAGAACATTCATGAGAAACAAGATGTTTCTGTGTCTACTAGAAAACGGATACGAAGTGGTAGGACCAGTAACGACAAATGTTGGCATCTCAAAAGTTTGGGTTCATTTCGTTAACATTAAAAAGGAAAGTTACCAATGAGTGGACATTTTTGGATATTTTTGCAGTTTATGGGAACTGATTGCAGCGGAATGGATTGTTTGCGGTTTTTCGCTAGTTTTCATCGATGTCAGCTTTTCATTACACCATCGGCATTGCAGTAAAATCAGAACATTCCCCCGTATCGCCCTGAAACAAGCTTTTTTTTTTGGAAAAACATCTAAAACGAGTGAAATATTTACGTTTGATGATGACCCGAGGCAAAATGAAAGATGTTGATAATGAATAGCACGCATAGGATACAAAAGCATAGCGGAGACGATTTTGCTGTTAAAGTCAGTATCCTTGCACGGGTCTTCCCCTAGTAAGGCACATTCCACGGATCTCCCTCATATGAGCGATATCGAGCCGGTTAGTCGCGAGGCTACGTGGCGCATCCCCAGGTAGCGGATAGGGGGTTGATCGCGGAACAAAAGCGACTTTTGCTTCCCTGAGACACAGGTGGATCCAAGGGATGGATTCCCTGTTTCTGGTGCGCCGATTTGGCTCATACTTTCTGTAATTACTAGGCGTACTCATGCATGCGTGTGTGGGTGCGTTCTCGCTTTATGCCGATTGTATTATATGAGTCAATTCGGCCAAAAGCCTGCAATCAAGTGATATGGAAGTATATGGGAGGCGGTTAGGAGTTGCCTAAAACAAATAAGCTCCATTCCCACTCTGGGAGAGCCTGGCAAGCTACCCGTGAGTATAACCAGCCCCCACGTTCAGAGCCCAGCAAGCTATACGTGGGTATCAACAATGCTAAACACAGTAAAAAAAAAAAGGGCCTCATTCTCCTGACCCCGAAAGAGCCCCCAATTTCGCAGCGCTGGGTAGGACAAATACGGAGAGGCTGCTAAAATCTCAGGGCCAATGGAAACTGCCTGGATCAAGAACTATGGTGACGATCTGTACCTACAATGCACGTACACTTGCATCCGAGTCCTCGATAGAAGACTTGCTCATGCTAGCAAGAATGATAAGGTACGAAGTCATCGGCACGGCCGAGACGAAACGACGCCACCCATTCAACGCCGTCTTTGACACTGGAGAAGAATTGTTCCTCGGACCGTGCGACAGTAGAAGTGTCGGCGGCGTCGGTGTTCTCGTTAACATGAGTATTTTCATGGACATCGATTCATTCGATCAACTAACAGCCCGAGTTGGACGTTTACAATTAAAAAGATGTGGATCAATACCGGCTTTGACGATCTTCGTCGTTTACGCGCCATCATCAAACTATGACGAAGAAGAAGTGAAAGCATTCTACGTGGACTTGGAGAAGTTCTACAGAGAAGACCATACATTCTTCAAGGTCACCATTGCAGATTTCAATGTCAAGATTGGACCAAGAAGAACGTCTGAAGAACGTCATATTGCGACCCATGAATTAGAATGGAGCGAACAGGGTGAGCGGCTCTCTGAGGAGATCATGGCGACCAAGACCATCCATGGTAACTCGCAATTCCAGGAGACTCGTGGTCAACGATGTACGTGGGAATCTCCCAATGCAGAGTACCATAACGAAATAGACCACATCATTGTAAATAGGAAGTTTTGCCTAACCGATATCGCTGTTGTCCCAAAATTCTACACGGGATCAGACTACGGTCTCTTCCGAGCAAGATTTTATTTTTCGCGGAAAGGAGAAAAAGCCGCAAAATTTAAAAACCAAAGTCTCCGAACCACCGAGCTAATACGCCAGCGTGGAATCGCACGAGCTGCAGGCAACCGCGAACTAACGTCCGAGCTTGCGAAACAATGCAGACAGGCGATAAAAGAAGATCCTAAAGAGAGAAGAGCAGCAGTAATGGTCGAAGCTGCAGAGGCTGGGAAAAGCATTCGCAAAGCCCGCTGTATCTTCGCCGATTACAAGACCAAGATGATTGCACTCCGACGCCGAAACGGAACACTAACAGCGTCCAGAAAAGCAATGGGGAAAATCATTCACGAATACTACACAGATCTCTTCGACAGCCACGTCTACCTCCCGTCTTGTGAAATAAAAAAGGATGGACATGTTGTTCCACCGGTTCTCCCTTCCGAAATCTGACATGCCATTTCGTCGGTGAAAAATCGAACAGCACCAGGTCTGGACAGGATAAGATCAGAACATCTGAGGAACTTTCCGTCAGTCCACGCAACACACTGACTCGGCTCGTCATGCATTACCTCCCTCAATGCAAGGTCCCTACTCAGTGGAAGACCAGCAGGACCGTGCTGTTGTTCAAGAACGGCGACCTACACGATATAGGCAACTATCGCCCAATCTGCTTGCTGTCTGTCGTCTACAAACTTTTAACTCGAGTCATGCTGAACAGGGTTGACAGAACACTGGACGAACGACAGCCGTGCGAGCAAGCAGGGTTTCGAAAAGGATTTAGTACGATGGACCACATTCACACGTTAACAAGGCTCATTGAAGTATCGCGAGAGTACAAAAGACCGCTCTTTTTCACTTTCACTGATTTATCGAAGGCCCTTGATTCAAGTGAGATAGAAGCAGTCATGGAAGTCCTTGGTAGTCAAGGAGCCTCTACCCAGTACTTAAAGATTCATCGTGAGCTGTGCAAAAATTTCACGACCAAAATTTCACCATTCGACAGCGATGTTAACGTTGACGTCAAAAGTGGAGTTAGGCAAGGCTATACAATCTCGCCAAAATTATTTACGGCCACCCTCCAGAACGTCATGCGAACATTGGAATGGGATAATATAGAAGTGGAAACCGATGGTCGGCAGATACATCACCTTCGCTTTGCTGATGATATCGTCCTTATAACACCAGACATTAGCCAAGCGGAACGAATGCTTGCCGACTTTGATAAAGCATGTGGAAAGACTGGTCTTCGACTAAATCTCAAGAAAACCATGTTTATGAAGAGCGGATTGGTTTCGTTTGCCCCGTTCACGCTCAACGGAACGAATATCTCCGAATGCTCCAGTTGTGTCTATCTAGGTCGGGAATTCAATACGATGAACGACTTAGCTCCAGAGCTGAGCAGAAAGAAACGAGCAGCTTGTGGAACCTTCAAGAGCATCGATGATGCAGTGAAGAGAACAAAAAACACCCGACTCCGTGCCCACCTTTTCGACTCAACGGTTCATCCTGCCCTAACGTATGCGTCAGAAATTTGGTCGCTTCGTAAGCAGGATGGAAGATCACTCAGCGTTATCGAACGCGCAGTCGAAAGGACGATGCTAGGAGTATCCCGTTTCACAGAAGTAAGGGATGGGATCCGAAGCTCCGACCTACGTCAACGATCGAAAAGCAAAGATGCCGTTGTATGCGCCAAACAGTCGAAGATAAGTTGGGCCGGACACGTAATGCGTATGAATGATAACCGATGGACAAGAGCAAGACAAGAGTGACTGGATTCCTCGGGATGTCAAACGTACTGCAGGAAGACCACCGACCCGATGGTCAGAGTCCTTCACGAAAAGCCTGGAAGAAAGATATGATGCTCGACGAGTCCCTAAAGCGAGCAGAACCCACTGGGCTACTCTTGCACGCGTCAGAGAAAAATAGAGGATTTGCTTGAGTCACTGGCGCCCGCTTGAGTCACTCGACGATCAACGGGACTACAGGTGAAACAGGTAATACAGGTGATCCTTGCACGGAAGATTGAAACACCAGTGCGAAAACTTTTTCAAGCTTTTTGGATCAATGCCAAAAACCCTACAATGAATAACAGGGCGGAATGCCCAGAGGTCACACGCGACCTTGCCCCATGTCTTCGGGTCAATTTCTGATGTGGGGTGGTGCAGTCATCAAAATCAAAAACCTTCCTCATTGGAAGTCATGTAAAAAAGCGGCTCTGAAGAAGGCGATACTGCCGAAACGTCAGCTACTGTTGTGTTGTATTGTGTGTTTTTCTGTGGAAGTAAATGCATGCTGTATAACATCCTCGCGATTGCTGAACAAGAAAAAGTTGACACTTTATTAGGTGACGACAACTACAGGACAGTTGCCGCCTTTTATGGAGTTGGAAGTTTATGCATCGCATTAATACCTTATCGTTATACAATGTAATACACTAAAATATGGATGCCCCATTATAATGTGTTTTCTAATATTCTAATGAAGGGCTGGGTTTTTAGCTGCATTTTCTTATAAAAGGCATTATACAAATACTTCTGGCGTATAGCTCAGTGGTTAGAGATTTTCTGCAATTTACAAGTAGTCGTTAATTCCATCCCGAATATTAGGTTCACTAAACCGCGCATCTTTTCGGAATCTTCAAATTTGTGTCAGAGTTTTCTCAGAGGATAGCTGCACTGACGTAACACCTACAAGACCCTACAGGTGACTCTAAAAGCAAGATATTCATTTAATCATCGGTAAAGATGCTTAATGAAGTCGAGCGCATAGCGTGTTCCCCAAGAATCTTAAGGATTCAACAATGGCCAATGCTTTATTCTTCACCCTTCACTTACTTGCTGAAGCAAATGCAAATAAATGCATTTGCGCCGTTATAGAAAAGCCACGGCAAATTCGTCCAAAAGTAGGCGATCGGATTCGGGTTAAGCGAAGGCTCCACGAATCGCCATAGAAAAAAAGTTACCGAGCAAAACACACAATAGACGAATACCTTGAATTATTGCGAACTTGGTGAGAAAACTATCTTTACATCATTAATAAAAGTAGATGAGCAAGATATGAAGTGCAAGTAACACAAGAGGAAATATCACCTACATTGATGGTGACGACGTTTTCCATCTTTTTCGTTATGCCCTAAAAGAATTCGCCTTTCAAAAACATTCTTTCCTTGCACGAGGGAGGAGGCCAAGAAAAGTTGGAAATGTCGAAATGTTTTATAAACATTGGGCAGACCTTGCTCTTAATAGTGTAGAAAATCATCGTATAACACACAAATGAGCACAAAATAAACGGAACGACTGAGTAGTCATCTGAAATTTCACAACATTAATAAAAATTGGGAAAAAATCAATAATAAAAGCATTTTTGGCTCAGCTCCATGCAGCCTAGGAATCCGCCAGTTTGGCGAATTGTTCTGATGCCAAAGGTACCCAGCTTTTGCCTCAATTGACTAATTTTTGCAAAAAAAATTTCGCCCACTGCTGAAGCTTTTGTAAAGAACTGTAAGAGTCTTCCCTACCAATGAGAGAGGATATCTCGCCCAGAACAAATGATCTGTCATAGTGCCACGAAAATAATTCTAGATGAAATTCATACCGAAGAGGAACGATCCATTTTAAAATAATGAAGAACGGAATCGTTGAATGAGCGAAAGCAAAAATTATCTGAAAATGTTGATAATGAGTGAGGAAGGAAGTCGAACGCGTTGGCGACCAACCGTTTTGCTCTTTCCAGTGAAGCATCTCAGTTCGTAGACGGGATACACTAGGCTGAATAGTCGATGTACGGCAAGCAGTATACCGTAAATGCTTGACGAAATCCAGGCACCACTCATTATGGAGCCAACAGACTGGAATCATTACAGACATAAGTCCTTTAGAGACTGAGGCTTCAGGAAGCATGTAGAGCAGTGGTTAGAGTGCTCTACAATATGCACTTGTTTCTTAGTTAGATACTCCACCACAGGCTTACAAAGCCTTCCATTCTTCGAGGTCGGAAAATTGTACCAAATTTGCCTGGCAAGATAGCAGCACTGAGTTGCTAATCTAGAAGAACAATTCGATTCATTGGATAGGTCATTGTGCACTTGATGCGCACTTGATAAACTGTGACTATGCCTTATAAAGTCGAATACACGGCGCATTCTTCAAGGATTGATCAATACCGAAGCCTTTGTTCTTTCTAAAGGGTTTAAGGTTTACAGCTAAAAAAGGTCTGCCGTCAACCTCAGCTCGCTTGAGGAATCTGGCCTGTTACAAATAAGCGCACATAGACACTTCCAGATAGCAGATAGGAAGTTAAATACGGTACTAAATATGACCAGACTTTGTTCTTATATGCAGGCGCATTCAAGACAAGGTATGTCTTTGCCACAGTTACACCTTGCAAATATATGAAGCCGTTGGCCAGCAAGCTACTCGTATGTGGCCAAGGAAAGACAAAAACAGCAATGAACTAAAGGCTTCTCGAGAGAAGTTATCTCGAACAGCTATATCCCACTAAGCGACTCAGACGAGCAGTGAAGGAGAACAGAAACCCCTTTCGTGATAGGTTTTATTTTTGGTTAATTACCAGATAACCATAAAAGTAGTAATATATGTAAAATAATGTCGAATAGAAAATGGATCTTGCAATCAAGCTAATTATGGATTTCTCATCACCTTCATGGATTTCTGGTCTGCGTAAACATTTCACCTAACACTGCATCTTTTCAAATATTTGGTTGCCGCAATAGTTTGGCTTTTAAGAATTTTTTTCTCACATGTGTGATGTGGAATACTGCTAGAACTACTTTGTTTTCTTGTTTAGCAATCGCGAGGTTGTTAAACAGCATACATTTACTTCCATAGAAAAGCACACAATACAACACAACACAACACTAGCTGACGTTTCGGCAGTATCGCCTTCTTCAGAGCCGCTTTTTTTACATGACTTCCAATAAGGAAGGTTAGAACAGCTGATTATAGTCGCATATGGTTGATGACTCGCGATTGCTGAAGAAGAAAACAAAGTATTCATACTCCAATGCCGAGGTTAATAGAAAGTCGATCCTGGGAACTCATCAACCATATGCGACTATAATCAGCTGTTCTAACCTTCCTCATTGGAAGTCATGTAAAAAAGCGGCTCTGAAGAAGGCGATACTGCCGAAACGTCAGCTACTGTTGTATTGTATTGTGTGTTTTTCTGTGGAAGTAAATGTATGCTGTATAACAAGCTGCTAGAACTATTCTTTCGAGAGCGCGTTTTATATGATAGGTAGACTTTTCATTCCCTTGTAGCGCCTGGGACTCCAGTGCCAAAATTAAGACAAGTATCGCAGTGGTGTGCAAAGCCACGAATTTATTTTTGTTCTTTAATACATCATTGGTGACGCCATAACCTTCCTAAGGTGCTCGCTTCTTCTAGTTAACTATGAAGTTTCTTAGTACCCTGACATCTTGATAAATGCCAAACACTTGAAAAGGCCCTAGAAACACATCCGCTTCCTGTGAAAGTCTCTTTACTGATATTGCGCCGAGGACCAACTTTTCCATATGCCTTGTCGGAACCGAGGAATTCGTTCGCCGAGTAATCGCTTATTGAGTGCGTTGTCCTCAACGAAGCAGATATCGAAAAATGAAAATATCGCAGCTACTAAATGCCTAGAATAGTAGTCTCGTCTTGCTTAACAGTTTAGTAAGCCTGATATTTTTCTCCAAATCCTTATTTGTGTAGCATCGGTGACCAGATAAGAGCAGGTAATTAATTGTAACGATTACGTGGAAAAGACGTTACTCCTATCATTAGATCACACGAATAATTTGTTACCTGTTCAGCAGAATCCAAGTAAAAGAGAGGTACAAACGTATAATTTTATGGATTAGGTAAACTTATTAGGACAGAGAGAGACTATAGATTCTTTCGGAGGACAGACTGTTGAGATGACAATTAGTTCGCTGAATTTTTGTAATTAAGCCTAGATGTATCGCACTGCAATGAAACGAGTGCATTGCCATGGTAAGTGTGATTCATGGCAATTAGTGCATATAGAATCAAATCGTAGTTTACTCACTATGTTTAATAAATATGGCATTTTCCAATTCAACATCAGTGACACTCCACTGCATACGTGTCCTGTGAGCTGTGCGATATCGCAAAGTGATATGAAGAACATGATCTGATATGACATCCACTTTGGGAAGTTTTCGTGAAGTCGGATGGCCTTTAACAGATCGTTGACTACGGTAGATCGTACGATACAAAAAAAATGGAAAGATTGAGTAAAACATACAACGACAGTAACTATGTCCATGGTCAGAAATGACGTCGCTAACACGGTATTTGTGAAACCGTACCAAAATGGTGAATTGTACGCCGAATCGACTTTGTCGCCGCATTGGTCACCCTGCATCTACAATTTGTTTTCCTTCTTTTTGAAATAGTTTCATTCGGACATTCAATTAATCTGCCACATTGGTCTATTTTCTCGTGATTTCATTATAAAAAACAACTACACAAAGATTTAATCGGAAGTGTGGGATCGAGAATGTGGTGATAAAGATGAATAGGACAGAATGACAGTGAGAAATTGTTGATAATAGAGCACAACGTCATTTCTGATAAACACTTCAGTTGTCATGGAAGTTTATTTTCTGAAAAACACTCATGTAGCAACTAAGTATCCAGTAATCTCTGGGAGACACAAGTGAATACAAAAACAACAAGGGCTAATTTTTGAATGGTATTGACAGTTTAAATAGTGATCACGATCTTGGCTGTACAGTGTAATTATTCGCACTATTAGTATTCGAACTGAGCCATTACAGTTCATAAAGAGTGAAGCGAAAAGCGGAGTTGGCCTTATCAGTTTGCTGGAGATCTTGATGACGTAGTCGAGAAGTGGAATTGAGCTAAGTAGACGAAATTTATTCAGCTTTTATTGCTTTCTCTCCAATGGTTAGGCAGCTCTTTAATGTGGAATTGCAACATCGTGTGCAGAGAGGATCGACACTCATACTGGAACCCAACTAAGAGTAAGCCATCATCAGGAGACTTCATTTGAGTAGAATCCTGGGCAAGTAGTAAATCATCAGACAAATGGGAAGCGTGCATTCACTATCCAAGTTTCACGTAGGCGGGGCTACAGTAGTGAAATAGGGACATGTTTCTGCTGTTTGGAATTTTTATAGGTGTTGGGATATTTTGTCTATTACGTCGTTTGACTGTATCAATCCATTATTCACTGCGAAAGAAAAATATTATTAAGAAGTGATTTAAATTATCTACTTTGGAACAGGGCGCGTGCGGGGCAGTGGTCGTAGGCGCTCTGCAACACCCACATGGGATCGACCCCTGCGCCCCTGGCTCTCCAAGCTTTCCATCTCTCCGCGTTAGGCAAATTGGTATCAAACTTCTCTGGAAAGATAGCTGTACTGGCTCGATGCATCGATAGGTCACCGCGAGTCATTGTTAAGGCCAGGTGTGCATGCAATCACCTCCAAACGATGCTTAGTAAATTCGAATGCATGGCGCACCCTTCACGGATTGATCCCACGCCAAGAGCATTATCCTTTATTTAAATTGGAATAGGGAGTATTCCACAAGTGAACAAATGCCATTTTCTTCAAACGTAATTTATTTACTATTACGTAATTATTAAAGAGAACGAATTGCGAAAAGACTCAGTGTGAAGATTATTTTAAAACAAAGACATTGCTAAAACAAATGCTTGAAAGGAGAAGGCATGGGATGGGAGTAGCGCAGCGAGTAGTGGTGCAATCGATCAGGGATTAAGGATCTCGTTCGACTCCCTCCCACCGCTTTCCTCCAATCCAACGTGCGAACGCCTTACCCCTGCTATATCCAAAATTGTAAAGTGAATCGGCTCAACCAAAATTCTACGAAATTCATAGAGAAGACAAAGTCCTCAAGCAGCAGGAGGAAAAACACGAAAATTGTTTGACGACTTCTGTGTGCAATAAATGCGAAAAAAAATGAATCGCGTGCAAGAACTGCTGGGATTCGCACAGTAGATGTGATGTCGTGATATAAAATAAGAAAAGCAAAGGAAATTGCTGTTATGAAAACGCTAAACATCGGTGAGATGGTGGAGTGAGGTAACAACTAAATGGTGCTGTATAATGCTTATATGCGCCTTGTATTTGGCACCTCGATTTTGCAGAAAACAACGAAATACAAGGATTGGTAAAATGTGTTTGACAAGTTTGCTAGTGATAAACACAAGACCAGAAGAAGGCCTGGAGGAAGCCTCATTGAGATTCACCGGCAACAATGCTCCCGAAAACTGACGAGCAAATAATGGGAGCCAAAACTTCGGTGGAAGGATAAAATATGTGAGCTCTTCATGATAGCCTCGTATCTTATCACAGAAGACCGTCTGTAAAAATGTCCAATCTTCATGCTGTATTTAGTCTCCAAGAACATTATTCTATTTCTCTTCAACATGATTGGCGGAATGTAGCACGATGAGTAGTTACGAGATTAAGCAAGGGATAAATGAAATTCCGTAAATCAAATAAGAAAGTCGGAGTCACGTAAACATTCGAGAGTGAAAGGAGATCACCGGAACTATTTGGCCACCAACTATGGCATAAGGTAAGGAGACATGAAACTGCCTGTGCCCACGCGAAATACTTGGCAGCCAAGAACACGAATAAGGATCATATTTGATTAAGGGGTAGATTAATGGCATTAGGACAGAGGTAACCTCTTTTCGTAATGGTTAGCTGGATGTTATCTTCGCATCGTCATTGACCAATGTTTGTATAGTGCGAATTGTGTCGGGCATCTTCTAGGCGGATGTTTTTGAGGAAAAAGTGCACCTGTACGAAAACATGAAGTGGTAATAGTTCAAAAAATGATGACGACGATTCAATTTATGCGTAAAATAAATGTATATGCTGGATAATTAAACTTACGTTCTACTGGTGATTCTCTCTTATGTTAGATATTGCAAGAAGAGTTTTTCCTCCCAACGGTTTACCGCCTCATCGTGGCTGGGAGCTGTTTCTGGGTGTCGCACTGCGATGTACAGCCGGCGGATTCATCTACCCAGTAAGGTCTCCCAAGCTGAGAAGGAGTCTGGTATTCCTATCAGGAAGCCTAGTTAAGAGGAAACCAACACCAGGATCCACCACCGTGTGCTAGTATGAAAGCCGCATGGTGGCAAATCTCCCTCTGATCCACAAGGTCTGCGATTGCCTGTGGTGGTGAAGACCCGGGGGATGCTTTGGTCAGGTTGTCCTCGGGATTCTAGGGAACCACAGTGGCTTAATCAGCAAATCTCCGAAAAATGGTGATTAGGCTGGCGCCGCACAACTACTGAGGACGGGCCGTTTAATTATCAAATATCAAGTAATAAGAGTGCTTTTAGTAGGCTCAATTTTTCTTTGAAGTGATGAGATGAAGTACTGCACATGGCAATATCTCAGCTTTGTGGAAATGTGGATATCGTTATACGCTACTATGTATCGTTCAGGTTTTTTGTCGAATTATTTCATCTACTGAATTTGGGTGTCGAATCTCTGGCTGAATCTGTCAGCATGAATTCTGGACGAAATATCTGCTCCACGCAAGTCCAATTAATCAAAATGTAGAGTAGCGTCTGGTATATCGCAGTACGTCTTTAAATGAAAACGTCAATGTAATACCGTAGCAAAAGAATAGGTTTTCCGCTTTAATTAAACCTTGAGCGATGGTATTTGATTCATCCATTCAGCTTGGTATAGATGACTTAATGCATATTTTGCATCTACGATGATTTACAAGTGCCTATCGATGTCAAGTTGGTGTTCCCTTTTCGTCCTTCTGCATAAGCCTTAAGCTGAGTCAACAGATATAGAGAGCTTGGTTAACCAAATAAAGGATTAAACCAAGACGCATTGTAGGGCGCTTTTAACCACTATGCTGCAGGCGCCTGACTTCTGGTGGAAGACATTTACTACTGAGAAACACTTATTCGTCATAGTTAACACCTGTAAAGTAAGAGCTCAAATCCAAAGAGTGGTACGTAGAAATGCTTACCACATTCAGTGATAAGAGCTGCCACAGGTACAATCTTCATTTGTACTCTCGTTATAAAAGCCGAAACAAAGAAACTTAGTCCTTAGCCCACTTGTTCAGCCAGTTTGTACATTTTACTAAAAACCTTTTACCAGATCTATAAGAAGCGAAATCTTGTTGCTGGGAACCGATGTAATTGCAACTCCGTGAATGTAAATCGTCGATGATGTAGTAAAAAAAAAACTATCACTTTGCTTTAGGCCTAAGCCTATTTTCGCGACACTTTAAGCATTCTAAAACATCCAAACAAGTTATAGTGGCTAGAAGAGATACTTTTTGCTGTAGTGATAACGCTAGACAGATACCTCTTGGCTTTGATCAATCCGTGAGGGATGCATCACGCATTCGTCTTCTTAGGTGCTGTTAGAGGTGATTGAATGCATATCTGGCCTTTACAATGACTGGCGGTGGCCTACCGAAATATCGACCTAGTGCTGCTATCTTTTCAAACAAGTCTGGGACCAATTTGCCGACCCTAGAAGAATGGGAGGCTTGGTGGGCCACGAGCGCGGGGATCGATCTCAAGTGTGTGGCACAGGCGCCTCCGACCACTGTCCCACACACGTAGTAGTGACATGAATGAACAGAGCTCTGTTCAGTATTTTTAGAAAGTGGGAAAATATTACTTAGAGCGATGCGTGAGAAGAGTCCCTTATAACTCACTAAACATAAAATCGGAAAACCGCAGAAACAAGGCATAAATCAAAACCTTTTGCTAACAAACTCACAGCATAGGAAACACATGGCAGCACCTGCCCTGTAGCAGCCAGTCACTATTATTCCATATTTCAAGTTTCTAAGAAAAATTGTCTCGCTCAGCACTTGGCAACATTCTTAAAGAAGACCTAAAATCCTCAAGCAGAGGTTGAACCCACAGATAAAATTCTAAGCCCTTCGAAGGCGATGCATGCCGAGAAACGAATCGCATGGAGAAGTCCTTGGATCGGCACAACATATGACGCTAGGTGTGACGTATACATAGAAAAATTTGGTGCCATAATCTTAGTAATGTAGAGTGAATTGTGGAAAAGAATGACGGTGGGTACGTACTATAAGATTTCTGACTACGGAGACTCGAAAAGACTCATCTTCACATTTGATGAACGAGTTCTGTTATCCCAGGTAGTGTTGGGCTACAAGTAGTGGTAGTAGGTTCATTGTTTCTTTTTATACTATCTTCTTTTACTTTTTATTGTTTTCGTGAGAAGAGTCCCTTATAACTCACTAAACATAAAATCGGAAAACCGCAGAAACAAGGCATAATAAATCAAAACCTTTTGCTAACAAACTCACAGCATAGGAAACACATGGCAGCACCTGCCCTGTAGCAGCCAGTCACTATTATTCCATATTTCAAGTTTCTAAGAAAAATTGTCTCGCTCAGCACTTGGCAACATTCTTAAAGAAGACCTAAAATCCTCAAGCAGAGGTTGAACCCACAGATAAAATTCTAAGCCCTTCGAAGGCGATGCATGCCGAGAAACGAATCGCATGGAGAAGTCCTTGGATCGGCACAACATATGACGCTAGGTGTGACGTATACATAGAAAAATTTGGTGCCATAATCTTAGTAATGTAGAGTGAATTGTGGAAAAGAATGACGGTGGGTACGTACTATAAGATTTCTGACTACGGAGACTCGAAAAGACTCATCTTCACATTTGATGAACGAGTTCTGTTATCCCAGGTAGTGTTGGGCTACAAGTAGTGGTAGTAGGTTCATTGTTTCTTTTTATACTATCTTCTTTTACTTTTTATTGTTTTCTACAAAATCTTCTCACATTTTTTTGTTTTTTTTCTTTTAAAATGATGTTTACTGGTCTGTTGCTAAGATGAGGAAGAAGTGCGAAATGTGTCTCGCAAGATAACCGAACTCGAATACTCTATTCAACATCATCTCTCTGTAGTGAATAAAATTTAATGAACCGCGTGGACAAATATTTTTCTTCAGTTTGGCCAGAAACTCTTACTCAACTAGTATTTATAATAGTCTAACCTCTAATTATCAAGTCTTTAATCAGATCTAACGATGCCCAATTTTCCCACGACAGCTAGCAAATGTGGGAATTCACCCCGCAGCTCGACAAACCTCTAATTATCAAGCTACAGCCGCAAATTAAACCAACAACGAATACAAAGACTCGGAAAAACATTACTCCAGCGGTAATTAGTACGATGTTCTCAGCTCATAGCATACCATTCAGACTTCACTTAACTCCTGATTGAAAAATGCTAACTATTCATGCAGGGGCCAAGTGATGGTCGGTTTTGAAATGTTTTAAAAAAAAGATCTTTATTCATTGCCAAGAGGGAAAATGGAAAGTTGCTTCAAACACATAAATGAGGGCGATTCGCAACAAAAAAAAATTCAATGAAAAGTTCTTTCTCACTTAGCTCAACAGCTGGAGGACTTTAGGAATCAAGTGGAAAGAAATAATTCCAGGAACTAGTATGCAATTAGCAGAAATAATCTCGTAACCTACGGTATCCTAACGTTATCATGCATAACCCTAAGCTCAATTTTTACAGATTTCTTATCCGAAACTGGTAAAAAGATTGCTGGTTCTTTCAACAGATTGTTGCCAACGCTTATTTGGCGGCCGAATGGAACAGGGCCTAATTCTCCGTCGCTAAATCACATGTGATCCACACCGTCAAAAGTGGTCCTCAGAAAAAGATTTATAGATTTAAACCTTAATAAAACAAAAATTTCGTGAAAAGCGAAAACTGAATATCTTACGCTTTTCGACCTTGGGCATTTTCGCTTGTCAGCTCCATCGGACGGTGTGTCACTAGAGAGCATTCGTAATATGCATTGAAGTCAAGATGTATGGCCTGCGATCCCTCGCAAGGGGAATGTCTCACCGATTTCTTGAGGTTAACTTTCTATTACTCATTGTCCTCACTTATTATTCCTGTCTCCCTAACTTCTATGTAGCCGCTATGTTCTTCTGCGTATGTGCCTTATATTTTTGGGCACCCCTTGTGTGTGATTTTACTTTTAAGTGTGATGAAGAATAATTGTCTACTGGTGTTAATCCCACATTGTTTTTTCCGCCTTTATAACTATGTTTTTTCAATGATGCTGAGATATTTGCGAAACTCCGGACCGCATGTGTCTGCGGTGGGAAGCGAACGCGCTATTACCGTTTCCGGAGCTACTCAATCATGCTATCGAGCATTATGAACGCACTATTGTCCTTTCTAGACAGTAACGCGTTCACCTGTAATTTTAAGGTTTGTGATTATAACTGCAGCCACAGCTTACCTGTGTTCGTTGCCGATTTGGGCTTCCCAGATCAATACCGCTGACGATTCCCCACTGATGGCAAAAGATTGATAGAACTAGCTGAGAAACAGGCGATGGTAAACGCATTAGTCCTTGGAAAGGGTAATAGCGCATTCGTTCCCAACCGCTGTCACCTGAGGCCTGGAGTTTTGCAAATATCTCAGCGTCATTATGGCATTAGGCTTATAACTTGGTAGAAAATCTGTAGTATTAATGTAGGTCTAGTATGAAAAAAATGAACGCCGATTTGTTGAAGAATAGCCGCTGCGATCCAACTCCTCCTATTTTAGTCTTCCTTCGACTAGCTGTTATATGATTATTCATGGCATCCTATGCAAAGTCCTGGAACCCACTGTATTGAAAATGGACACGCAGTGTTTATATCGCCCTTTGGGAAGGAGCGTACGAACTCTACTGCATCCGTAGTAGCTCGAGCGGGTTGGCTAATTATGATTCTTGTGCTAATAACCACATGAGAATTGAGTCCATTCCTCAACAAAACTCAAAAAATACTGAGAAAATACGTTGTTTTTCTTGTTCAGTATTCGCGAGGTTGTTATACAGCATACATTTACTTCCACAGAAAAACACACAATACAATACAACACAACAGTAGCTGACGTTTCGGCAGTATCGCCTTCTTCAGAGCCGCTTTTTTACATGACTTCCAATGAGGAAGGTTAGAACAGCTGATTATAGTCGCATATGGTTGATCTGCCGAAACGTCAGCTACTGTTGTGTTGTATTGTATTTTCTGTTTTTCTATGGAAGTAAATGTATGCTGTATGACAACCTCGCGAATACTGAACAAGAAAACAACGCATTCATATTCCAATGCCGAGGTTAATAGACCTTACTTGTGTGAAACGGGATACCCCTTGCATCGTCCTTTCGACTGCGCGTTCGACAACGCTGAGTGATCTTTCATCCTGCTTACGTAGCGACCAAGTTTCTGACGCATACGTTAGGGCAGGAAGAACCGTTGAGTCGAAAAGGTGGGCACGGAGTCGGGTGTTCTTTGTTCTTTTCACTACATCCTCGATGCACTTGAAAGCTCCCCAAGCCGCTCGTTTCCTTCCGTTCAACTTTGGAGCTAAATCGTTCATCATATTGATTTCCCGACCTAGATAGACATAACTGGAGCATTCGGAGATACTCGTTCCGTTGAGCGTGAATGGGGCAAACGAAACCAATCCGTTCTTCATGAACATCGTTTTCTTGAGATTTAGTCGAAGACCAATCTTTCCACACGCTTTATCAAAGTCTGCAAGCATGCGTTCCGCTTGGCTAATGTCTGGTGTTATAAGAACGATATCATCAGCAAAGCGAAGGTGGTGTATCTGCCGACCATCGATTTTCACTCCCATATTATCCCATAAGCCTGCTTGGTCGCACGGCTGTCCTTCGTCCAGTGTTCTGTCAATCCTGTTTAGGATGACTCGAATGAAAAGTTTGTAGACGACAGACAGCAAGCAGATTGGGCGATAGTTGCGTATATTGTGTAGGTCCCCCTTCTTGAACAACAACATGATCTTGCTGGTCTTCCACTGGGTAGGGATCTTGCATTCAGACAGGTAACGTGAGAAGAGCCGAGCCAGTGTGCTTACGAGGACTGGCGGAAGGTTCTTCAGATGTTCTGATCGATAGGGCGATAGTTGCCTATGTAATTGCCATAGAGTTTTTCGTCTTTTGGTAAGTGTTAGTGAAGTGTTTGGCGTAATAAATTGTATATCAGTGTACCATTCCAGGCTCTGAAGAAGGCGATACTGCCGAAACGTCAGCTACTGCTGTGTTGTATTGTATTGTGTGCTTTTCTATGGAAGTAAATGTATGCTGTATAACAACCTCACGATTGCTGAACAGGAAAACAACGTATTCATACTCCAATGCCGAGGTTAATAGAAAGTCGATCCTGGGAACTAAGAAAATATATTCGAGAAATAGACAACTTCATTTTTGGCAAGATTACGAAAAAGAAAATGATCATTTAAAAAATTGTTCGAGATATTTTTCTGTACAACGGCGGTCCTCGTAATTAACAATGAACATGCGTTGGTGACCGATACTGAGATTGTGAATGATTCCAAAGCGTCCAGCAACCAACAAATCCCACATGATCTTCGCGAATTTCTCGTAGCCATCCTTTGGACCTGGATCGTGGAACTGGAAATGGGCATCGTTGCAATAAGAGATAAATTCTACACGAAGTTATTGTAATAAAGAATAATAAACTTTCACTCTATGGTAACCTGCACCGAAGTGTCGGTGATCAACAACATGCAATATTAATGTAAAGTTGAGAACCCGATTTTTTTTGTAGTAAAATCGAAGAAGGATGAAAAGAATGCATGCACTGTGGCGGAACACAACTTGCCCCATGCATGAGTTCTACGGTATCTCTACAAGGATGCGACGTTGGCTGTTTGACACAGCCCAGGGCTACCCAAGCTCCCCTTCTTTCCGTGGTCGGAAAATTGGTAAGAGACTTGTGTAGGATCGGCTCACTCTCTGAAATCTACGCAAGAACATTCTAAGCACGGCTATTACATGAATCCAGAAAGAGTAGACTCGACCATCGTTCAACGACTTCATAGTGAAGACTAAAATCATCATGTAGCAGCCAAACCCACACGCAAAACGTTCAGAGACCTTCGTCGATGATGGGTGTGAAGAGAAACGAATCGAATGCAAGTGGGATCTGCACAGTAAATATGAAGGAAAGTTATTTAAAATAAAATAAAGTAAATAATAAATATACGAGGACGTATTGGTCGTTTTGCTTCAAAAAGCAAATTCATCTGCCTCTTAGAAAGAGCACGTTTCTTTCACATTCAATTCCATTAACTCACAACAGATCGCCATGAATGACTCAGTGGATATGGTATAAAGAAGACCCATATTTTATTTACATAAAGCGTTTAAACATATTTGTTCAAATCATCTGTTGCGGCCTTTTTTATGGTTCCTGGCACTTTCATTCGATCCGTACTCTTGCGTCCGTCATTCGTTGCCTTCACATTTTTTGCAAAGGTGTTCTCGCAAGCTGAAAATTGTCTTCCCTACGAATAACGTTAAATGGTGGTCCAATGGGTTCTACCAGAGATATCGAAGCGAACAGTTCCTAGACTAGTAGGATATCAACCTGTCGACCTTGTAGGGACAGAGTGCTTGTTTGACACGGTTCACATTCGATCCAAACATCACGCCCATACTTCGTTGAACCTCTAACCATTGCGTCAAGCCAGATGCCCCTTAACACCTACATACAGTAAAAAACAGAGGAATTACACCCAATGTAAGCTCTACTTGTAAACATTCTACTAAAAGTAGAACTGAAGCAGAATTGATTTTAAAACGCTCGCTGTGTTGGAGTAGTTCTTGTTCTCGTAGTCCAGTCCACTGAGATATTTCGGTTTCGTTTTCGTGTATTACAACGACCATCCAGATGGTTCAGTTACTGGTAAAGAATTAATAATTCCTCTTTCTATTGACTCCTTGATTCTGGTTGGATGTGTTTTTTGCTTGCAATTTGGCAGCTTTGCTAGATCGTTCTCAGTTGCTCATTTTGGGTTGCAGAAGGCTGTAAAGATAGAGGAAAATTTGCTGTCTTGCAACTGGAGTGTTCCTCCTGAACGGCAGCGTCGCGCTCGATTATTTCCACCGACCAGTTAAGGAGAACGGCTGAATCGACGGATTCCACAATATACTAATGCCTTGTGGTAAAAAAATAATGAAGAAAAAGACAATTTTGCACTCACTTCAACGTTCATGTGGCAAATGCAAATACCATTTTTAACGAACACATTATTAATGGCTATCATCGGTATGAAGTCGTATTCCGGTCCCTCATTGTCCATTATCACATGGTCGATGAAGTCACGCTCAAGCATTATCAGGAAAAAATCCAGGACTTTGATATGCTCTACGGTCACTATTCCGTAACTACCTGAACAATTACATTTAATCCGGGATAAAAAAGATTATTATTTAAGGATACCAATTTTACGTAAATCGAAATGGACAGTGCCCTTCGTGTAGTCTAATCACTTTAAGTAACTGGAGGTGTTGTACATTGTCATTGGATCACGGATGTATTCATTCCTCAGCGGGGTAGCACAAATTAAGAAGAAGTCAATATTTCCATTCAGAACCCAGTTGATAGTAAGCGCAGAATGAATGCAGAAAAAAGTTGTAACTATATTTATTGGAGATTCGGCTCTTCCTTTTTAGCATTTCAAAAACCGACTTTCTTTAATCTCGGTAGTTTCAATTTTTTGTTAGGTTATCCGGAGAAAAGCAAACGATAATCAATCGACAATCACTACTGAGAACGGTCCAATATAAAATAACGCTGTCGGGTGAGGTAACCTCATTCGAGCGATGCTACCCTGGATTGGACTCGATGCGACCACGAAAATTCACGTGGGAAAAATGAAGAATTGGGCAATCTACTTGATTCCATTCGGCTCTGAGGAAGACGAAGACGCCGAAGCGTTCGCCCGATAAAATTTTTTTTTATTAACCTCGTGTTACCTTGTCATTGAAAGAGCACATTTTTTTCAATGTTTCAAAGAAGCCGTTGCACTGCTTCTTAATTCACAAATTAAAAACCAACAATTATTAGGTATGATCACGTGTGATATGTGATGTCTATATTCTTCTACACTCTGAATGCACTGACGCGTCGGAATTGAAATATTGGCCTTGGATAGAGAAGCGGTAGCCGTGAATAAAAAAGTGTGGAACGGAAGTATCTTGATAATTATAAAAGCTAAAAAGGATAAAGCTCTCGGCGTTGATCAATCGCTGAGGGATGCGCCACGCGTTCGACTTCATTAAGTATCGCTAGAGGTGACTGAACGCATATCTGGCCTTGATATTTGTAAGATGAAAGAATTCACTGAAGCACTGACTGACGGATATGATGACTGAAAAAATTAGAGCACTTGTTTAATTGTGAACTTCCTCTTTCAATGTGTGTGAATAAGTTCTTGAGCTTACATAAGGTGAAAAAATTATTTTTATTGGGCAACGTTTCAACGCCTTCGTCTTCAGCGGATCTGGATTGATTGGATTAGATTGCTCACAGTTCTTCGTTTTTTCGACGTAGATGATCAATCGATCAACGAGGACGCCACATCGAGAAGTCGAAGAACTGCGACCGCCAGCTGGATCATTCGCGCTGATAAAGATGAAGCCATCGAAATGTTAGCCGAATAAAACTAATTTATCAACCTTGTGCAAGCTCAGCAATTTATACGCATGCTGACCATTTTGCTACCGAGGTTAAATGGCTGTCGTTTCGAAAATTCCTTTTCCAATCTCCGACGGAGATCGTATGAGCCGCACGTGATCCTCAAATTTTACATTCCCTCCTTTGGCTTTTTGTTTTTAAATTAGTTATTTTTGTGTTTTAGGAAGAATGGAAAAGTTTATTACCATTATCGAGGCGAATTTGCGCTTTATGGAGCCCATTGTCGGCGCTAATAGCAAATGGAAAGAACTTTCCCACTTTACTGAAGAGCTCGGCATTTGGAATCATAACGGGATCCGCTCCGAAGAACTCGGTATCCTAAAGTACAAGCGAGTGTTGGTCACGCAACGCGTTTATGGCGTTACCGAAACTAACAGAAAGTTTTGTTTGAACTGATGGAAATACTTTAGAGCCGAATGCTTATCTCAAAGCGCTTTCAAACCACGACGGCAGTCTTTAACATGTTGCCACTTTTGCACCGTTGTAAACAAATAGAGAAAAGATTTTTTACCTTCGGCAACACTTCCTTGAGTTTTTCCTCTGCTCGAATATCTGCTCCGATTCCAAGTGACACGACTACGCTGGGTTTAGCTGTCTGTTTGAAAACTGTCATGCAAAACAAAGGAAGTGGAATGATTCAGTGGCCGACTTGAAATTGAGAAAAATAATAATGCAGTAATGAAATCAGTTTTGTGTTTGCTCTCTCTTCTTTTGACATTGTCTTTTTAAATACGTTAGTATGTTCTTGTTGTGTCACTATACCGATTGCCTTCCCTTTGATCGTCGAATGACTTGAGCAGGTCTCAGTAAAGACACGTACCGTCACATGCAGAAATAGCTCATTGAGCTCTTTCTTCTAAGGGTTTCGTGAAGAACTCTGACCATTGGATCGGTTATATTCATACGTACGCTTGACATTTCGAGAAATCTAATTTCTAACGGCTCTTGCCCATCTGCTGTACTTCAAACGTAACATGCATCCGGTCCAACTGATTTTCGATATTATAGCGTACATAGCGAAAATCTGGGAATTTTTGATTGTTGGTTTAGGTCAGAACGTGGAATTTCCTTCCTTACTTTCGTGATGTGGGATATTCTAGACAACTGTCTCTCGAATGAGCGCTCTATAGTACGTAATGCTCTGTCATTATGCTTACATAGTGAGTGACTAGGTTTCCGACACGTTTCTTAAGACAAAGAGAATCCTAGTGTCGAAAAGGTGAGTACGGAATCAGTGCTTCTAACCGTCTTCACAACATCGTTTATGATATTTAAAGCTCAACTGGTCGATCGCTTCTTCTTGCTCAACTTTAGAACTAAGTGGTTCATCCTATCGAGTTTCCGAACCACATAAACATAACTGGGGCGTTCTGAGATATCTGTTCCGTTTGCCGCAAATGGGGCATCAGAAGAAAAATCCGTTCCTTGCAAACATCGTCTGCCTTGGATCTAATTGAGGATCAATCTTTTCATGAGCTTTGTCGGCTTCGGCAACATTTGATTCGCCTGAGTGCTTAGTGTCCTAGGAGCGGTGTTTTAAGCGAAACAAAAAATGATACAGTTGCTGGCTATCGAATTTCTCTTCCTTGTTACTCCATTCCAGTCTTTGTAAAAGGTTTTCGAGGATTGCTGTGAATATTTTTAGCAATATCGTATCGCCTTCTCAAACCCTTTCCTTCTAGTTGAATGTTGAGTTTATTATGAGATGGTGATATCTGATTGTAATGTTTGGTGAGTTTGACACACTGTGTGTCTAGAGCTTCCACGACCGCTCCTGTTTCAACTGAATGAAAGTCCTTTCTAAGTCTATGAAATTGAGTAAAGGCGGTCCTTTTGACTCTTCTCTGCTTCAGTGAGTCTTCTTATGGAATGAATAAGATCTGTAATAGTGAATATTTTCCAAAACACTGCTTACTTAAATTGTTGTCCTTCTTCCAGCTTCCTGTCAATCTTGTTTACAATGAATCAGAGAAACGGTTTGTAAACGACAGACTGCAAAAAGAGCGGTTGGTGAAGATATCATGTAAGTCTTTCTTCTTTTGTAATAAGGTTATCGTTTTTTTCTATTGATTAGGAACATTGAGTTTTCACAAGCAATGATTGATTGAGCCACTCTATTGATGAGAACTGATGGAAGGTTCTTCAGAAGCTTGCGTTTTATCCTGTCTGGGCAAGGTGTTGTTCAATTCTATACCAAAGAAAGAGCATCTGGAACTAATGCAAGGTAGAGCTGGTAGCACGAAAAACTCGTAAAGGACACG
The DNA here is from genome assembly GCA_009735665.1 of Angiostrongylus cantonensis. NCBI lineage: Eukaryota > Metazoa > Nematoda > Chromadorea > Rhabditida > Metastrongylidae > Angiostrongylus > Angiostrongylus cantonensis. Next base: position 229,039 of record MQTX01000202.1, read on the forward strand.
TGACTGCTGAAGAGATCCGAGTAGTAATCACGGATGATTTCTGCCTTCCTGGTAACTATTATTGTTGTCTTTGGGCGTCGGAGTGTGATCATGTTGACCTTGCAATACGCGAAGTCTGGAGTTTAATTTTCAAATACCCTTCCCACTCTATGCTGCATCGGTAATTACTGACGCTCTTCTCTTTCTAGGATTCTCTTTTAACATCTTTCTGCAGAGTATTGCAAGTTCGCACGGAAGTTGGTAATCGTCTACGCCTTCGGTTCGTGCCATTTCACACTGGCATATTAATTCGAGTGTTGCGTAAGGCACAGGTCTCATACCACTTGCTCAAACATCGCGATGTCCACTTGCTCAGAAGGTCTTCAACAACTAAGCTACTGGTAAGGACTCCTGAAAAAAATTCTTGGGCTCTAAGAGCCTTTTATTTGGTATGAACAGTCTGCTTTTTAAGGACGATAAGTTTCAAGTCGAATGCCAGCAAAAAAAAATTTTAGCAGCCCTACAATAGTCTAACGAAGAAGTTCAATTCGTACATTTTTGCTGAGTATATAGTGCTTGACCTCGTCGTTGTTCTCAAACGGCACAAGTTTTATTTTTGAGACATTTGTGGTCGACGTGCAATGTGTGGTGATCGCTGCAAAAGTGTTCCAGACCTGAAGAACAAGAACTGCTTGATCATATCGTTAAGTAGCATGATTTTCATATATCTTTTTCAAATGATTGCCTAGGAAAAAACTGACTATAATTGCAATGATGCTGAGCTATTTGTAAACCTCAGACCACAGGTCAGATTCGAGTGATTGCTTATGGCACCGCTAGGTAGAAAACTGGCTGAGAGAAAGGCCAAGCGAGGGTCTCAGTGGTACAGCGCGTAACATGTGAGCCCCCGAGAGGGCAATCGCGAGGTCGAATCTGGGATTGGGTCTGAGTTTTGCGCACATCTCAGCATCATTGCAGTCGGACTTCACGTAATAGTTGCCATGAAAGAAAAATAGGAAGTAAATAAAGTTTTGTGCATTACAAATCTGGCTATAATTGTTTCTAAAAATGCACACATATACGCTTTTATAAAACTGCATGTAAAAATATCTATTCACACTCAGAAACGACTTCAATAAAGGAAAAACCGTCGACTTTTTCTGGTTCGCTTCTCATGCTGTCCGTATGTGCCATAGTGCATTGCTTCCAATCGTTGAACGCCGCTATTACAGCTTTATGAGCGAACTCATCTTCACAGGGAACATGCTTGCCCACTAGACGGATGAAGAGCACTACTATCATTCCAATAAGTACAGCAATCGACAAACCATGAACAACGGAAAAATTCATCTGAATATTGCTGCAGTAATCTCCGGTGCATTTAAAGATTCACATCTTTTTCAAAAAAGAAAAGTGCTCAATCTTCTTGTAAGAGGATGAGTCGAGGATGAGTACTTCACAGAGAATATTCTTTATGAAATAAGTAACAAGCCGAAAAAATTGGAAAAACCTCTGAAAATAAGGGTCAAACTTGAACTCTCATTCAGTTTTTTTTTCGCATTGAGGTACCTACTATCTAGGGATAAAGATCCCTTTGACAAATTCTCTGAAGATGATAAAAAGGATAAAGGATAAAGCTCTCGGCGTTGACCAATCCCTGAGGGATTCGCCATGCATTAGACTTCATTAAGTATCGTTGGAGGTGATTGAATGCATAGGCCTTTACAATGACTCGCGGTGGCCTGCTGATGTATCGAGCCAGTGCTGCTATCCTCCCAGACAAGTCTAGTACCAATTTGCCGACCCCGGAGGGATGGAATGCTTGGTGGGCCATGGGCGCATTCCACGTGCGCGTCGCAGTGGCGCCTCTAACCACTGCGCCACACGCGCCCTCTCTGAAGATGATAGGCCTTTTTCAAGCATGACAGAGGTTGAGAGGGCATATGTCATTGCATACTGAGCATTTTCTTTCAGTTTTTTCATAAACGAATGCATTACCTATAGAGCTTGTATAACCTTCAATAAAAATCTGTTGTTTGAATATGTGAGAAAGGAATGAGAAACAAAAAGAACCTGTGGCGGATGGTTTTTATCGGATGATCGACGTATGGTGGTAGACGAGCCGCAGCGTATAACAATATATCTTTCGATCTGACCCAGCCTCAAAGAATTATGTTCGTTTTCCCGAACGGGAACGATTTTTTGTTGATTCACATCTCGGAGAGCAACGATTCACTCATTCGGCAACAGCACTCACACTGAACTCAGTAATATGAAACAGCGAATGTGCACGAATGGCTTGCACTTGGTAGATGGCCACCTAGATTTCAATAGTTCTCACGGACAATTTTAATCTTATTATTAATTCACCTTAAAGAATCATCGTCTTATTAAGTAAATCAGATTATCACATTATGTAAGAATGACGTAGGCTACTAAGAAAAAGCGACTACTGTAAATGTGATTTTTGATGAGTTACAGAAATGTTAAAGGTTACGAAAAACAGCGACACTTGCTCTAAAAGTTTCATGCCTATGGTTTTCCCTTCCTCCCAACCTCCTCTCCTCTCCTGTTTATCTCGCTTGCTGTGGGTGAAATTGCATTAAATTCCTAAGCCAAAATAATAGTCTACATATTACAGAACTTTTTAGAAAATCTTCCAAAGTAGCACATTGTCAATAATTAGTAGGAAATTTCATTAATCAGTTTGGACTAAGCTGTTTGATCTTATCGCCACAGTTGACAGTGCCGGAATGGAAAGCTGTCCAAGACGAGATTGCATTGCTGAAGCATAGTGAGGGTTTATCTAGGAGATCTCTATGCTGTCTATCTCATTCACCATCTGTATTTCTGTAAATCATCAAGTACATTGGCCGAGCATCAGTAAACTCCATCCAACCTCGCAACCTCGCCGGCTATCCAATGAGCTCCAATGCTTAGCGAACGTGAAGGTACAATAATACTGCTACAATGACGTTGGGTTTTGTACGAAGAAGGTGCTCATTGGGCAGATAGCTCTTTTGTAGCATACGTTTATCTAAGGCTGTAGGTGGAAATGATATTGTGGATTCTTGCTCAACTTGTGTAAAGTGCGGGTGCGACGAGACCCCATCTACAGTTACAGCTCGATGCCGAGAAAAACAAATCCAACGACGATGATGTTGCAAAACTTTTTTGTCATCGTCTTAACACTAGCTTTAATAGATAACATTGCGCTTTCTAGGGGTTGATGAAACTTGAGGCAGCGCTTCGTTTTCCGCCGTTACGGACATGCTCGTTTCCCGATAGTAGACGACAATTTTTCAGTATCCACAGAAATTGAGGAGTTGCGGGCATGGTACGAGAGTAGAAGATAATTTGCTTCAACGTTTTATGGGTTTGAATGTTTTGTGCCCTACTACTTACTATATGATCCATCTCACCTACATATTGGTCATTCCATTCGAGAACTATGATTTTTTATCACGATTAGAGTTGGAGTAAGAGTTCTTTCCATTCAATTTGGTGGTCAACGAATTCGTTCGAGAAAAACGTTTTAGTATATTCCCAAAAGCAGAATATAGCTTTTCTCGACCCTACCCCACCTTAACATCTGTGTTAAACGAGCTATCCATCGATCCCCAGAAGCGCAAAAAATGGTTCTTTACGCCAAAATAAACAACTAACTAAAGTGGGGTAAGCCGGGTAATTACCCGCATTAGACTTCACATAATTTTGTAGAATGCTCATTTTCCTTTATGTTTTAACGATTACACACGGTAACTAAGAATTATCAAGCGCACATGGCATTCGCTCCATCCAGCCGCCGGTCCAATCAGTTCCTTATCTTTTCAGGAAGGGAAAATTGTGCAACACTTCTTTGGGTCTAGATAATTGTCTGCGATGCGATTGTCTTTGATGGAAACCAGGAAGTGCTCTACTATGGCTTTCCTAGGATTCTAGTGAGCTGACTCCATCACCATATTTTACGGCATTGATGAAGAAGACCGAGCATCCTCATGTAGTGGCCGAAGTCACACGCGAATACGAAAACGTTCGTGGACGATGGAAACGTTATTCGAGCCGTGATAAACTAGAGTATTTTACTCCAAGTTTTAATAATTTTTATTTTTCTTTCGGAAAAGAAAATAACTTTGATGGTCGTATTTAATTTTGGTAAAAAGCAGTATTTTCCTTGCAATACTTTTATGACATTACAGAAAGCAACAGCAGCGACACTTTGAGTTACCTTTGATTACGTGGATCTCAGCAAAGTGAACGAAAAAGTCAGAAAGATAGAAATTCGTTTAGGAAGAAAGAGCTCAAATATATTAAGAATGAAACAAACTGTGAATAAGTGGCTTAATGTTTCCATTTTCCATTTGCTGCATATTCCTTTTTCGAGGCATGTGTACAATATGAAAACAATCACAGGGATGCTGAGCTATAAGCAAAGCCGGTGGGAGCCTCAGGCGAGCGTCGAGCCAACAATTACTCTTGGTAGGATTCACGTAATTAAGGCTTACATCCGTTTAAGGGTGATTCCTGATAGTCTATAAACTCTATAGACTTATAATCAGCTGTTCTAACCTCCCTCATTGAAATTCACGTAAAAAAGAGGTGTTTTTCGAAAAGCTGTTAATCATGTAATTGCCATGGAGTTTTTTTGTCTTCTTGTAAGTGTTACTGAAGCATTCGGTCTAATAAATTGTATATCAGTATACCCTTCCAAGCTCTGAAGAAGGTGGTTCTGCCGAAACGTCAGCTACTGCTGTGTTGTATTGTATTGTGTGTTTTTCTATGGAAGTAAATGCATGTTATACAACCTCATGATTGCTGAACAAGAAAACGACGCATTCCTGATGGTACCAATGGAGTAAACGTCCGATTACCCAAACCCGAATCGGACGTTTACGATTAAAAAGATGTGGATCAATACCGGCTTTGACAATCTTCATCGTTTACACGCCAACATCAAATTATGACGAAGAAGTCGAAGCGTTCTGCATGGACTTGGAGAAGTTTCACAGAGAAGACCACACATTCTTCAAGGCCATCATTGGAGATTTCAATTCCAAGATTGGACCAAGAACAACGTCTGAGGAACGTCACATTGGGACCTACGGATTAGAATGAGACGAACAGGGTGAGCGGCTCTCTGAGTTTATCACGGCGAACAAGACCATCCATGGTAACTCGCAATTCCAGAAGCCTCACCGTCAACGATGGACGTGGGAGCCTCCCATTGAAAAGTACCATAACGAAATAGACCACGTCACAGTAATTAAAAAGTTTCGCCTAACAGATGTCGCTGTTGTCTTAGAATTCTACACCGAATCAGACCACCGTCTCCTTCGTGCTAGATTCTGTTTCCGCAGAAAGGAGAAGAAGCCACTAAATTCAAAAACCAGAGTCCTAGAACCACCACAAACTGCGACTTATTCAACTCATTAGTCGGCTGTTGGGAACATGCCGTTGTCGACAACATCGACGAGGAATACGATCGGCTCATTTAACATATTCACGCTAGCCCTATGAAAGCTGAGAGTTCCAAAGTCACCAAGAGACGTCTGTCTCCGGAAACTCTCGAGCTAATACGCCAGCGTGGACTCACACGAGCTGCAGGTAACCGCGAACTAACGTCCGAACTCTCGAGACAATGCAGACAGGCGATAAAAGAAGATCTCAAACAGCAGCAGTAATTGTCGAAGCTGCAGAGGCTGGGAGAAGCATTCGCATAGCCCACCGAAAGCTTCGCCAATTACAAGACCAAGATTATTGCACTCCGACGCCGAAACGGAACACTAACAGCGTCCAGAAAGGAAATGGGGAAAATCATTCACGAAAACTACACAGATCTCTTCGACAGCCACGTCTACCTCCCGTCTTATGAAATAAAAAAGGATGGACATGTTGTTCCACCGGTTCTCCCTTCCGAAATCCGACACGCCGTCTCGTCGGTGAAAAATCGAATAGCACCAGGGGTCAGGAGAGGATAAGATCAGAAGTTCTGAAGAACCTTCCGCCAGTCCTCGTAAACACACTGGCTCGGCTCTTCACACGTTACCTGCTTGAATGCAAGGTCCCTACTTAGTGGAAGACTAGCAAGACCGTGTTGTTGTTCAAGAAGGGCGACCTACACGACATAGGCAACTGTCGCCCAATCTGCTTGTTGTCTGTCGTCTACAAACTTTTCACTGAAGTCATCTTAAACAGGATTGACAGGACACTGGACAATGGAGAGCCATGCGAGTAAAGCAGGGTTCCGAAAAAGATTTACTACGATGGACCACATTCACACGTTAACAAGGCTCACTGAAGTATCGCGAGAGTACAAAAGACCGCTCTGTCTCACTTTCACTTAGAGAAGGCCTTTGATTCAAGTGAGATAGATGCAGTCATGGAAGTCCTTGGTAGTCAAGGAGCCCCTACCCAGTACATAAAGATTCTTCGTGAGCTGTGCATAAATTTCACGACCAAAATTTCACCATTCGACAGCGACGTTAACGTTGACGTCAAAAGTGGAGTTAGGCAAGTTGATACAATTTCGCGAAAATTATTCACCGCTACCATCCCGAACGTCATTCAAACATTGGAATGGGATAATATGGGAGTGAAAATCGATGGTCGGTAGATGCATCACCTTCTTTTTGCTGATGATATCGTTCTTATGAAACCAGACATTAGCCAAGCAGAACGTATGCTTGCGGACTTTGATAAAGCGTGTGGAAAGATTGGTTTTCGACTAAATCTCAAGAAAACGATGTTTATGAAGAACGGATTGGCTTCATTTGCTCCATTCACGCTCAAAGAAACGACTATCGCCGGCCTACGTCAACGATCGAAAAATCAAAGATGCCGTTCTATACGCCAAACAGTCGAAGATAAGGTGGGCCGGACACGTAATGCGTATGAATGATAACTGATGGACAAGAGCTGTTAGTGACTGGATTCCTCGGGATGTCAAACGTACTGCAGGAAGATCACCTATCTGATGGTCACGGTTCTTCACGAAGAGCCTAGAAGAAGGATATGATGTTCGTCCAGTCTCTAAAGCAAACAAAACCCACTTTGCTACTTTTGCACGCCACAGGGAAAAATGGAGGATTTACTGGAGCCCGCTCGAATCACTCGATGATCAAGGGGACTACAAGTGATACAGGTGATCAATGCAGTAAATGCCTGAAAAAAAGAAAGACAAGAGCCTCGTTTGGAATGGTGGTGAGCCTTAAGGAAAGGGTATTCGCGAGTTCGAACCTGAACTGACGTCCCAAGTTTTGCTCATATCTCAGCAGTCCTATAGTTGTTGACATTAGCATTACTTATTTATCTACTAGAATATGTTGACGAAATTTTAAGAGAGCAGAAGGTGGTGGATCGCTTTCTGGTTTGCCCTAGTAGCTGTTCATTCATATTTAATTTTATTTGTTTTATACGACTTCACAAAACATGGAAACATTTCTTTACTCGACTTTTTTGTAGTATCCGCAATTCAGAAACTTCTGGTTTGGGCTGCCGCGTCAGCGTTTTGCCTTCGTCATAAATGTCCTAAAGAGTTGATAGGGCGTGATTCGAGATAGTTCTCTTAGTTCTTTTCCGGTTTTTCGCTGTCTCCCTATCGGTCTTTCTGGATCGAAGAGAGTCGTTCCTAGAGAAGAAGAGTGGCGAAATGCTACACCTCACTCCCACCTCTACTGGAGGGATAGAATCCTTGGGCGTCCTAACGCACTCTTTCTTTAGCCGCTGCTTCCTTCGTCTAATTACCCTTTATGCAAATAGAAAATGTGTTTATGTGGAGTGTTTTATGATCTACGAATTGCATTGTTCGCAATAGTTGAAAGCAGCTTGCATGGCTGCCTCTCCATTCTGATTTTTAAGTGATAACTCGTATTAATTTTAAGAAGAAGAAGAATTTAGCAGAATTGGACCGAGCTTATCAATTATAGTATTTCAAAAAAGAATGACATTGACTATCTAAAAGTACCATATGGCAGTTAGAATTAAAATGCGAGTGGTGTTTTGCCTGCTTTTCTATTAGCCTTTTTTTCTATTAGTTCTATCAACTATACTAGCAGAATTGGACCGAGCTTATCAATGATAGTATTTCAAAAAAGAATGACATTGACTATCTAAAAGTACCATGTGGCAGTTAGAATTAAAATGCGAGTGGTGTTGTGATTTTGTAGAAACGTTCCTGTGAACGCTTCTGAAGACCAGTTCATGGCAGAGATAGTCTTTTGTTCAAGAAATATGAGCACACAGCTAGTCAGGTCGCCTGATAAAGATATTTTCTTGACACTGGGTTTTTTAGGCACCAATTTTTGATGTTTTGTGCTTTGACATCTCGATAATCTAAATGCTCACTTTTTCCATCATTGGATTGCTAAAGTTTGAAAAAAAACCAGAGCCTTAGTTGGGCATTGAAGCCACAACTACTTCTGCACGGAGCTCACCTACTATCCACTAACATCACCACCACCACCACCACCACCACCACCACCACACAAACGCGCCCTTTGCTTGCTTTTCTATTAGCCTTTTTTTCTATTAGTTCTATCAACTATACTAATCTCACGCTGACGTGGATGAATGGTGAGAACAAATAGAAATTGGAATCGGTTAAGGAAAAGCTAGGGCTTCGATCGGTGTGGGAGTAGCACGCCAGCCGCTTTGAAAGGTGGACGCGGTTTTGAAACCTATGCGAGGCACCTAGTTTTACTCGTATCTCAGGGTCCGCGTGGTTGTATTTCACATAGTATCCTACTACGCCGCAGATTTCCCTCATAGACAGTTTGCTTGCCGGTTAGTCGTGACGTGGCCGGCACCCAAGTGGCGGATAGGGGGTTAATCGCGGACCAAAAGCGACCTTTGCTTCCCTGAGACGCAAGTGGACCCAGGGGATGGACTACCTGTTTCTACTGCGCCGATTTGGCACATACTTTCTGTATTTGCTAAGCGTATTCATGCATGTGTGTGTAGGTGCGTTCTCGCTTTATGCGGATTGTATTCATGACACAGGTGAACCTGCCATGAAAAAGGAGGCACCCAATAAATAAGAAATTAGTGCTTTAGTCCAATTATTCATAATTTATTTTGTTTTCATTATGCTTCGTTTTCGCGTGTAAAAAGTCTATTCTTTTGATTTTTTCGGATTAAGATCTACCTAATTATAAATAATTTGAAATGTCCATGTTGCCGTTTTTTGCAGGGCCCTATCACCACTGACACAAAACTGCTGTTTTCTACAAAAACTACACACCACCATCAAATTCATTTCTGTTCCTAGAAGAAAAATGAAGGCTCAGGAAGACGTGACATGGGATACTCCAATTTTTACAAAATTGCAAGCTCTCCGTACCTCCAATACATTTTATTCTGAAATAAGAAGTTTCGAAAACTAAATAGTGTGTAAACTCCTTATTTGCTGCCTATAACAACTTTCCACTGCAAGGTATTATGTGAAGTACAACTACAATGACGTTGAGATATTTGTGAGACTCCGCGGTGCAGGTGTACGGTGGGGAACGAACGCGCTATTACTTTTTTCAAGGCCTAACGCGCTCATGAGTTCACAATGGTTCATTTAGCTCATTTCCATTAACCGTCTAAATTACCAATATCTCCACCATACTTATGAGTCCGATTTCGCTTTCCGCTTCACTCTTTAAGAACTATACTCGTTAAGTTCGAGTACTAATAGTGCGGTTAATTACATGGCATAGTAGAAATTGTTAACACCATCTAAAACTGTCAACACCGTAATGATTCTGAGATATTTGCAAAACATCGGACCGCTGGTGTTTGTGCTGGGGACCGAACACGCTATTACTTTTTCCGGGGGATCACGCGTTCAACACCATGCCACGCTACTCCTTCGTTTTGCTTCTCTCTCAACCGTGTTATTGAAATATCGTTGCTATCAGAAATCACCCGTCAACAAGATTGATCCGCGAAGCACAAATCGGCGTCCAAATGGGTTAAACTGATGCATTGGTATAAATATATTTCACATAATATCATGCCAATAAAGAGAGTGGACAGTAAATGAAAATTGATGAGACTATTAACACCATTCAAAATTGTTCTCCCTTGTGTTCTCTAGTGATTACTGGCTACCTAGTTGTGGTACGTTAATAAGAAAATAAGCCTCCATGACAACTGAAATGATTGTCGGAGGCGAACTTTTGTTTTATTTTTAACAAGTTCTTACCGTCATTCCGTGTTAATCACCCCTACTCCCATTTTTTTCCTCTTTGCCGGGAAAATCTTTGTTCAGTTGCTTTTGCCATAGAATTGCGGAAAAGAGATGAATGTGGCGTATTAATCGAATGCTCGAGTTGAGCGGTTTCAAAAAAGAGAGAAACATATCATAGATGAGAGGCGAGCAATTCGGCAACAAGGTTGACTGGTCGTACAACCCACCATTCTGGTACGGTTTCACGAATATCGTGTTAGCGACGTCATTTCTGACACTGGACATATTTGCTGTAGCTGTAAGTTTTACCCAATCTTTCTATTCTTCTTGTATCGTGCGTTCTACCGTAGTCAACGATCTGTTAAAGGCAATCCGACTTCATGAAAACTTCTCAAAGTGGACTTCGCACCAAATCATGTTTTTCATATCACTTTGCGACATCACTCAGCTCACAGTACATTTCTGCAGTGCTGCGTCCCTGATGCTGGATTGGGAAATGCCATATCTTTTGAATACAGTAGGTGAAGTACGAACTGATTACATATGCAGTGATTACAATGAATTACAGCTACCATGGCAATGAAATCATTTCGTTACCAGAAAACACCTGTGCTCAGATTATAGAAAACCGACGAGCTAAACTTTTTTCAGTGAAATACATTCCGGAAACATCCAATGAACCAGTATCCATCTATTTTAATAGATAGGCCTTTTAATAATTCATAGAGTTATGCACTTATAATTTCGTTTTTCGTTTTAGGGGCGGAAAGCACTGTGGTAGTGAGATCTGACATTACGGGTATGGTGTTAGCTCGGTTTCGTTCATGGCTAACCAAGCCTTTCATCAATCCTTGGGTCGGCGAAGTGGTACCGGTCTTGTCTGGGAAAAAATCACTCTCTGAAATCCAATTAGAAACGCTCCAGCCCGGCTATCTCAGGACTCCAGGAAAAACTGCTCGACCAGCATTCTACGACATTCAGGATGAAATGAGAATCATCAAGCAGCAACCGAAGCCACAAGTGAAAGTTGGAAGTTCGTCGTGGACAGTGGATGAGTTCAAACGAATCGAATGTGAGAAATGCTGGGATTCGCACAGTAAACGTGAAGACGGATCATATAAAAAAAATTCGTTTTGCTTGAATTTTGCTGAAAAGGTAAGAAATCATCCGCGTGACCTATTGACAAGCATTACATTTTTTACATCATTACTACAAGTAATCACGGGATCTTCGTATCTTCTCAGGTAATCGAGGTAAGCTTCCTACACTCGTGACCTATTGACAAGCATTACATTTTTTCCACATCATTACTACAAGTAATCACGGGATCTTCGTATCTTCTCAGGTAATCGAGGTAAGCTTCCTACACAAACAAGGTTCCAGGGAGGAATGGCAGGCTTACTGAACTGTAAAGCAAGGAGAACCTACTAATTTAGACTTTAAGGTTTAGTCTGTTTTCATGTTTCGATATCGGCTTTATTGATGATATCGCTCTTAACTAGCGAGTCTACCTACCGAGCGAGTGAGTGCCCACCTTTTTTGACGACGGTTATGGAAAAGTTGGTCCTCGGCGCAATATTGGTAAGGGGATGTTCACAAGAAGCGGATACGTTTCTAATGCTTTCTGAGAGGTCTGGTTCTATGCATTCGTCAAGGTGTTAAAGTCTGAAGAATTTTCTCTAGAATTGAGTAGAAATGAAGGAGCAGCTTAGAAAGATTAGGACATTACCGAGGATGTAGTAAAGAGCACAAATAACTCCATGTTTCGTACCAAACACTACTATTCGTCTTATCAACGTTGGCATCGGAAAGCTAGACGCTGCTGGGGAATCTAGGGTCTCTCAGCCATTTAAAACGCACTATCGAGAGGATAGTTCTGAAACCATTCCACATCACACAAGTGAAAAAGGAGTACGAAATGCCAAGCTATTCCGACAGCCAAATATTGGAGAAGATACCGTGTTAGGAGAAATGCCCACAGTAAACCAGAAATCAATGGAGTTAATCATAATGCTCGATAGCATGATTGATTTTCTAATCGATATTAGCACAGATATTGTTACTACTTTTATGATTTTGTGGTAATAAACTAAAAGGAAAACCTACTTGTTAAACACATATGCAAAGTATAACTGTGCCATGGATACCCCATTTCTTGAACGCAGCTGCAACCAAATATTGGAGAAGATACCGTGTTAGGAGAAATGCCCACAGTAGACCAGAAATCAATGGAGTTAATCATAATGCTCGATAGCATGATTGATTTTCTAATCGATATTAGCACAGATATGTTACTACTTTTATGATTTTGTGGAGGAAAACCTACTTGTTAAACACATATGCAAAGTATAACTGTGCCATGGATACCCCATTTCTTGAACGCAGCTGCATCGTATGGTCGTATTTTTGACGATATTTAACTTCTATGTGCTACCTGAAAATGGCCATCTACTTTCGTATGACCTATATGGCCATAACTGCCCAAGATTCTTCACATGACGACGGCTTGTCAGCGGCTGTCTTTTGTCTTACAAACCTTAAGCCCAAAGCTTTCGCCGTTGACAATCCCTGAAGGATGCGGTTGTGCATTAAACTTTATTGAGTACAATCACATCTGAGTAAATGGATGTGCGGCTTATACAGTGACTTAAGGTGGCCAACCGATGTACCAAATAAGTGCTGCTATCCTCACAGACGGATCCGGTCCTAATTTGCCGACATCCAGAGATGGAAAGCTCGGTGAACCTCGGCACCGAATCGAACCGAAAACCACTTGTGTATTGCAGGGCACCTCTGACCACTGAGCTAAATGCGTCCCAGATCTTCAGCTTTTGAACGTTTTATTTCTATAATGATTCCAGTTTTTTGGCTCTATACTGAGTAGTGCCTGGATTTCGTCATGCATTTACGGTATGCTGCTTGGCATACACCGACTACTAAGTGTAGTGTATCCTTTCTACGAACTGCGGTACTTCACTGGAAGAAACAAAACGGTCAGCCTTCGAGATTTCTGACTTGGTTCCTCACTCATTGTCATTATTTTCAGATAATTTTTGCTATTGCTCACTCATCGATTCTCTTCTTCACTATATTAAAATTGATTGGCCCGTTTCGATACAAATTCCATCGAGAATTATTTTCGTGGCATTATAACAAGTCGCTTGTTCTGGGCGAACTGTCCTCTGTCATTGGTAAGAAAAACTCTTACAGTTCGTCACAAAAGCTTCAATAGTGCACAAACATTTTTTTAAAATTAGTGAATTGAGGCAAAACCTGGGTACCTTAGGCACCAATGGAATTCGCCGAAACTCTTGCGGATTCCCATGTTGTATGGAGTTGAACAAAAGTTGCTTTTATTATTGAATTCCTTTCCAATTTTTGTTAGTTATGTCGCACTTTAGATGACTACTTAATCGTTCCGCTCATTTTGTGCTCACTTGTGTGTTATTCTATGATCCTGTATACTATTAAGACCAAGGTGTGTCCAGCGTTTTCAAAATATCCTGACATTCTTAACCTTTTTATTCACTGCCTACTATAATTTTTCACGGCAGGGTATCATGTGAAATACAAGTAAGATGATGCTAAGAAATTTGCAAAACTGCGGAGCGCAAGTGACTGCGCCGGGGAACGAGGGCGCGTTTACCCTTTTCGAGGGCTGACGCGTTCACCACCAAACCATATGGGTCCTTTGTTTCTCCTGCCTCTCAGCTAGTTCTATCGATCAGCGCCATTAGCATTCACCCGTCAACGAGATTTGTGGTTCCTCAGATCAAGCTCGTTGACGGGTGATTGCTGATGGCACTGATCGACAAAACTCCCTGAGAGACAGGCGAAACGAAAGAACCGTATGGTGCGGTGGTAAACGCGTTAGCTCCGGAAACGGTAATAGCGCGTTCGCTTCCCACCGCAGACACATGCGGTCCGGAGTTTCGCAAATATCTCAGCATCACCTTTGTTGCATGCCGACATTCTCCAGCCTTTCCTTAACGCTTTCGTAGTGCAAGGAATGAAAAGGCGAATTCTTTTAGGGCATAACAAGAAAGATGAACACTGCCGTCACTCTCAGTGTAGGTGGTATTTTTTCTTGTTCTTTGTCTAAACTTTATATTTTTTCTTATAATTTGCTTAAGGATAGTTCACCATTATCAACTTTGCAATAATTGAAGGTATTCGTCCACTGTGCGTTTTGTTCGCTAACTTTTATTCTATGGCGATTTGTGGAGCCTTTGCTTAACTCTAATCCAATCACCTACTTTTGGACGAATTTGCCGTGGCTTTTCTATAACGGTGCAAATTCATTTATTTGCATTTGCTTCAGCAGGTAAATAAAGGATAAAAAATAAATCATTCGGTGTTGATGAATCCTTAAGGTCCCTAAGGCGTACGCCATATACTAGATTTCATCAAGCATCGTTAGAGATCTGAACTGAATGGCCTACCTAGCCTATAGATTAAGTTGCAGTGGCTTATCGGTGTCAAATCAGTATTGCTATCCTCTGAGAGAACTATGACGTTAATTTGCGGATCCCGAAAAGATGGAAGACTTAGTAAGCGTGGTATTCAAGATTGAATTAACGATCATGTGTATATTGCTGTAAATCTCTAACCACTGCGCTACGCGCTGTTAATGCTTGTAGAACGTTTTATAGAAAAAATTAGCTAAAAAAAAAGAAGAAAAGCAAGTCTTTATTTAGCACATTTGGAAACAGCAGGCCTGTTCCTTGATGCACATCACATTATAGTAGAGCATCGATACTTTGGTATACCTTACCATACCACTACCTTGTGAAACAGAGTAGTAATGATTTGGTCACTGCCATCCTATTAAATAAGGTGCACAGACTTCCAGGTGTCTTATTTCCATAAAACGATATAACTGTTTCTTGGCGCATCTTCACTTACTAAAGAAGTAAAGGCTGCATTTCTCTATGGCCACACCTATCACTAGATTTGGCACGCTTCAACTCACTGTCCTTCCTCATTATCACCTGCTTTCATTTTGCCACAAGACAACATCAAAAATGATTAATTTTCGCTTTTTAGATGTTTTTCCTAGATGATTTAGATGTCTTCTTGTTTCAGGGCAGTACGCGAAAATGGCCTGAAATTACTGCAATGTCGACGGCATAGTGAAAAGCTGATGTCGGTGAAAGCGCACAAGACACCCGCAAACAATCCATTCCATCGTAGTCATTTACAGTAAACCCTAAAAATGACCCAAAATTGTCCAATGGTGGGCAATTTCCTTTCTTTGGTGCTAACCAGATGCACTCGAAGGTTTGAAATGTCATCAAAACACCTTGATCTTCTTGAAAGTTCTCATAGCAACTTTTATTTGGATACCATAACTCACCTTGCAACTTACTACATTTGCAGGATTATTCATCTTTATGAATCGCGTGTCCTATCATATTATGCTCATTCTAACCACAGTTCGCTAATCGTTGATAAAATTTTTACATATGTGCGTGAATAGATGAATTACAACTCTGTACTGGGATTGAATGATGTTTTTTCAAGTGTGAAATCACGAAAGGTTTGAAGAATGCGATGCAATCAATCAAAAAGCCATCCTGATTTAACCACCAGAAAGCAACCTAATTCATAAACGGAATATCGTCGTGCTGAGTTACATGACTACTTATTTGGATGACCCCTCCCTACTAGTACTGTGCCTCCAGGCCTAATTTCCATTCGCTCCTCTCTCACACAATCGTCGTCCATAGTCGTGGTCCGCTTCCAAAATGGTTACGTCTACGAGGCCCATTTCGTAGTCCTGAAACAGTGGTCATGTCTAAGTGCTGATGGTTAACATTAGCCACGAACACGTCTGCAGATCGTTTTGGTGGTCTTTCAGGAAGACCCATTCTCTTTTAGTCAAACCACTGTTCTTTTCGTCTATCTGCTATCTGTTCTTTTTATTATGTGACCATATGTGTTTCGTTACTGATGTATATTCTCCTGGATTCCTTAGATGGGTCAGATTTCGAGGTGTTGAGCTGTGCGCTTCGACTAGACGTTGTGTTTGCCTTCCAATAACGTTTTTGGCCTACACCAATGTAAACTCTCCCACAAAGATTTTCTACACCTGGCATTTATTATCAGCAGTGTTAAGTGTGTTGTAGTAGGTCTCTGTAGCTCACTAGCTTCAGCGTCGCTCTCTTTTTCTTAGTGGTAGAGAAGATGCAGTGTGAACTTTTTGTTTGAGGAAATGAGGCAAGTTCGGCGCAATTTTTAAGTCCTTCGACAGGTAAAGTGTAGTTCTTGGTCGGGTCGTCGCTTAACAACTAGTCATGTGAGGAGAGGATTGAGAATATTCTCGTCAAAGACGACTTGTACGACTTGGTTCGTCTTTCTTAGACGATGACAGAAGTTCGTTTCCACTTTTTGACTGAATGAAATTTTCTCATAGGCAAGTTGGTTATCAGATTCAGTGCAGAATCCAGGTAACACTGAAGTGTCAAAAAAGAACCATTTTCTTTTAGTGAGAATAAAATTGATCTTCGCATAAATCGTGTCGTTAAGGGACTTTCATGTCTAATCGCGATTTTTCTTTATTCTTGGAAAATTAAATCTCGTCTAGGAAAAGCACTGAGGATGGAAGTACCAATAAGGTGGCTTTCCTTCTCATTTCGTTGCCTAATGCCGGATTTTCTCACCCGTGTCCATTATCTTTGACCTTTCTTAATATGATGTTGAAGTCTCTAAAAGCGATTCTAAGGAAAGACTCTTGTTTGAATTACTTCTATATGCTGGTGGCTGAGCCTATCTAGTTCGCTCTCATTGGTTGTACAAGTTGGTGGATAACAGCTGGTGATACCGACTTTCATTTGACGCGCAGGTCGTGGACGAAGGATGGTAAAGCGCGGTGATACGATTTCAGTTTAGGTGACCAGATAGGGACTAGATAGATGGATGAGAAATCTAACGCCTCCGACATTTCGTAACTGAAATTTCCTTTCATGAATGGCGATGGCTTCGTCACCTGGCTAGCGTATGTCGGTCTTCACGTTTTTGTCTCTTGTAGGGAAACGTTTTTAATCTGGCGTTGAATTCTCCAATAATAAACCTATGAAAAGAGTTCTATTTCTAGTTGTGGAATGCTTTTTTAAATGGCTGTAGAACGCTTTCAATACGTCTTCATCAGCTGTAGAATTTGGTAAATCGCATTTTATGGCAATGGATTTTTTTTCAAGCGGAACTTGGAGATGGGCAAACTGTTCAGAAGGTCGGCTTCCGAAGAGACTGTCCTTGCGGTGGAGCTGCACATCAACGAACGGTCTACATGGCGTATCACGTGTGGGCTTCTTTTGTTCATTTCCAATGATATCCTATGGAACCCTATACTTGGCTGTTTCTACCATTTGCCTTAGAGCTCGACTTCGCAGATGATAGAGCCCAGTGTGCGGGATACTGAGGAAGAAGTTTTTGCATGCTTAGCCAAAGTGGTTTCCTGGAGTCTCGAGTTCAGCTTAGCCGAAGCTTTTCTTAGACGGTCACAACCCCAGGAGTTCGCTGCCCTTGTGGATCAGAAAGAGATTTGCCATCATATTGCCACTAGTTTGATACCAGGACGGTGGTGGACCTTGGTATCGGTTTAGCTTCAGCTGGGTTTCCTGATCGAAACGCTGGACTCCTTATCCTGGGAGACTGCCGGGAGGAAGAATCTTCTCGCTGTACACCGCAGTCCGACAGACAGAAACACCTCTCATCCACAATGAGGCGGTAGGCATTTGGTAGGATAACTGGATTAGATACTAACAATTTCGACAAACAGTTTTCTTACCAGCAGTTTCCTTATTCATTCCTCCTCCTCAGCAGTGGTGGTCATGAGCTTCATTCTTTCAAAAACCCAAGTGAAACACTTTCACTATGACAGCGTGTTTCCCATCATTTTTCAAAGGAGGAGAATCACCAGTGCTCGTTTACTTATTTGGGACATAAATTTGTTCCAAGTTGGTCTTTGTTATTGAAATATCGGAATCCACAGTGACGTATCCCAGTTGGTTGATATAATAGTTAAGGGCGAACCAAAAGCGACCTCTGCTTCTCTTAAATGCAGGTATACGCAGCGGATGGACTCTCTACTTCTGCTGCCCCAATTTGACACACATTTTCACTGTCTACGAAGGCATATTTATGCATAAGTACGTGCGCGTGTTTTCGTTTGTGCACACTGTGCTCTACAATTCAATTCGGCCAAATGCGTGGAATCAGCGAGTGGGGAGATTACGGGAGGCGGTTGAGAGTCGCCTCCAACAGCTGCTAGGATCTTAGGACTATTTCAGGCTGTCCAAATCTCGAAGACCTAAGAACGATCCGTACCTAAACGCACACTCACTTGCATCTGGGTCCTCCATAGAGGATATGACAATGAAGACACGAAGGGAAGGGTACGACGTCGATGGACTGACTGACAAAAAAGAACGACACCCATTCAACGACGACTATGACACTGGAAAAAAAGTGCTCCTCGGAATATGCGACGTTAGGGGAGTAGGCGGCATTGGCGCTTTCGTCAACGCGAGTTTGGCAATGAACGTCGATTCATTCGAACAACTAGCAGTGCGAATTGGATTTCTATGATTGAAGACATGTGGATCAATACTGGCTTTGACAATCTTCGTCGTTTACACGCCGACAGAAGAACGAATTCCGGAAACTGACGCGACGGTTAGCCACATCTGCTGGCTACAAAACTATAGTTCCTCGAGATAGGTGTAGAGGAAAGCCCAAACCCCTTAAACGATAGCTTTAGCAATAGTAAGGTTTCGTTCATCCTGCCCTTCATCTGAAACAAAGTAAGTTCAGCTATAATACGTTGACACGAGGGCTGGTCTTGAGAATTCGGTAAGAATAACTGAAATACCACCGAGCACTCTGAGGAACCAGCTGGTTCGCAACAGTCTTTATGGCCGTCTGTGTACAACGCAAAAATGTATGATTTGCCCCAACGATAGAAGCGGTGATTGTGTGAGTTCGGACACTTTATCTAATTTCTTGTAAAGCGTGCGGAAACGAATACATTGGCTAAACGGGTAGTTCGCTCTGAATCCGTATAAAAGAACATCTTGTCGGTAAACTTAGAATTAAACCAAGTACCCCAGTGTCACCTGTATCACCTGTAGTCCCGTTGGTCGTCGAGTGACTCGAGCGGGAGCCAGTAAATCCTCTATTTTTCCCTATCGCGTGCAAGAGTAGCCCAGTGGGTTCTCCTCGCGTTAGGGACTCGTCGAGCATCATATCTCTCTTCTAGGCTTTTCGTAAAGAACTCTGACCATCGCGTTCCATCGTTGACCACGAGTCTCCTGGAATTACGAGTTACCATGGATGACCTTGGTCGCTATGATCTCCTCAGAGAGCCGCTCACCCTGTTCGTTCCATTCTAATCCGTGGGTCCCAATGTGACGTTCCTCAGACGATCTCCTTGGTCCGATCTTGGCATTGAAATCTTCAATGATGACCTTGAAGAATGTATGGTCTTCTCTGTAGAACCTCCAAGTCCATGTAGAACGCTTCGACTTCTTCGTCATAATTTGATGTTGGCATGTAAACTATGAAGAGTGTCAAAGCCGGTGTTGACCCACATCTTTTTAATCGTAAACGTCCGATTCGGGTTGTAAGCTGTTCGAATGAATCGATGTTCATGGACAAACTCGTGTTGACCAGAACGCCGACCGACACCGCCTACGCCTCTACTGTCTCATGTTCCGAGGAACACTTCTTCTCCAGTGTCATAGACAGCGTTGAATGGGTGGCGTCGTCTCGTCTCGGCCAGGCCGATGACGTCGTACCTTATCATTCTTGCTTTTTAACCGGCTCGAGATCTCTCATATGAGGGAGATCCGTGGAGTACCCCACTAGGCACTCATTTAAGGTTAACAATGTGATTTCGACTACAGCTTTAGCTTAACTTGGCTCATTGACGGTTTGGTTTTCCCAGTTCAATCCCGCTGACGGGAGATTGCTGATGGCACTGCTAGATAGAAAGCTTGCTGAGAGAGACGCATAGCAAGGGCTCCGTGGTGCAGTGTGTAACGCGCGAGCCCCCGAAAAGGAACTTGCGGTTCGATTTGGCTCGGGGTGCATGTTGCTAACATCTCAGTACCGTCGTCGTTGATTTCGCACAATACTCTGCTGTGAAGGTTGTAGTAGGTAATAAATAAAAAGTAATTTTTTCGCAATAGTTCGACACTGGATTATTACCAGCCAGAAGACATTTCTAAAGCAACAGTACTTCACTCTCAGCAATTTGTTTACGTTCTGAACCAGATGAATGCAGTAGCATTAACAGATAAAATCGTGCCTTTATGGTCCTTGATATTAGAGGTAGCGCTCAATTTTCCGTTATTACGCACGTGCTGTTTTTTGATAGGAGACGACAACTTTCCGTTAACCACAAGACTTGAGTTCTGAGGATGGCTAGATTGTAAAAGATAATTTGCTCTAACATTTTATGGGTACGAATGGTATGGGAGCTATTACTTGCTATCTATCCTTTCGGTCCATCACACAAGAAAATTTCTTTTAGCTTTTGGAAGTGTTCTAAACTTGTACTCCATCTTTTTCTGTAGTTGTTTCGTCGGCATATTCCATTCGGTAACTATGACTTTTTTAATCTCGGTTAGAGTTGCAGTAAGAGTTTGTTGGCATTCGATTTGCTGATCAACAAATTCGTACGAGATAAATTTTTTTTCTTTTTCTTTTCTCGTATATTTCAATGCGCGAAACAAGATTTTCTCGACCGTAGCCCACCTCAATCTGGGTTGAATGGGCTATCGGTCGATCCACAGAGGTACAAGAAACGTTTTTTACGCCGAAATGAACAACTAGAAAAATAGTGACGCTTGTAGAGCATACATTATTGAATTGAAAGCACGCAGCCTCTTATATGTTAACGTTTATACACGGTCACTAATAAACGACAAGCATGAAAGGCGCCTGTTCCAGCACGCCGTCGTTCCAATCAGGTCCTTATCCTTTAGGGGTAGGGAAACTCGTACCAGGCTCCTCTGAGGTTATCTAATTCCTGCCAGTCAAAAAAAAGTTGCGACAGCATGCGATGAAGACCTACGAACGCCCGACCACGGCTATCCCAAGATTCTAAGGAGAGTTAACTCGATCAGCATTCAACGGCATTCATGAAGAAGACCGAAGATTCTCATTTAGCAGCCGAAGCCACACTCAAATACGAAAACGTTTGTGGATAATGGAAGCAAGTGTCGGGCCGTGTAAAATAAGGTAAAATACAATGAAGATATAACAGTACTGCGTTTTCGTGAAGAAATTGGAGTATTCTATCCCAGGTCCTACTAGTTTTTCAATTTTTTCCGGGGAGCGGAAACGTCAATTACGATGCTCACATTTAATTGTTGCAAAAAAGCAGAATTCGGTGCTATCGTTTGCAAAAAGCAACAGCAGCGGCACTTGAAATTATCTTTGATCTTTGAGAACCAAATGTGAATGAGTGGCTTAATATTTCAACTTCTCACTTACTGCCCATTGTATTTTCATGGCAGTGTGCGACATGAAATACGATCATTGGGATGCTGAGGCGACATGAGCAAAACTTGGCATTTTATGAGGGCTTGCAGCTCACATTTATTCTCACTGGGGCTCACCTGATTACGCAAAACAAAGGTCGCGATTGGTGTGGTGGATGGTAAATGAGAGCCCATGAAAAGGGTAAGCTCGAGTTCGAACCTCATATGAGACTCCGATCATATTTCAGCGGCCTTACGGCTGTTGGGAATAGTGTTGTTTATTTACCTATTAAAACATGTCGATAAAATTTCGAAAGGAGAAGAGGGTATGGATTGTTTCCTGGCTTATCCAAAGGCTACTCTTTATTATTTAATTTTGCTTGTTCGATAGGTCCTCATGTAACATGCGAATACCGTTTTTTCGGTTAGTTTTATCGTATCTACAATTCACGAACATCGAATTTCGGATTGCCTCAAGCTGCCACTTCAGAATTTTGTCTCCTTAATGAATGGGATGGCTCTAGAGGGATGGCAGGGTGTCACCTGGGAGAGCCTTCCTAGTTATTTTTCAGTTTTTTATCAGCGGTTCCTATTGTTCTTTGTAGATCAAAGAGAGCCCTTGATAGACAAGCATGATGGCAAAATGCCGATCCCGCACGGATGGGATGCCTGGCTTGGCCGAAGCGATGTCGAACGAGCGCCGTATATCACTCTATTTCTAACTATTGCTTCCTTTGTTCAGCTGCCCTTTATGCAAATAGAAAATATGTCTATGCGAGATGTTTTACGATAGCCGAATTATTTGTTCTCAACTGTTGAAAACAGCTTGCATGGCTGCCTCTCCATCCTGATTTTTAAGCGATAACTCGTATTAATTTTAAGAAGAAAAAGAATTTAGCGAAATTGAAACGAGCTTAACAATGACAGTGTTTCAAAAAAGAGTGACATCGACAATCTACGAGCACCAAGTACCTATTAGAGTTGAAATGGATGTTGTAGAAACTTCCTTGTGAACGTCTCCGGAGACAATCACGACCCAGATAGTCTTTCGTTGAAGAAATGTGACTATACAACTAGTCGGGTAACATGATAAAGACATTTCGCTAACAGTCAACTTTTTTTAAAACCACTTTCTGATTTTTCTGCCATTATCCCTCGCTAATCTCGTTTCTTAATTTTCCGATTACTAGGATGCTGAAGTGTGAGAAAAATTCGGAGCCTTAGTTGGCCTTCGAACCCGCAACTACTTCTACCGTGTGTATATGTGCTGTCCATCACACCAGCATACTCTTCATTTGCCCTTCTTTCAGTCATTTCTTTAATATATCGGTATTCTCAGTGATCATTCGTCGACGAAAATGATTGGTGAGAACAAATAGAAATTGGAATCGGTTAAGGAAAAGCCAGGGCTTCGGTTGGTGTAGGAGTAGCACGTCAACCTTTTAAAAGGCAGACGTAGTTTTGAAACCCATCCGACGTACCGAGTTTTACTCGTATCTCAGTATCCGTGTGGTTGTATTTCACATGGTATCCTGCTATGCCGCGAAATGCCCTCATAAAGGGATCTCTTGCCGTTAGTCGCGACATGGCAGGTACCCACCTGGCGTGGCACGTACCATACCTTTATGAGGGCGGTTCGTGGTATAGCAAGATATCATGTGAAATGCAACTACAGGGATCCTGAAATACGAGTAAAACTTGGTACATCTGTATACTTCTCTGTTACTTAATTGCAGACTTTGCCCGAAGTGACTCGTAAAATACAGTTACAAGTAAGTTACGCCATTAGGAGATGCTTAAGAAAAAGTGGTCTTGAAAATTATGCAACGATTATTGACCACCCACCCAATACCCTACGCCGTCAGTTAGTACGCAACCGTCTCTATGATCGTTTGTGCAGCTAAGGAAACTGCATGGTCTGTCTTCACGAGAGATGGGGATTGCATGAGTTCAGGTATAATATACTCGATCTCATGTAACACATGCGGTGAGGAATACATAAAAGAACACCTAGATTGGAAAGTTAAAATACGTCAAAACATTCCTCTAGGGACGCATAGGACACAAAAGCCCAACGGCGGTGATTTTGAAGTGACTGTGCGGATCCCAGCGCAAGAATCGAAAACAACAACGCACAAAACCCTTGAGGCGTTTTGGATAAGTTTCAAAAATCCAAAGATGAACTGGAAAGACGAATGCCTCACTATCACACATGACCTAGCGCCCTATTTCAAAATGATATTTCGACGCCTGGGTGGGTCTCGCTTGCGACCCCACGTGAACAATGCCTGGGCCAGTCGCACTCGTAAGTATCAGCACGGCCTTTTGATCAATATAGCGTTTATTTGAAAGATCGATCATCACTAATACTATAAATATTTCACCGAATGTAAGACTACTGTCACATAAAATGCATTTAGACTCTGAGAAAGGCAAAATCGCCGAAACGTCAGCCATCGACCGACAACACCAATAACAACGACAACAACAACAACAACGACAAAGAAGACCCAAAACTACTTCATGATTTTTTGCGCCATGATACCGCACTAATATTTCTTCAACTTCTAGAGGTGAAAATTTACTGGTAGACAGTTTTTCATAGGAACTATCGAGCTTCTACGTTGACATCATGCTGCCCGATGTATAAGGCAACAACTAACCAATATTTGAAGAGAAGGAATTGAAAGCAGGAAGTTTTAAGAGATACGTTATTGAATTGAGTTGCAAACTTGAGAAAGACGTTCTCGACATCACTGAATTTCCCTCGACGGTCCATTCCTGCATAACTAATCTATGGTGGTGGTATAGTGTCAGCGTAAAAAGAGGCAGGAACATCAATCCGTAGGCAAGAAGCCATTTCGGGGCTACTGCTAATAAGAGGGGGTTCATGTCTAATTTGGCAATTATTCGTGCGAGAGGTTAATGAGGTGCGAGATAAATCCACCATGGTAGAAAATTTTCTCAGGGAGTAGCTTATTAAGAGGAAGAGCTGGGCAGTCGTCTTGTAGTCTGTGCTCAGCACGTATCATGTTGAAACAATGATTCTTACGACAACAGAACAGATCATTTATCTTTGCTAAGACACTTAATTACTGACAACATGTAAGATAGATTTGTATTCATCCGCAGAATAAACTCTTGGTGAATAGCCGCACCTTATCGATAATGTTAAAAAAAATTGTCGGAATTGAAGCGATGATATTAAATGAAATCACACCCGAACTATTTTATAAGTACTGGCAACTTTTCTTGTTGTTCGAAAGCCACTGTCACTGCTTGGCCTGAAACTTAGACAACGTTAATTGCAGCAAAATCGATGCTCGATTCGAAAACTATTGGCGATGATTCAGCAGCAAACTAAAAATGGAAAAAATAAAAAGTTTTAGGTTTACCGTTCAGTAGTATTTATGCAGTGACAGAGCGGTCGCAAAGGATTGTTGACCAGGCAATCTCCTTGTTTACCGTACTTATTCAAACGATGGAATTCGGAGCTTACCGTCAGACCCAATGAACTGGACTGAACATTTCCCTGAGAAACAAGCAAACCAAATTTGGTCCAGCTACATGTGTACAGAAAGTATATGTGAAACTGGAGTAGCAGAGAACACAGGGAGCCCATGCTACGAACTCATTTTCGCATCGGAGCTGCCATAAGTTCGCTTATGCATCGTGTCCTACTCTACTACTTCAATCGGTGAAGCATAAAGCAGCCTTAAGAGTAACTGACTAACTCAAGATTCTACAAGTATAACAGCATCAAAAGTATAAAATTATGTGAACCGTAACATTTCCCAGAAACAGAATCATGCCAAAAAATAGGTTCTTTTTTGCACAACTTCAAAGCAGATTTGTTCCAGTTAGGTAGCAAATAATTCAACCCAGAAGGGTAGCGAGTCATGGGTTATAGTAGCATTTGCATTGTTGGAGCAGAGCAGCCTGTCATTTCCGACCTATTAGTGGGTATTTTAACATTGCCTAACTTGCTATCAATTACTACGAACTTTTACTCACTGAGAAAAGACCCATTGATGGTTTCAAATAGACGGTCATATCGTAATGCGTAACGCCGCCGACCCGAATTTGCGAGATACTCAGCGTCTGGAATAGAAATCTATCGTATCCCTTTGTAATTTTTCCAATCTTATTTTCGTTTCTGTAAACAACTTTCGAACTAATAACACTTAAAGGATATTACAATGGAGTTTACAAGATTTTTAAAAGATATTCTCGTACCATGGCGAAGAAGAAACGCTTGTAAATGTCTGACCCTGTTGTAGAACTGTTTTCGGCATTTGTTTTCCAATCCATGCTGCTGCATGACCAAATTCAACTTGTCAGCGAGGATGTGGCCCAGTCTTGTAATTAACCTTCGATCGCTGAACACTTGTTGAAGTGGTTCAACAACATTTACGCAACTGTTTGTAGCATGAAAAGGTCTCATTGACAAAATAACGTTATCTTATTTTCCTCAAATCGTTGTAATAACAAAAACATATGATCTACGACAAAGAGATCAACGACAGTTATTTACCTAAAAGTTAACTAAAGCTCCAAATTGAAGTGCTTTCCAAGCATTTCTACGCAATACATCTAATATTTCCGGCCTTTCATCGATTTTACAATGAAAACAAGTTTTTTCAAGAGTAAATGCATAAAAATAAACCAGAGAGGCCTAAACCTACGTTACGTTGTATTCGTTATATTGACAAATACAATATGCAGACGGTATTGGTAGTGTTCGGCAGTTTCTTAGTCCTCGCCATTCTCTTAACAGCGATGATCCCTTGCTGATTGGCGTAAGATTGCGGTGGGCGGTATCCGAAAACCCAGCTGATGGTTGTAACTGAAGAAGTGGCTCTACATCACTCTGTAACCTTCTCTGATTGCTATAAAAGTGTAATTTTTATTACTCATCTGTGCCAACACACTTGTGAGCATACCCGTTTGATTAGTGACTTGTGCTTCCAGCTTAAATTTAATTTACTTTACTGTAAACATCGAACAAAAACAGAAGAATCCTTCCTGTTTGATTGGAAAACCTGGCGTTTTTATCGCAGTATTTATTAATTCACATTAGTTGACGTTTCGGCGCTTTGAACTGCTTCAGAATAGTTTTGTTCATTCTCTAGTTAGTGCTGGAAACCAACTGCAGAGGCTGGCATAGCTGCGGAATGAAAAACATGAGAGGCATTCCTCATCCATGTAGGACTCTGTGCTGCTGGGGTGTAATTTTTACTACTCATCTGCGCCAACACACTTGTGAGCATACCCGCTTGATTAGTCGCTTTTGCTTCCAGCTTAAATTTAATTTACTTTACTGTAAACATCGAACAAAAACAGAAGAATCCTTCCTGTTTGATTGGAAAACCTGGCGTTTTTATCGCAGTATTTATTAATTCACATTAGTTGACGTTTCGGCGCTTTGAACTGCTTCAGAATAGTTTTGTTCATTCTCTAGTTAGTGCTGGAAACCAACTGCAGAGGCTGGCATAGCTGCGGAATGAAAAACATGAGAGGCATTCCTCATCCATGTAGGACTCTGTGCTGCTGGTCTCCAATAAAAACTGGAGGACTTAGAAAAAACGGAACTCTCCTTTAAAAGTCTAAGAAACCGAAACGTTAGCAAATGTTATTGAATAAGTACTTTATAACAATCTGGCCTTCGCTTGTCAAGAAAACTGTGAAATGTCGGTCAATGTCGAGGATAAAAGAAAGTCGGTAATAGGATTCGTCACATGGACGATGTTTGTTGATGAAGTAGTTAATAAAGAATGTCTGAAATATTATATTATCAATCTGTAATCTTAAAGTTTCCTGTCCTCACTTTTAATATGTCCATGATCGTCGCGTGCAGATCAAAATTCGTCATTAACTGGTTAGTCTTCTGATATAATTGGTGGTGTATTGAGGTATTACGGTACATTGACGGTATCATCACCATGAGGAATGGATTCAGATTCTCGTACTGACCCAAAGACACTTCACGAATCTGAGTGTGATTGTATTCATCAAAGAACAAGCAATAAGTTATTACTGAAATGATTAGCAACGAAAGTGACTAACTCCTTCGAACCGTGGTCCATGATCACCCATGAAGAAGAAAAACGACTTGTCTACGATCGCTCGGTTCTTTTTGAAGAATCTGAGAAAATGTTCATCGGCATGGTAGAGGTGCTTCAATGTGTCGTGTGCCAAATAGGTCGGCCAAACTTGAGCGAATTTTGGCGTTCCTCAATGTCATATTTGCTTTATAGCAGTTCACTACGAATAAGATAAGATAATCAGAATGGAAAACACCATAGAAAACAACATAGTCAAATGAAGACATCTAATGACTCCTAAATATGTATATAATATATTATGTTATATATTTTATTATATATATATATATATATATATAAAGCATCACTATTTTTCGGAGATTTGCTCATTTTAAAGGCCAGATATGTTGGAATCCCGAGGACAACCTGGCCAAAGTCTGCTTCAGGTCGTCACCACGACAGGCAGTCGCAGCCCTTGCGGATCAGAGAAAGATTTGCCACCATTTGACTTTGATATCAGGACGGTGGTGGATCCCGGTGTTGGCTTGCTCTTAGCTATGCTTCCTGATGGAAACGCCGGACTCCTTCTCAGCTTGGAACACGCTACCGAGGAGACGAATGCCTCCGCTGTACACCTTCGTTACTCATGATAGTCAAATCAAGATAGTACATCGAGAAAAACTCCAAGCATTGATCAATGGCTTCAGCATGCTCCGTGAGCTCTATTTCTTGTGACGCTAATATGTAAAGCGGTGAACTTGGAGTTACCCTGCAATCGAAAGAAAAGATGGTTGGTGGTTCAATTCCGTGCCTCGGACCCCCACGCCATTTATTCGCCCGAGATTCGCAAATTGATACCGGACCTATAGGTGACAAA
The DNA here is from genome assembly GCA_009735665.1 of Angiostrongylus cantonensis. NCBI lineage: Eukaryota > Metazoa > Nematoda > Chromadorea > Rhabditida > Metastrongylidae > Angiostrongylus > Angiostrongylus cantonensis. Next base: position 257,599 of record MQTX01000202.1, read on the forward strand.
AACAGCTATTTAGCATAATGGTGGGCTCTCGCAGGTCTCTGTATAGGGCAAATGTGCATCCAATAAAAATAAGTATTGTTTTAAGACGTTAGCTGTCCTAGGCTACTAGTCAGTAGTGGATGAAAATAATGAGGATTTTTCTGATTCGGTAGGACATTTGCAATCAAAAGTGCTATTCATTTGGTGGAACAGCGTCATGGTTTTTTTAAATACATCGTCGGCACTCTAGTTGTCTAGATCTTGTTGAATGACTAATTGCGAAGCGTACAAAAGCATCGTGATTTTTGAACATCAACGATGAAAAGAATGTTGTATTCACCTGTATAGGAATTCATGAATTTTTCTAGATAGTCCAACATTTCCAAATGAGGCTCACTACACGAATCCTTGAAGCTCTTTTTGAAAGTTGTGCCCTCGCCTCTAAGAATGTCGAATGGCCTGCAAGAATTCTTCAGACGATTTCATTATTTCACTGTCATGATATCTAGCTAGCTCTGTACTCACCTAATGTGAACAGGTTTTTGATTCTGAAATGTTCCACCATTCTCAAACTGTATGCTAAATTTTTCCACATCTCTCTTCTAGTGTTTGTCTGGTGGCATTTTGTTAACTCATTATGCTTTAGTTTTCCAGTAATAGTCAATGCAATCTTAGCATTTATGTTCCAACCAATGGATTACGGTCATATGCTAGCTGTGCTAACTGGAAATGTACTCCTCGTTGCTGAACTGTGACAAACAGGATTCCATTTTGCGTTCTCATCGCAAGTGATAAGTAGCTGAAGACCTTCATGAGGAAGATGAGCTGCGAAAGAAACTGTGCCCGCTAAACCAAAATTGGTATTATTCCTAGGAGAAGTTGGAGTATAGCAAATTAAAATTCAATCCCGAATTTCATTGGACGTCTCCATCGACAATCAATCTTTTTGTTACTACATGATCTTCCGCGAGATTGTCAAAAATCTTTATTATGATTAATGCTTTCGCGGTTTCACTTTGTTCAGAGTCAGAATGATTCTAGATGACTGTCCACAGCCGTTCGCCCCTTTGATGGTGCCAAACAGCAGAAACGCTAGCCATAATAAAGATTTGTAACAAATTCTGGCAAGCATATCAATAAGCCAGAACCTAAAAATAATGCTGATATAAGAAGTAGAAGGTCATAAGCATAGGCGAAAACCCATTTCTTTATGTTATTGAGAGTGGAGCTCTTCGCGTGCTCTCAACTCCAAAGGAAATGTGTTAGACCTTCTGAGCTAAGAGTTCGCTAACAAAGGAGCACATAAGAAGAGCTGGTCAGCTTTCCAAACTGCTAAGGTCATGTACAAAAAAAGTCAAAAAGCTAAATAATGCTGCAAGCCTCCTAATTAAATGAAATTACTCTTCTGTATCTAATGTTTAAGGGCGCGTGTGACGCAGTGCTTGGGGGCGCCACTGTGAAACACGCGTGAAATCGATCCCAGCGCCCATGACCCACTAAGCCTTCCATCCCTCCGGAGTCGGAAAATTGGTACCAGACTGGTCTGCGAGGAAAGCAGCACTGGTTCGATACATCGGTGGGCCACTGCGAGTCATTTTAAAGGCCAGATATGCATTCAATCACCTCCAACGATGCCTAATGAAGTCGAATGCATGGCGCATCCCTCAGGGATTGATCAATGCCGAGAGTTTATTTTTTGCCGAGTTTGACGAGAGTATGCCTAGTTTTTATCGATGTTTACAGTAGATCGGTCTTTATCAATTTGTAAAGTTTTTTTCCAATAATTTGATTCTCCTTATTAAGCACAAATAAAATTATATAAAGTTAGGAAATGTTCACCTCCAGATGTGATCAGCCTCACTTCTTCTGAAGCCGAGACAATTCGGATAGTACGCAATTCCTACACCATAATCTTGAGCGATCATTGTCTGCAACACCATCTAGCATTTTTTCAGAAGAAATGGGAAAAATCAGCACAACTGATGATCAACAACACGACTGGCTTGAAGAATGAAGACTGGTAAGATAAACATGGCCAAAGGGATTGAACAGCCGTGTTCACTAATATCGCGATATCTTCGTCAAAATAAATAAAAAAAAGGATAAAAGGGTAAAGCTCTCGGCGTTGATCAATCCCTGAGGGACGCCCCATGCATTCGACTTCACTAACTATCGTTGGAGGTGATTGAATGCATATCTGGCTTTTACGATGACTCGCGGTGGCCTGCCGATGTATCCAGCCAGTGCTGCTATCCTCTCAAGCAAGTCTGGTACCAATTTGCCGACCCCGGAGGGATGGAAGGCTTGGTGGGCCATGGGCGCAATTCACGTGCGCGCCACAGTGGCGTCTCTAACCACTGCGCCACACGCGTCAAAATAAATAAAAAAAAATTAACACTCACTTTGTATCCCATTTTTGAATATTCAAACAAGTGGTACGAGCGGTTGTCCAGATATTCGTTGCATATTTTATTGAAATCCCAGTCGGGTACCAAGGGTGGCAGCCCCACCATAGCTCGGCTTCCGCCTTCGATTGATTTTCCAGAAATAGCACAATTTTCTTCTCATCAAGCACAAAAAAAGTCAAGTTTCAATTTTTAGTTGTAATTTTCCTTTTACACTAGACTTTCTCATAAGCTTTTGACTAAGATATGTACTAAGTTTAATCGCGAATCGATCAATACTTTTAAGTCATATAGCCTTGAGTTGTATCATACAGATTTATAAGTAGTAGCAATTCTCTAAACATCATCCTACCAAACACTAGTGGAAAACCGTTCGGTTTACTGTTGTCGCCAATTTTGTTGAGGAACTCCATTTGAACTCCACCCATACTTTTCAGATATGCGAGCGTTTTCGGAAGAGATCTAAAGCTCTGTTGTGATAGCAAAAGGTTCTACAACAATGCTGAAGCCTTACTGCAATACATAGAGAGCAGGTAGTTCAAGGGTAGAGATACCGATCATTATGGGCGCAGTGATGTTCCAACCCTGCTCCTGGCTCACAAGACTTCCCATTGCTCCAGGGTCGCGAAATTGGTACTAGACTTGTCTGAACACTTATTCCCTCCAATCCATACGTGAATGCTCTAGCTTGGCTATTCCATGGCTTCAGGGAGAACGGACATGACTGGAAGTCAAAAACGCTCATAACGAGGTTGAAATCCTCGAGTAGTTGGCGAAGTCACGCAAAGAAAGGTTTAAAGGCTTTCGTGGATGATGGATGCGAGGAAACGAATCAAATGCGAAGAGCGCAAGGATATGCACAGTAAATGTGAAGATGGGTCACGTAAAATAAAAAAAATAGGAAAAATTAATACGAGAAAGTACGCTGGGAGTTGGTAGGAAAATTGCGGGTAATAGTTTCTCCTATTAAAATTCTAAGCGTGTCTACCTCTTAATCATAAACGAAGACGCCGAATCGATTATGAGTAGGTACAAGTCTGGCTTGGAAATTTTCTGTGCATCTCTAAAAACAAGTGACATCGTTGGCGGTACTCTTCGATCTGTTTATAGAAAGATTTAAAAAAAAAGAACAGTAGTGAAGAACAACAATGATGACCTAACAATACGTCCTATGCTTATCGATCGATTGACATACTTTTGTTCGTATATCTGCGTGTGCAGAAATGATTCAGTTGTCAAATTTTTGGTGCACTGGGTTTGAATAACATCACATTCGAACATCTTCGTTGATGGAAGGTTAATCCACTCTCGTGCGATGTAGCTATGATCGCGTTTGGGAAGAATACACCTAAACGGGATGCCCTATAGAGATGGCAAGTCGGTAGAAGTCTTAGTTAGAACAAGATTATCAGCAAGCCATTGCAGAAAAGCCGTGTGATAGTCAGAAATGTAAATCTACGCTCATGCCTTGCAGCGCATGACTTATTGATCCACAATGTTATCTGGTTTAAATGTCCTCATGACCTCATGGATATTGTGGTAACTTTTGCGCCGATTTTTTGCTCTACCTGTGGTTTTTCGCCACAAGGTACCGCAGGGATTTAGTGAACATCTCAATCTTTCGAACTCTGTTACGGACGACGTTTGGATTCCTGCTGTTATGACCTCTACAAAGGTTTATAGAGAATGTTCTCCTTTCTATCTATTTTTTCCACTTTCGAATGCTATGATGAGAATCGCTGTATGCTCGTGAAACAAAAACAAACTTGATTGCTGTGAATTTCATTTACTTTTTGTCCTATGTAGGTTCACTATGGAAATATACGCAGTTCCACCTGGTAGCAGACTAAAGACTAAGTATTCGTTGCCTCTCGAGTAAATCAATCTCAGATGTTGGTTTATTCACTGTCACGTTTCTATGCGATGCAGCAGTGAAAGAATAGAAACTATGAAGACTGTTGTGAAGAACTTATCCAGAAGCTTTTGATAGAAATTCGACATCTTCTTTTTTGTAACGATGATTTTCGCATTTTTACGAGACTACCTGGCCTTGCATTGATAACCTTTCCCCTTCTTGTTAACGTGCACCTGTGCTCCAACTAATTCGGTCAACGGTTCGTAGACAGTGCAGTTCTAAACCAACACAACAATCATTGACTAATGAAAAAACCTGTGAGCTAGAACTGCTAATGATTCTTAAAGCATCACAGGTCGTACCTGCTAATCAGATCCGTGAGCAAAGAGATTTTTGGCTTAAATTACTGGTCGCGTTCGCTATTTAAATAAGACGAACTAATTATTGAAATACAGTGTTTCTCACCGCCTTGGGATTGTATCCGGGGTGATGGAACCTTAGAAGTTGTGGATCTAAGTGATTGTACAAAACGAGAGGGCACATGTCGAAAATTGAGCTGTCGTTAGTAAACGACGAACTAGTGATTGCAATGGGTGCCTCATAATCTGAAAAACTATCATTTACAGCTAAACGGATAAGTAGATCTTCTGAACTATGTTGCCTTCTCGTGTCTGAAGTGGTTACTGTTTGAGTTTCTCTCCACAATTTCATATTCAAATCTATAACAAGGTAGCACCAAGCCTCTGATGAGGATTTGAAGAGTTCTAGCAGAACTGCCTTACGATTCCAGGAGGTGTTACCCTTGACCAGGCTTTAAAAACATCCTTGAAGAAGGCGAAGTCCTCAAATTGCAGCTCACTGCACAGAATACGAACACCTTCATGGATTATGGTTGCAAGATAACGAAGAGCGCGAAGCACTTGCCGAGGTCGGCACAATATTTAAAGACGACTTCTATAGACCTGAATTCTAATGATAGCAAGAATATTTCTAAGATTTTTTTAAGGTTTTTCATCGTTTATAGGTTACAAATTTCCACAGAGTGGCAGGACTCTCCGAAATTTTTGGATGCTCCAAAGAAATGGACGCGGGAGAACTTTACCTGATCCGACATAAAGAATGTAGTATATAGTTGCTATGGAGGAACATGCGGCTAAGACAATGAGGATATGACCAGCGTGCATTTTCTATAAGAAAAAATTTTATCGTTTTTTTAGTTTCTTGCTTAAAATGGACATAACTTTGACGAAATGGGAACGACATGACCAAAGCGAAACATTGTCGATCGCACCAAATAGTGTTTCGAGTCAATAGAAGAGTATTATCTTTACCTCACCGGAATCTTGAGCTTTGCAAAAAACACGAACAACTCCATCAAGATTACATTTGATTGGATAAATCTTTACGAAGAAGAAAAAATCAAGGGAGTTGAAATTCCTGAACAGATTAGAAATGACGTATTGAAAAAGGAGAAGCAGCCTATAAACAAGAAGAAAGAACAGTTTAAGTGGTCATAACGATTTTTTTTACTTATAAAAAAGTTGTTTAATCAAAATTTCAGATATTCTGACGATTGACTGCTGACGTAGAAGACCATTAGAAAAGAAACATGGTTAGAAGTGATCATCTCAACTTCTTAACAAAGGCTAAGAGCCATTCATAGCGACAGCAAGGTGAGCGATGTCGCTTCACGAGTTCATTAATTAGTGCAGCTTGATGAGAGCAAATGCCATAGATCGTGTTCTATGAGGCTTATGAATTTGTTGTCTGAGAGTTAAATGATGGATTAACGAAAGTCAATGGAGTTATGAAGTTTGGAAAAGGAAGCGGAGATCACGAAGCTGGAACTGCAAACCGTAGTTCTGAAACAACTTGTCCGTGCTCGATTGGGCTTGGCAGGAAAAGCTGTGCCAGAGCGGAATAGATTGACAGAATATGGTGCTTTTTCCACACTTTCACGATGATATCGCCTTGGATTGTACCAATTTGGTGTGAGAATCAAGGTGAGCTAAAGGCTTCAAACTAATCTTTTTGCCGTTTTATTTCAATAAGCACACACGAGGTGAAGGTAGCAACCTCGTGTCTGCTTATTGAAATAAAACATCGAATTATCAATCATTGCCGAGGTTAACAGAAAGTCTGTCTTGGGAATAATCTTTTTGCCGTCCATGTAAGGAAACGACAAGTCATGTCGGACGAAAAGATTCTGGGCAACATTCTTTCCTTACGTGACCAGCAAATTAAAGGAAAGTGGTCTAAAGACTACCGAATGCTCTTCGGAATTTTCAAGCCATAGATCTGAGAGATTTGAATATTTTTGAAACTTCTTGATAAATACACACGAGGTTGTTACTATACTCTTTATTCACAAAAGCTGACATTTCGTCGAACTTGGCCTTCTTCAGAGTCCAGAAAGGGCTATTTGACTGATATCATGTCAACAGAATACCTCTAAAACCCTAATACAAAGCTTTGAAACCTATATTTCAATCGCAACTAAAATAGCTTCTTTACACACTCACCGCTTTCATGAGTCTTTCAATGAGTATTTCACGTGGAGAGCGACGGCACAGACTTCACATGTATGCGTAATGTATCTCTCTCACATTAAGATATCAATCTGAGGTAACCTGTAAGGTCACGTGTGATAAAGAGATTCCTCCACGCAGTTCACTTTTGCATCTTTCGTTTTTAATAATACTTCGGGAGTTTTGCACGCTGCTGAAGTTTTCGATTTCTTTGCGAGGAAGTTAACTTCTACTTTAAAATCTTCACCGTTATATCTCCGAGTCCTATGCCCATTTAGTGTAGCATTTGGTTAAAATTTACAATTATTGACTAGAAAATCTTTAATATGGACAACTGTAGTGGTCTACTCGTTCCGACTGTGTTCGTCTCCACAAGCTTTGCAAAAGATCAGATAAACGTGTTCGAACTTATGCGATCACCATCTCTACCGCTAGGGCAAATTATGCAATTTTACGTCGTCCATAGACGGTTACACTGATGGTTACGAACTAACTGGAGTCCTAGAGCGTTCTGTATTACTTCAACTACTGAATTGCAAGAATCAGATAATGAACTGCAAAGAGGAATGCCTCGTTATAACGCGTGATCCCACACGATATCTCAGACTGACATCGTAACAATCTCACGATAATGCCTAATTTCGCGTTTTTGCGGAGTGGATGACGCTTAGTTTGGCTGCGCTCATTGTGACCACTATGGATGTTAGACCGTTCACTGCCGCAAAACTATTATGACGCATGTGGGAGTCGATCGTTTTGAGAGTGCTAGTGAGTGAGATGCATTACCCATTCGCGTAAACTCTCTACGATTGGTCTCCACACAGAATACTCATTAGAAGACTCGGAGAAAGTGATGAGTGAGCGAAGTGTGTGAAGAAGCTATTTTGTTTCAAATCTGATTGAAACCTTATTTTATGTTTCCTCTGTTCTGGTTACGGAGGTGCTTGGCTGACCAGACTGCAATCAACCTGTGCTGTCCAGGCTCCGAAGAAGGCGAAATCCGCCGTAATGTCAGCTTTTGTGAACGAAAAGTGTAATAACAACCTCATATGTTAACTAAACCTTGGAACCTAATACTTTTCAATTTAACGCCTAAAAACTTACCGCAATTAATAACGCCGAGGTCAAATGAAAGTTGGTTCAGTAAATATTATTATTACGCTGTGTGCTAGTTATTTTATTATCAGCTGCTGCAAGATGGATATTCGACAATAAAAGAAATATTATCAGCCGAAAATCAGTCACCGACCTTCCTGTGTAAAAGTACAGCGTCGAGTGAAGTTAACTGATTTTACCGACGACTCACTGAAAAAGGCTCGAGTCAATACAAATACGAGGACCTACAACGCGAGCACAATCGACTCTGACCCATCAGCTCGGATCATCGAAGAACACGATGTCGAAACGTTAATCGAATAAAGCTTGTAAAATAACCTTGCTTGGACAATCTCTTTAGATCGCATCTGGACCATCACCGAGAGAAATCTGGCGAAGAGAGAAAACGGTGTCATAATTCCGTATTAGCATTGCTGGTAACTACCGATGCCCATAACATCTTTGCATTTAGGCGTACGCCTCCTCTGAAAAAAATAACAATTACGAATATTTCTATTTAACTATGCGACAATAAATTCCAAACGGAAAGGGTTTCAGTAAAGTGGAGATAGTCGCGCAAGGTCATCTTATCCAAGAAACTTACCACCGCATGGTTTCCTAGCTTGCCGTGCTGTGCAAGTAGTTCACGAGGCGGCTCCATCCGGAGTAGTTCTTTTGAGAATGTTATAGCTCTCAATGAACATCGTCTACCTGAATAAGAAAAAGCGCTCAACAGTTATTAGACAATTGCTATTGTTTCAGCGCCCATCGAGGAGTGATTCAAGGAGTAAACGACGCCTCATGAAACTTCTGTTGCCTGCAATCGCATCTGACGAAGTGGCTTGCATTGGCGTTGATAGAGGTTGTTTTCCAGTGCACACGTGATCACTGACCGTCCGCGCGAAAGTAAAAAAGCTTTCCATCCCTATGGGAACGGCACACTGGTAGAAAGACTATTATGAGGAAACGAAAAATGCTCCGTTGATACATCAGCACCCCTCGCAAATCGTTTTAAGGGCCAAATGTGCATTTATTAACCTCCAAGGCTCAAATACATGGCACACCCATGAGAGGTAGACCAAAACCAAACATGTTATTTTCTGTTATTTTATTTGCAATAACTTCATCGTAAAACATGCGGCATTTTCCTCGCCTTCTTCCTATTCACATGAGCAATGGGCTCTGACAGTGCGATGCTATCGCTCCACACCTCTTTAACACGGCATTGCAGTGTATAATGAAGTCATTCGCACGAAGAGCGAATGCGAGTTGTTAGCGAATTCTTACAGATTTCCCACTTTACAGGTGGTTCTGTCTCCGCTTCAAAGATCTGCCCATAGAGCAGAGCCGATGCTTAAGAGCTTGGCAAAATGAGGATGAATATAGAACAGCTCACAAATATCATAGAAAAAATGACTCATAAAACCCTCATGGTGCGAAGGCAGATGAATCAAACTGGATGGTTTCCTGGTTACAGAGACCATGTGCTAGAAAACGACGCCGTGTTGGAAATGGATAGAAGAGGGAAAACATCATTGGCCGCATTCGAAACTCTGTAAAACCCACAAACTGGTTGAACCAAAGCTCTGCGCTCACCTTTTTTGGACCAGTGGTCATCTCAGAGCTTTCCCATGGAGCTGAGACTTAAGCTAACACTTCAACCACATATGAAATTGCGCACAACACCCAAAAAACGTTTGAACAATGTTTTCTTAAATGGCGCCATTCCTAAGTTGGTTTGTGCAGGTCAGACCTAAAATAAACTCATCTTAATGATCCTGGTGAACACACATCGAAGATAATGTAGCATAGGAGAAACCGTGTTACACGAAGTGGAAGGAAAGAGCAGTAAAATGGACTCCAAGATGGCACAAGTGTTCTCCTACAATTTAAGATCATTCACCTTTTAAAGAGAACTTTCCCCTTGAAAATCCTCGATCTTTTTCTATTCCATAGATTCCTCATGTTAGGCATTTATTGTTCTTAACGATATCTTTCATAAATAATGTACTCCTCTAAACTCTCCCTCTGTTGCGGAATCGTTTTCATCCATGCCACGTGGGCTGCGTGAGACCATAGCTAAAACCTCCGCTTGGACAATAACTCTAGAACTTTCAAGCAGCAACTCCACTCTCACCCTAAGAATCATTTAAATATTGGTGTAAATTTTTCTCTGACAAGAAAAAAAGAAAAGAAAAAATTAATAGCAATATTTAAACGATTCTTTTGAGCGCGTATGAGGCAGTGGTCGGAGGTGCCCTACGACACACACATGGAATCGATCATCGTGCCCGTGGCTCATTAAACCGTCTCCCCCTCCGGAGTCGGCAAACTGGTGCCAGACTTGTCTGGGAGGATAGCAGCATTGGCTCGATACACCGGTAGGGCACTGCGAGTCATTGTATAGGCCAGATATGCATTCATTCATCTCCAACGATACTCAGTGAAGTCGAATGCATTCCTCAGGAATTGATCAACGCCGAGAGCTTTATCCTTTATCTTTTATTAATTTATCAGTCCATATACAACAGTATCCCGTCTCGCATTCACTCAGCCACATTCTGCTTAGCCAACGATGTTTTATCTTCACAAATTATTTGGAATACTTGCAAGGAATAAAACCGTTCTGAAGAAGCCAAGCCGCCGAAGCGTCAGCTATTGTATGCTAATAAATTCTGTAATATCAACCTCGTATTTACTTATTGAAAAAAAACAGCGAATTGTCAAACAATATCGAGGTCAACAGAAAGTCGGCCATTGGTATTGCTATACGTCAGAGCTTGTCCTTACACGTTGCTTCTTCTTTGGATATTGACCATGTTACTACATGTAGATTGGTCAATTTCGCAACGTCTATTGTTTTGTTAATATACTTACTTACTTGGATACTTGGCCGTACCTTTGCGGAACACAGTAAATTTGCCATTCGTTTCCTTGCATCGCAATAGTTGTCCATGGTGGTGGATTGATTCGAGCATGATGGCGAGTGCGAGTCTCATAGTGCGATTTGTAAAACATCGGCATCTAAGAGCATAACTGTTTGACTTAGTTACGAACACGCCTGCTCTACCAGTAGGCAAAAATTTTAGAAAAGGTCCGATCCTCGCGGAGTCAACTCCACAGTTCTTTTCGTCCACCTGTCATCTGTTCACATGACTAACCCAGCCATAGCTCGATGTCGATGTGTGTCCTCCTTGCTTTCGAAGATCGGGTGGGTTTGGAAGATCTGAGCTTTACATTCTGGTTAGATGTTGTATGTGCCATTTATATTTTTGCAAGCACAGTTCAAGCGCTCTGTGAATAGTGCATAATGCTCTTAACGTAATTGAGTTATCAGTCCATGTCGCTACAGCATCACAGAGCGCTAGGAAGATCGTCGTTGATTTAGAAGGGTGGGCACGATTTTTTTGGGTTTGCTAGTTTGTCTGTGGCTTCTTTTGGAGGCTTGAATGCGACCTATGGTGCTTTCTTTTCCTTCTTCCTTGCAATCCCTCGTCCATGTTGTTTTTCATGCTTATCAAGCCTACAAGCTACAAGTGTGAGACGGTCGTTGTAATCAAAGAACCATGGAGTTTGATCCGTTCGCCTTCACACCATGGCTTCTTTGAAAACTAGGTATTCTACCGATTTGTCTAGTTTTCTTAAATTTATATACATAATGTTTTAATTACCTAACTTTGACGTTTGGCTTGACGACAGATCAAAAATACTCGCGTGGAGGATCAACACACTTCTCAACTACCACACACGTCAACAACTTTTCACTTACGCTTCATATACAAGTGAAAAGCCCCGTATAGCTCACTAGTAAAGAGGGGAATGATACTTGCACAGGTCTCCATATTCTAAGTGCATCACAACAGTGAACGACAACATGCTAGTGAAGATGCTGAGGCGGAGTGTGCAGTTCACAATGCACAACTAATGCTGCGTTCTCCATTTTCGTCGTCAAACCAGCATTGCTCAAAGAGTTCGGAATTAAAATAGTCTACCTGACTAACTATGCCATCCATTTGCTAGTAATAAAATTGTACAAAGGGTCTAATGCCCAGTCTAGCGGCCATTGTTGAGCATGAGCGCTAGTATTTGCTGACGGAATTCGTGGATGGATCCTATGACTGGTTTTTGAACGAGATACAATAGTGGCAATAGTGTTTATTCGCTTATTAGAATATACCGATTATGTTTTGACGAAAAAAATAGTTATGGATGTGCAGTCTCTTCCTGCTGAGGACCGTACTTCGTGTAGAAAACAAGTCTGCCTGATAATATTTTGAAGTTGCTGTATAATGGCTATGCAATGTTATAGCCTGTCTGTTGTTTTTAAAAAAATGTGCTTGAAAGAGCTTGAAGGATTAGAAAGAGAACTTGGAAGTATTGAAATGACGTCAACACCAAGAATTTCGCTGAAAATCATATCACTTAAAACACAAAACCTCTAGTGCTGTAAAGGGATAAGGAATAAAGTGCTGGGAATAGATCTCCTTTAGGCATCTCAGAAGCAAATGAATACATATTTTGCTTATAGAAAGAACTTTGATGGTTCTTCGGCATATCAAATCGGTTTTCTATCCCTCCTGTGGAGAAGTAGCACTTTTGCGCCGGACTTCAAACTTAGGCAGCTAAAATTTTGTACAAATGGTGTAATATAAAAAAAAGAACTGCAACGAAATCAATAAGCAGACACGAAGCAAGATAGATAACAAGGTGATAGTTAATTGCAAACAGATACCACAAAAGAAGTTATATAAACAATAAAGAACATGCTGCAATAGGCACTGGAACTGTGATGAAAAACAAAAGAAAAGGTACATCTCACAAAAGGGCTAGAAGCTGGAGCAAGCAGTCACTGTACTGAGTGCAATTATTTCACGGATCAACATCGGTCCTTTGTAGTGTACATGGAAATGGTAGAGAGACACACACGTTTGAACAATAGGTGTGGCATCCTATCACACCCGTCGGATATAGATCTGTAGTAATGATTGCTACAGTCCGTTGATTTAAGAACTTGCTATCACAATCTACTAACTTCCATTTACTGCTTAGTCTTTTACATATAATGAACGCTGATATATGAGCAAAACTTGGAACATTAGTTGCGCTTAGAACCAACGACTAAAGACGAGAGGTAATAGCGGGTTTGAAGTGAAACCAAGGTTTCGAGTTTTGCTCACATCTCATCACTATTATGCTTGTAATTTACAACCAATATAGATAGAGGATAGATACGTAATATTGCCGCTCCCACCTACAGTACCCTACTTTGTCCTTGGGAAAGGATAAAGCTGAAGGACAAAGCTCTCGGCGTTGATCAATCCTTGTGGGATGCGCCATGCATTCGACATCATTAAGTATCGTTTGAGGTGAATGAATGCATATCTGGCCTTTACAATGACTCATGGTGGTCTGCCGATGTATTAAGCCAGTGCTGCTATCCTCCCAGACAAATCTGATACCAATTTGCCGACCCCGAAGGTATGGAAGGCTTGCTGGGCCATGGGCGCAAGGGTCGATTCCACGTGCGTGTGGCAGTGGCGCCTCCAATCACTGCGCCACATGCGTCCTTTGTCCTTGGATATCAACTAGATTTGCAGACTAACACTTGATAATGTGAAGAGAATGAGCAAGGACGATGTAGTTTACTCTTTCTCCACGAGAATTTAACAAGGAACGTGGAGTTTTTCTTTTAAATTTTTTGATTGCTTTGCTTCATGTTGTCAAACATTCCGTTGTTTGGTTGAAATTATAGAGAAAATTCGGTGGGTTCTTCGTAAATATGAAGTGTTCTCAATCCCCAGGACCGGCTTTCTGTTAACCTCGGCATTGATTGATAATTCGATGTTTTATTTCAATAAGCAGACACGAGGTTGTTATTATTGAATTTATTAGGATGCAATAGCTGACGTTTCGGCCGTTTCGCCTTCTTCAGAGCCTGGAATGGTCAAATTGAGATTGAGTTCTGCCAAATTGCACCAGATGAGAAACTTTCAGAACCTCTCTCTAAGCACTGTCTCCAGTTCCATCTTTCAAAGCTCCACCCATTACAGAAAAAATATAAGCTGCCCATCATTTGTCTTTCTTAGTGTTCGTCTAGTTCGTCCACTTCGTTCACTTTGCTCAATTCGTCTAAGCAGTGCCCTTCCATCCCGCTTCGTATCCTTCCCTTCTCTGTTATTGTGTTGCTATTGTTGTTACTTCAGTCAAAAGTGTTATAACCCAGTGTCTCAAGGAGTTCGACTCAGTGGCTTACAACACAGAAGACCAGCGTGGCAACTACCAAGACTGATATTCTCAAATACTTGGTAGCCATACAAAGTTGTGGATTACTCTCTGTACGATTTGTCGCCGAGTCTGCTCTATGACTACTCTACTGTAAATCTCCACTGAATTCTTAATCTTTTCTTGAGACGCCCGGACACTTTCTCTAGTATGATTGAGATTATCGAATGAATGTATTCTTCTACTTTTATGTTTTGTTTCTCAGACTTGACTATTTATGTGGTTCCCTACTTTTTTGAGTAGAGTTATAGAGCATATTCCACTCTAACTTTTGCGAGGTTATGCAGGCTCTTACGAGTTCAGTTGCATCCCATCATTAGCTCAATACACCATGTAATGAAGATTCTTTTTAACACCAATGCCTTTATAACGAGGTCAGTAACACGTTTGAACCGATTTCGAACTCAAAAGACCGACTTTCCATAAGTTCCAGGACAACTAATCAATATATTTATTTATATATTCTTATGAACTCATCTTGTTGAACTGATGCCAGGTTGCTCTAGTTAGAGTCCCACTCGTAACAGCATGGCTTTGAGGAAGAAACCTCAGGCATCGATCAACAACAACAACAATCACGACTTTACCAGCCTCGTATCAGCTTAATAAGGTTAGTTCATAAGAACACGTAAATAAATATATTGATTTTGAAATATTCTGCTGTCTTCACGGATCTCCATCATATGATGGATCTCGAGCCGATTAGTCGCGAGGCTGTGGCGCGTTCCCATGTGGCGGATAGAGGGTTAATTGCGGATCAAAAGTGAGCTCTGCTTCTGCTGAGCCGATTTGGCACATACTTTCCAATTTGCTAGGCGTATTCATGCATGCGTGTGTGGGTGCGTTCTCGCTTATGCGGATTGCATTCTACAACCAAATTCGGCCAAAGCTTGCAATCAAGTGATAGGAGAGTATATGGAAGGCGGTTAGGAGTAACTCCAAAGAAATGAGCTCCATGTCGACTTTGGTAGAACTTGGCAAGCTACCGGTGAATATACCCAGCCACCACCTTCAGAGCCTGACAAACTATACGTGGGTATCAAAAAGCTAAAAATGGTGATGGAAACTGGCCTCATTTCCCTGACCCCGAAAGAGCCCCCAATTTTGCAGCGTTGGGCAGGATGAGTACGGAGACGTTGCTAAAATCATGGGACCATTTCATGCTGCCTAAATATCAAAGAGCTAAGAGAACGATCTGTACCTAAATGCGCGCTCACTTGAATCTGAGTCCTCTATGCAGGGTTACACAATAAAGACAAAAAGAGAAGGATCTGACGTCATCGGATTGACGGACACAAAAAAGAAACCCATTCAACGACGACTATGACACTGGAGAAGAACTGTTCCTCGGAAAATGCCTCTGTAGAGGAGTAGGCGGCGTCGGCGTTCTTGTCAACACGAGTTTGTCCACGAACATCGATTCATTCGAACAGCTTACAACCCAAATCGGACGTTCACGATTAAAAAGATGCAGATCAATACCGGGTTTGACAATCTTCGTCGTTTATGCGCCAGCATCACGAAGCGTTCTACATGGACCTGTAGAATTTCTACAGAGAAGACCATACATTCTTCAAGGTCATCATTGGACATTTCAACGCTAAGATAGGACCAGGAAGATCGTCTGAAGAACGTCGCACTGGGATCCACTGATTAGAATGGAACGAACAGGGTGAGCTGCTGTTCGTATTTATCATGGCGACCAAGACCATCCATGGTAACTCGCAATTCCAGAAGCCCAATCGTCAACGTTGGACGTGGGAATCTCCAAATGGAGAGTATTATAACGAAATAGACCACATCCACATCAGCCGTTACTGACTGGATTCTTCGGGATGTTAAACGAAATGCAGAAAGGCCACCGACCCAACCGTCGGCTCAGAGTTTTTCATGAAAAGCCTAGGAGAAAGATATCATGCTTAACGAGTCCCTGGAGCGAGCATAATCCACTGGGCTACTGTTGCACGTGTCAAAGAAAAATGGAAGAATTAATCGCGCCCGCTCGAGTCACACGAAGACCGACCTGACTACAGGTGAAACAGATGATTCTGGTCTCTGCTGATCTTTTTAAAAACGGAGTCAGAAGAACTATGTGGAGAAGAAGCTAGCTCAGCAAGGAGTACCATTGAACCAGCTCACAACACACCGATGTCAAATCTTAGTGCAACGGAGATAATCGTTGCAATGCAACAATCTTAAGGAACAGAGACTATAATGTTATGTTATCCTCACTGTGGAGCGTCAATGATTATCTAGACGATATTTGTTTCTTTCCAAAAAAGAAAAGCTATCAATGTATATTTCATGGATAAGGTAATACATCGATAAAAAAAACTTTATTCGGCTATTATTTCGGTTCAAGGCAAATCCTTCATTGGAATCGACTCGATGCGATTACGAAGACTTGCATTGGAGGAATAACCGGCCGCGGACAATCGTCTCGGACCAGACCGGCTGTGAAGAAGACAAAGATGCCGAAATTTTAGCCGGATGAAATTTTTGTCAACTTCGCACTACCTTATCAGTCGTAAGCAATGCACTGAGGATCTACAACGGATAATGGATAAAGCTCTCGGTATTGATCAATCCTTGAGGCACACGTCATGCATTCGACTTCATCAAGCGTCACTAGCGGTTATTGAATGCACATATGGCCTATACAATGACTGAATGACTCGCGGTAGCCTACCAATTTATCGACCGAGTGCTACTATCCTCCCAAATAAGTCTGGCGGCAATTTTCCGACTCCGGAGCAATGGAAGGCTTGGTGAGTCAGAACCGCGAGAATCGATCCACTGTGTATTGTAGGGCGCCTCCGATCACTGTGTCACACGAGTCCGATGAGACGACCGGTGATAACGCACAAAATCCCAGGTTCTGAACGGCGTCCCTGGAGCTGGATCTGACATACGCACACACGACACCCATGGAGATTGCTTCTTAATTTGCACGTTTAATACTAAAACATTACCCAGACGCCGATTTTCACTCTCATCTTGAAGCCACAGATCGTATCAAATTCAGTGTGATCAGCTTACAAGAAACAAAAAGCGAGTGGACCAACATTAGCCAGCTAAACAATGGAGTTCTTGTCATCCGCAGAGAAAATGTCGCGTTACGAAATTTCAGTGGCGCAAGCGTTGTCGTCCACCCGCGTAATGTCCTTCTCGCCGACGCGTACAAGATCTTTTCCCTGGCACGGCCATTTCTCTTCTTCAACCAACGCCTCATAGGAAGATTGCTATCATCAATTTTTACTCACGAGTGATGCAGCTGATGAATACGAATTAATTGCTCTCTATTTCAGTTGGAGGAAGTTATCGGAACGATAGTATTGATGAAAGATTCCTATCAAACCTTCGTTTCATCGAGATATCATCGCCTTCTCTAGAAGTAAGCGCGAAACAGACGAATAATTAGTCAACTCAACGAAGCGGGAAGAAAGATCGGACTATGCATAAATTGGAAGAAGAATTAGTTCATGAAAAAGCAATGATGCCTAGGTGAATAAATTGAACTGGATAACTCTCTGATTCCAGAGATCATTTCTTACGTATATTTTTGGCGATCAGTGAACAACGAAAACAACATGGAAGAGGTATTGGATAGAAGGAGAGCAGTTTGGACCAAATTCGGTCCTCTCAAAGAAGCTACCGATTTACCAAATGAGCCGGAAATCCGCACTGTTTTTTATTCAGCAGTCTTGCCAGTAGTCTGTTAACAACCAGAGACGTGAACTGAAATTTCAACCACGTCAAGAATACTGCGCACTAATCACAGAGCGCTTGAACGATGTCTTCAGAAATACAGCAGCCACACACGGCATCCTGCCCGAATACGAAGCTCTGATCTTCGAAGTTTATCGTATCTTCATGAACCAGTACAACACACATCGACAGCGAGACGTAGATGGGCCGACCGCACAACGAGAAGAAGAGACGAACGAAAGAACTGTGCAGTGTACTCCACGACAATGCGCACATCACGCAGCACAACCCTATGCGCTGGACGGACGGGTTCATAACTAAGTCAAACACAGATCACACTAAGAGACTCGCAGACGTAACCATGCTCGAATCAAACCACTACCATGGACAACGATTGCGAGGCAGAGAAAGGAGTGGAAAATGTGCTAGGGCTGCATTACTCATGAAGACGGGCTTCATTGGTGCACAAAACGAAAACTAAAGACTTTGATGATGTCTGTTTGTGTGCTGTTTACACTTAAAATTTAGAGAAAAAATTCGTAGATGACAAAAATAGCTGCCCAAGCACACAGCGACAAGGTGCATAAAGCCCAAACATAAATAAGAGCGGTGATTGCATGAGCTCGGGTACAGTTTATCTGACTTCCTGTAAGGCGTGCTGAGACGAATACAATGGCCAAGCGGGCAGACCACTCTGTGTTCGCATGAAAAAACACCTATTCGGAAAACCTAAACCAAATATTCCACTAGGCACGCATAGGACCCAGAGACATAACGGGGAAGACTTCGAAGTACGTGTCACGATCCTCGCACACAAAACGAGAACACAAGTGCGCAAAACTCTCGAGGCGTTCTGGATTAAGTGCAGAAATCCGAAAATGAGCCACAGGGAAGAATGGAAGAATGCCTCATTATCACGCATGATATTGGGCAGTATATAAGCCTGCTATTCTGATGAGATGGGCACATTACGCTTCCATGTGAAGTCCGCGCGGTTGGTCTCCACGCGACATAGTCAGTGGAAACATAGAAAGCGGTTGGTGCGCAAAGCTGTGTTCAATGTGATTGAAACCTTGGTTTAACCTTTTTTTGTTTGGTTATGGAGGTGTTTGACCGAATAGATTGCTGTCAACTTGAGCTTTCCAGGCTCTGAGGAATCCGCCGAAATGTCAGCTTTTTCTTGAATAAAGAATAAAAATAACGCCTCGCGTTTGCTCTACAAGAATACGAATAAATAAGAGCGAATGATTTGACTTCAGTTTTACGTAGATGGGAGTCGATGTATGATAAGTATGAGGGACACGATGAGAAAAAATCGGATAAGTATGTGGGAACTAAATCTTTCTTAATAAACTCGAAGACATTGGTGATTAAAAGTAGGAGTCTGCAAAACTGTTTGAAAACAAGCGGACTACAACCGGATGTTTAAACAATCAAAACGGTTTTGTAGTTCGAAAGCAAACGATGAAGCGTTTGGTATTGATCAATCCCGGAACGTCTGCCCATTCTAGTTTGCAAGGCATCGTAGACGTTACTGAATGCATATTTGGCCTATTGACTCACTTGCAAAAGTCGATCGGTGGATTAAATCAGTACTTTTATCCTCCCACACAATCCTGGCACTAATTTGTTGACACTGAAGAGGGCCGTGCTGAGTCCAGGACTCACGCACGAACTGATGACCAAAGGTCTACTACAGAGCTCTTCTAATCAATCCGTCAAACTTGTCTTAGTTAAGTATTACAAAACACTTAAATTTAGGGAAAGTTGTTTTATGCAATATGTTAACACTAGTTAACAATATAGACTACTCGATTGATTTCAAAACGGTGTGAAGTCAACACGCAATATTTTGTTTCATTGACGTATGTGTTCTTTCTGGCTGGAAAATTTCATTCTCCTTTATCGTAACGTTCAAAAAATTCGTAGCTAGCATTTCAAATTCAGCGTAGCAGAAAATTTCTCCCGGATCCAGAATGGTGGGAAATTGGCTTATTGCAGTCTGAGCGGAAGCAGAGGCCTTGTTATGTAGACTGCTTCGTCTCCACTACCATTTTTGTAAACTCATTGGGGCTAAATGTAACTTTCATTTGCAATTTTTAAAAACACGTCTAACTCAATGAGCAAACAGCAGAATACTGGTCAGCTTTAGCACACTACCATGTAAGATTTCGCACCTCCCAGTTGTATGGATCTCAACTTTAGGTGAATACATGTACATGAATAATACTACTGACGTAATGACACTACTAATAGAAATGTAAAGAAATGGCAATGCAACGGAGGAATTAGTCGGATTGTACTACAGTAGTTGTATAAGTAAGAAATGAGAGAATACGGGAAACAAGAATAGCATTCGAATTTCCAATGTAGTGACAATCTTTAAATATCGTCTGAGAATGGAATCATTGCTGGGACAATCGAGCCAGTGCTCAAGGAGAAAACGTTCTCAAAGTAGTTCCAGTTAGAACATTCTCGTAGAGCTCCTTTAATGCTTGAAAATATGCGCATACGAGAAATATTGGACGTTTTTCATGAAGGAATTGCAATTTTAATAACTGAGTACTGCTGCAAGAAAGCAATAGTAACGATGGAGGGAAGGTTTGAGGTGCTGAAGAAAAACAGGAAGTTCGGATGTGCAAGTGCTTGTGTGAAGAGATAAAGAACACTGTGTATTTTACGGAGCATGTTTCCCATATCATTATGCCTAAGATTTAAGCGAATCTTCGGATAGAAGAAAGACGGTAAACAACGCGACCATTTATCGCCTATTGTCTTATCTGTGATTAAGTCACACGCACACATGTCGTGACTTAGCGCTTCCTGAAGAGGTATGAAGCTGAACACAGGGCAGCATCGTCGTCTGTTCCTGTGCCCTTTGACCATCTCATAATACAGTGGTGACAGGTGATGGTCCACAAACGACGTTGACTGCATATAATGATGCTCTGAGAACGTCCTAACAAACTGGTCATCAACTGTCAATCAGGCAAATATTAAGCAAACACATTACCACCCGCCTTGAGGGTCAGTTTTCGCACATCATCTCTAAGGTCCAGACCGGAACAGTTTATTTCGACGCCAACATTCTCTGATAGGCTCAATATTACACTGTGTTTTACAATGCGCAATGGTTAGCGATGCGATCAGTGTCTCCTCCAAGCCACGTAGGAACGCCTTAGCCCGTCTTTCTCCGAGGTTGCAAGAACAATCGACTCGACCAGCATTCGACAACATTCAAAAAGAAGGCGAAACGAAATGTTTTAAAACCATTGTGAGGGATGAATGCGAGAAAAAACGATTTTAATGCAATAAGTGTTGATATCAGCAAAGTGGATGTGAGAGCAGGTCGTATAAATAAACAAATAATAAGTTTTACTCAGCTATTGGTCCAATTGCCAATGAAGGCAAACTAAATGTGTCGCTCTGTACATTTGAAGAAAGTTACTATGACAAATTGACAAATATTTCCATGATTTTATCTTTGCCTAAATCAAAAGATTCCATATTGTTCCTTCACGGACAAAACACTAATTTCTCTGTGAAACGAACTTCACGAAAGCCTCCGCTTTTCGTCTGATAGTTAGCATACGTATCAGAATTGTGATTCTAGCATATTTGCTAAAAGTGAAGCAAGGATTCACACGGTCAATGATTCGAGTAAGCATTTTAAGATAACCAAGCTTCCATCACTTAGAAGTCAACAAATTAGCAGCACCTTTGTCTGAGAGGGCAAAAACTGGTTTGATACTTCGGCAAACCACCACAAGTTATCATGCGATCTAAATATGCATTTATCTATCTCAAAGATGTTTAAAGGAAATCTATGCTGATCACCATATTCTTTATTGCTTTACAGTACCAGTACTCTCTTGCACGCACTCTAACTGTCATAATAACATTTTTGGTGTTGGGATAACCTCAATGCTGTTGAGTTTTCCATCTAAATCTTTATTTTCAAACTTTTTGCTTAAGAAAGGGGAATGAACAGGCAGGTCAACAGACCGGCTACCATTATTGCATGCGTCATTATTTAGAGACTACAAAATGTTATCAGAAATATAAGGGATACACTTACTATCACAACTGCTTTTATCAAAGCATCATCAGAATGTTCCACCAAGTAGACAAATACCGTTGCGAGTATCGTACCTCGCTTACGATAGTCATTCTCGAGTTCTGTCGGCAAGCATTGGCGCTCAAGTTTGAGTAAATTATGCATTTTGTGCGATTTCATTATTAGCAGATGAATAACAGATCTATTGAAACAAGTTGTCTTACTTCTAAACACTTTAGCATTTACTAATCTTCCGGCTGCAGTCGAAAAAGTTGCATTAGTCAATAAGTTTTTTCACTATAGCTTGTCGCTCACGGCGGTGGTCTACCTCGAGTGTGAGATCTCAACAATTATTATGTGATTATTAAGTTGTTGAATACCAAACTTTGCAGCCGTTCACAGAACTGAATGTTGTCAACTAGACGCTAGCACTCCCGTACATCTGCAAAGTGATCACCCTGCAAAACGCTTGTGTCTTCTTAGAGTTCATCTGCTGTATTTCTTTCTTTGTCTAATGGTTCCCGGCGTTCTCTGCACATTCCACTGAATCTTAAAGATGAGATTATCTTTTAATGTCTAAACTGTACAGACCGGAGTGGCATCCATAGATAAGCCTGTGGTTGACGTGTTAACCAAAGGCTCATCCATAGAACAGAGCATGACTATAGGTAATTTATGATCAAAAAATGTGGTCGCGAAGCTTCGGTTCGCTCAGTTTCTGTTTTTGGTATTCACTACTGGAAGTGCTAAGCTTCGGTTGTCTTCTCTCAGTTGGGGTGTCTTCCAATCTAACCGCAGTTTGCTAGTAAAGCAATAAAGTTCATTATCCAGAATGTTGACCTCTCGTCAAATATTGCCTGCCTTTTTCTTCTTTAACGATGAAAAAGATTCCTTTCAAGTTTATTCCCAAAAAGTCCTTCTCAAAGAAGTGGTAACGATCCAACGCAGAACTCTTCTCTTCGTGAGGGGAATTTGGAAATACAATTTTCACTGCCGTGTTTGCCTCCTTTTTTTAAAGTTCCTGACCTTCTAAAGGTCGATGCCTTTTCTGATCTGATGCCGAGGTCCATGCAACAAATTTTTAGATCCTTTTATTACGAATCACTTCTAATTGATCACAGGAAACAATCTGAGACAATCGCTTTCATGAAGCGGACCAAGCTGATGAATTCATACAGAAACGTCACCTACGCTGGAATTTGCTGCTATTTCAGTAATGCTGAGATATTTGCAAAACTCCGGACCGTAGGTGTCTGTGGCCGCAAACGAGCGAGCTATTGTCTTTTCCGGGGAGTAACGCGTTCACCACCACACAATGCGGGTCCTTCGTTTCGCCTGTCTCTCAGCTAGTTTCGTTGACGGGTAATTACTGATGGCAGAGATCGATAGAGCTAGCTGAGAGACAGGCGAAACGAAGGACCCGCATAGTGTGGTGGTGAACGCGTTACTCCCCGGAAAGGACGACAGAAGTATGGACAAAAAACTAATAAAGGATAAAGGATAAAGCTCTCGGCGTTGATCAATCTCTAAGGAATGCGCCATACACTCGACTTCATTAAACGTCGTTTTGAGGTGATTGAATTCATATCTGACCTTTACAATGCCTCGCGGTGGTCTGCCGATATATCGAGCCAGTGCTGTTATCCTCCCAGACAAGTGTGGCGCCAATTTACCGACCCCAGAGGGATGGAAGGCTTGGTGAGCCACGGGCGCGGAGTGCCATCCCACGTGTTGCAGGGCTTCTCCGACCACTGCGCCATACTCGTCCTATGAAAAAAAATACTAAAAATAGAAGGCGGATGATGAGCGAGTGGTTTTGCCGAAATCATTCCATTTGCTGATATTCTTTCGAACAGCAACTCGCAAAAAAACGCATTCGTAAATACCTACTGTGCCGAAAATGGAAGCCGAAACTGCCATGAGGTTGAACTCGTAGCAGAAATAGAGAATAGATAAAAATCGAATTCAGCGTTATGCTGCTGGACGACTCTGACACCGGACCCTTATAGCTTGGCGGAGCATTGCAGAGGGCTGTGGTCTCTCGGTGGGAAAGGATCACTGAGCTACCCTCAGACGATATAAAAACAGATAAAAACCCTTTCTGACGCTATGAGGGTAATTCAATAATGGTGAAGATGACAGTGGCGAGGCCTAAAAAGTTCATCAATAGTTCTGTTATTAAGACTTACGCTTTTATTATTTCGATTCGCTTGTAAAGCGACCAAAACTGCCTGCTTATCCCTCTATAACCTAGCGTGCTGATAATAAGCTCATTTATAAGCAATCGCTGTTTAACTCAACTATACCTTTAGTCATGTCGGTGTTGTCAAGCTGATTTCGTTCCCACGGAAAGGATCTACATACTCTATGAAGCGGCTCGTAGTCGTTAAGACGCATGCTTTGACCGGAGGTTGTTCACATAGGTCGGGATCCTTTCCGTTCGGCCTGATTTATGATTGTACTTGGCGTCCAACCACTTTCCCACCGGTCCAGTTTTCTGCAACCGCTGAGCATTTGCTATCTTCTTTCCTTACTGTTCTGCTGGGTACTGGTCAAGCGTGATTTCGTTTTTATTCTCTAAGCATCTGTGCTGAAACGCTTTAAGGTCGCTACTGCTCTCAAGTAGGCATTCGACGGCCCTTGTGGATCGGAGAAACATTTGCCGCGTTGAAACTCGGATTATTTCAGGACAGCATCAATTCTTGTGGCAAAAGCGAGTCCTACGGCTAATGCACCAGTCGCTATGATTTAGCAAGCCGAATCTGACTATGTTGCTATTAATATTATTGTTGTAAAAGAACATGAAGTTAAAATATCCAAAAGTTGTGCGCTATCTCTGCTATTCCAGCCATCATCTGTATAACATGTAGCCCAGTTTATCATCGAGTGACTCGAGTGGGCACCAGTAAATCTTCCATTTTTCCCTGTCACGTGCAAAAGTAGCCCAGTGGGTTTTGCTCGCTTTAGGGACACGTCGAGAATCATATCTTTCTTTTAGGCTCCTCGTGAAGTACTCTTACCATCGAGTCGGTGGTCTTCCTGCAGTACGCCTGACATCCCGAGGAATCCAGTCACTAACGGCTCTTGTCCATCTGTTGTCATTCATATGCAGTACGTGCCTGGCCCACCTTACCTTCGACTGTTTGGCGTACACAAAGGCATCTTTGGTTTTTGATCGTTGGCACAGGTCGGAGCTTCGGATCCCATCCCTTACGGGATACTTCTAGCATCGTCCTTTCGACTGTGCGTTCGATAACGCTGAGTGATCTTTCATCCAGCTCATACAACGACCAAGTTTCTGACATATACGTTGTGGCAGGAAGTACCGCTTAGTCGAAAAGGTGGGCACGGAGTCGGTTGTTCCTTGTTCTCTTCACTACATCCTCGATGCTCTTGAAAGCTCTCCAAGCCGCTCGTTTCCTTCTGCTCAGTTCTGAAGCTAAGTCGTTCATCATGTTGATTTCCCGACCTAGATAGACATAACTAGAGTTGAGATATTCGCAAAACTCCGGAGCGCAGGTGTCCGCAGTGGGGAACGAACGCGCTGTTGTCCTTTCCGGGTAGTAAGGCGTTCACTACCACACTATGCGGGTGCTTCGTTTCGCATGTTCCTCAGCTAGTTCTATCGATTTCTGCCATCAGCAATCACCCGACAGCGAGATTCATCTAGAGAGCCCAAATGGGCAATGAACCCAGTCAAGTTGAGGCTTTTATTTATAATCACAATCCCATCCGATATCTGAACAGAAAAATCGAATGCCTCACTATCACACGTGACCTGGTGCCCTATATCAAAATGATATTTTGCGCCCGGGATGTCTTGCTCGCGAGACCACGTGAACAACGCTGGGTCAGTTCCACTCTTAACATCACGGTGAGTAGCCTTTCTGTTAAATATGGCGTAAAACTACATTTGACCGTAGCATCCTAACCCACCATCTACTCAAAAGTTTGATCTTCATTAATACTTTAGCCTTTTTTCACCGAATAATTAAAGTATTCTAATATAAAATACGTCCAGGCTCTGAGAAAGGCGAAATCGCCGAAACGTCAGCCATCGACCAACGACACCAACAACGACAACGAAGACCTATACCAACCTCACATCAGCTAAAGAAGATCACTTCATAAGATCATATAAATATATCAACAATCCTATCCGTTTTGTTTTACTGCTTACTCTTTTTAATGGCAGAGTATGTTGCGAAATATAACTTTAATGAAGCTGAGATATTTGCAAAACTCTGGACCGCAGATGTCTGCGGTGGGGAACGAATGCGCTATTGTCGTTTCCGGGGAGTAACGCGTTCATCACCACACCATGCTGGTCCTTCGTTTCGCCTGTATTTCAGCAAGTTCTATCAATCTCCGCCATCAGTAATCATCCGTCAGCCGAACTAGGTGAGAAACAGGCCAAACGAAGAACCTACATTGTGTGGTGGTGAACGCGTTACTCTCCAGAAAGGACAATAGTGTGTTCGTTCCTCACCGCAGACACCTGCTGTCCCGAGTTTTGCGAATATCTCAGCATTATTGAAGTTATATTTCGCAATATACCCTGTTATTAAAAAGAGCAGGCAGTGAAATAAAACGGTTAATATTGTGAATATAACTGGAATATTCCGAGATGTTCGTTCCGCTGAGCGTGAATGGGGCAAACGAAATCAATCCGTTCTTCATGAACATCGTTTTTGTGAGATTTAGCAGAAGACCAGTCTTTCCAAGTGCTTTATCAAAGTCGGCAAGCATACGTTCCGCTAGGCTAATGTGGCTGTTTTTCGTCCAGTGTCCTGTCAATTCTGTTTAAGATGACTCGAGTGAAAAGTTTGTAGACGACAGACAACAAGCAGATTGGGCGATAGTTGCCTAAACCATGTAGGTCACCCTTCTTGAACAATAACACGGTCTTGCTGGTCTTCCACCGAGTAGGGACATTGCATTCAGACAGGTAACGTGTGAAGAGCCTAGCCAGTGTGTTTACGAGGACTGGCAGAAGGTTTTTCAGATGTTTTGATTGTCCAATTTTGGAAGGGATAATCGGTGGTACAACATATCCATCCTACTTTATTTCATATGACGGAAGGTGGACGTGGCTATCGAAGAGACCTGAGTAGTGTTCATGAATGATTTTCTTCATTGCCTTCATAGACGCTGTATCTGTTCCATCTGGGCGTTGGAGTGCAATCATCTTGGTCTTATAAATGGCAAAGCTTCGGTGAGCTTTGCGAATGCTTCTCCCAGCTTCTGCAGCTTCAACCATTACTGCTGCTCTTCTCTCTTTAAGATCTTCTTTTATCGCCGGTCTGCATCGTTTTACAAGTTTAGACGTTGGTTAGCGGTTGCCTGAAACTGGTGCGATTCCACACTAGCGCATCAGCTCGAGTGTTTCTGGAGACAGACATCTCTTGGTGATTTTCGACTTTCAGCATTCATAGCGCTAAAGTGAAGATGTTGAATGAGCCGCTCTTATTCTTTGTCGATGTTATCGACAACGGCATCTTTCCAACAGCCGACTAATGAATTGAATAAGTCCCAGTTTAGGGTCTTTCTGGGACTTCGGTTTTTAATTTAGCAGTTTTTTCTTCTTTCCGCGAGAAATACAATCTTCCACGAAGGAGACGGTGGTCTGATCCCATGTAGAATTCTAGGACAACAGCGACTTCGGTTAGGCAAAACCTTCTATTTACTATGATGTGGTCTATTTCGTTGTGGTACTATCCATTGAGATACTCCCACGTCCAGCGTTGAGGGTGCGGATTTTGGAATTGCGAGTTACGAATTCGCCGTTTTCTCTCCTAGCAATCGCGAGGTTGTTAAAAACAGCATACGTATACTTCTATACAATAACACACATACAACACAATCGTAGCTGACGTTTCAGCAAAACCGCTTTCTTCAGAGCCTGGAAGGGTACACTAATATGCAATTTACTAGGTCAAACACTTCAACAGCACAACCAGAACGATGAAAATCTGAGCGATATTTACAACATCTACGGCTTCTCGAAAAAACCCACCGCTTTTTGAGACAATGGGACAGCGACTGGCACCACGCCTTGCCTTTGCGTTTATGTCTAGAGTGGAAGCCCCCGTTCTCGGTCTCCGGCCGTTACTCTGCTGCAGATACATAGATGATTGTTTCGTCGTCTTATCTATACAGGAGGAGATGGACAAATGCTTTAAATTATTGAACGAGCAGTCAGAGTACATCAAGTTCACCCGGGAGAAACCGAAGGACGACTGGCTTCCGTTTTTAAACGTTCAAATTAACTTGTCAGGTAGCGGTTACATGACAAAGTGGTACCGAAAACCAAGTAAGAAAAATATCCTGGTTGACTCCTTTTCATGTCACCCTTCGCACACAAAGAGGGCGCTTGTGAGAAACATGTTTCAAACAGCCACCGCTGTGTGCGCAAGTAGGGAACTAAGGGAGGAATCGCGCTCGGCAAATAGCCATCTCCAACGGCTACGAAATTGTAACCCCACGAGATAAGTTTCGAGGGAGAGCGACGCTCCAAAAGGAACGGTTTGGCCAAAACAAAGTCCCGTTTATCTTGCCCTTCATTAGCGATCAAATAAGCGTAGTGATGAAGCGATGCTTAGGAAGTGCAGATTTAGAGGAATCGGTAGCGATAATTGAAATACCACAGATTACTCTTCGTCGTCAGTTAGTTCGTAACCCCCTATATGATCGTCTATGTGAAACACAAAATTGCGTAATCTGCCCTTATGGCAGGGACGGCAACTGCATGAGTTCATGAGTTCACTGTATTTAGCATTTTTGATACCCACGTATAGCTTGCTAGGCTCTGAAAGTGGCACATGTCCAAAGTGGACATGGAGCTTAATTGTTGCAGGCTACTCCTAACCGCCTCTAATGTACTTACCTGTCACTTTATTGGAGGTTTTTGGCGGAATTGACTTTTAGAATACTATCCGCATAAGCGAGAACACACAGACACTCATGCATGAATACGCCTAGCGATTACTCTTCGTCGTCAGTTAGTTCGTAACCCCCTATATGATCGTCTATGTGAAACACAAAATTGCGTAATCTGCCCTTATGGCAGGGACGGCAACTGCATGAGTTCATGAGTTCACTGTATTTAGCATTTTTGATACCCACGTATAGCTTGCTAGGCTCTGAAAGTGGCACATGTCCAAAGTGGACATGGAGCTTAATTGTTGCAGGCTACTCCTAACCGCCTCTAATGTACTTACCTGTCACTTTATTGGAGGTTTTTGGCGGAATTGACTTTTAGAATACTATCCGCATAAGCGAGAACACACAGACACTCATGCATGAATACGCCTAGCGTATACAGAAAGTATGTGCCACATTGGCACAGCAGAAACATGGAGTCCATCTCCTGGATCCATCTGCGTCTTAGAGAAGGTCACTTTTGGTATGCGATTAACCACCTATCCGCCACCTGGGCATGTGCCACGTTGCCTCGCGACTAATCGGCTGGAGATCACTCATATGAGGGAGATCCGTGGATTGGATGCGTGGGTTATCGTACATTTTAGCCATGTAGAAGAGAAATTGATTCACCAAACAAGTTAAGATCGTCTACTAAAAGCTGTGAACTTAAATCCGCAAAATCACTCCCATGAAAAGCTAGATGCAATTCCAACGAAAACTGAAATAAAGAGATTTTGTCGATGCAGGAGAAATGCGATTAGAAGTACCAGAACGTGCCGTCCGTTATAAGCCTTGCGATTTTACGTCCAAAACTTCCATACGGTATCATTAACTAATGTGTTATAAAAAGACATAAAAAGGCACATATTCTAGCGGTAATTGCAAATAAGGTTCTTGTTTGCAAAACTAGGGACCTAAGGTGTTTGCGATAGGTATCGAACACGCTATTAACCTTTCATGGAGCTAAGGCTTTCGCCACCACTGACTGCTGATAAAAGGATAAAGCTCTCGGTGTTGATCAATCTCTTAGGGATGAGCGATGCATTTGCTTTCATTAAGTACCGCTGGAGGTGATTGAATGCATATCTGGCTAAATGCGAAATCGTCCATACAACGAAGCCGAGATTGGATGTGAGCAACAGCGATGTCCGAGGAATTCGACAAATTCGTCAGCGTTGGTGTTGTTCAACTTAGCAACTGCAAAGCAAAAGCTCTCGGCGTTGATCAATCCGTTTAGGGATGCGCCATGCATTCAACTTCATTAAGTATCGTTGGAGGTGATTGAATGCATATCTGGCCTTCACAATGAGTCGCGATGCTCTATCGATGTACCGAGGCAGTGCTTCTATGCTCTCAGACAAATCTCGTACTAATTTGCCGACAAAGGAGTGTTGGAAGGCTCGGTGGGCCATTGGAACGGTGATCGATTCGATGTGTGTTGCAGGGCCGCTCCGACCACTGCGCCACACGCGCCAACTACAAAACTACAAAGCATGTTACGTAAATATAAATAAACTCACCTCGCTGACATTCTCATCCATGAGAGCAGAATTCGCACCGTACTTAATAGTACACCGGTTTTTCGTCTTCCCATCTCTTAATTAACGCAACTCCCTCACTCCCTCGCTGAGAGATCACTAACAAGATTTTCTCGAAACTACGTGATTCTTCCTCAAATGACGGACAAGAGGTTAAATGCAGCTCAGAAGTGAGCATAGGCTTTCCTGTGATGTAGGCAGATCCAAGGATGGACTCCCTGATTCTGTTGCGGCGCACAGCTTTCGTGTTCATGTAGTTATTTTCATGAAACCATGAGTGGCTGACCGTGATCGCGCATGTACAAATTATATTCCACCAGTCCGAAGAACCAAGATCCTGCAAGCAGCCGACTGGAGAGAATGTGGGAGGTGGTGTCATTTGTCTCTGAGAAATTCGCTCCATGTGTTTTAAAGGAGAAGCTGGCAAACAACGCGCTACTATACATAGGTGCGCTATGAGCTTGATCTCCCCTTGTTAACTTGCTAATCAGGTAGGATTTATATTCGCTGCGGCCTTTAGATAGTCAACAGTAACCAGATTTCCCATGTTGTCGCCACAGACAGCTGCTTACCATTATGGAGCAAAAGGAAATTTGCACTTTGCGGCTAGATTGCTTTCAAGACGGCTGAAATTCCTTTTATTGGTTTTTTCTTCGCCGAGCCTAACAAGGATGAAAATGTCGAACTCTTTAACTTGAACGATAACACTTGATAGTTGAAAGATGCACTTTGCATTGCACTTCGACACCCAGGAACACTCCATCCCAACGACGCTATTAACGAAGAGGTGGAAGGCCACAAAATTCCATGAAACTCAGTTTTTGTGCAAAATTCTGAAACTCTTTAAGGTGAAGCATGTATGGCTCGCATATCTACATTTCGACACTTTAGCAAATATGCGGGCAGAACTATCATTGTCGGTGTGTACATCTAATAACGATTTATATGGTTGATTTCTAGTTCGTCCTGTCGACATTCTATGTTTAACTTGGTGTCGATTTGTTTCCTTAACAAGAATATTAGTAGGTGTTTATTTCATAAGGGTTAAGCATCCAGAAAAATGCTGCATCCATTTGAAACGTTTTAATCGCCAGATTGTGTTGTGAAGCAAAAAAGAAACGTTTCAGCCACTACTTTATCATACTAACTCGATCCGGACACTATTCTCAAGTGCCACAGTATACACTTAAGCTTTGAAGAAGAAATTAAACAGGCTTAAATGTCACCAACACTGTTGAGTCATCAGCGACAATAAGGAATCTGAAGTGGTATAATAGCTAATCTAAATCGTTTAAGGAAAAATACATAATAGGCGATTGAGTACATTGACAGACTTCAATTTGAGAAGTAGTGGTTTCTAGGAAAGATAAGATAACAGTGAAAACGTCAATGGGCGAGTTCATTCTCACTTGACTGCTGCATACCTAGAGAGCATCAGTTCTAGCAGTCAAATTCACTCGTCCGAAATGATGATCGTACACGTGAGCATCAGATTTAATGAAAGTTAGCACCGAACGAATGGCTATGTCGTTTTGTGGATCCTCCTAAAATATGGTAATGTTATACAAAAGTAGTGAAGCGCTCATTAAGCTTCCCATTAAATTTGAACCAGCACTCACACTCAGACTGTGACATAAACGCAAGCAAACACACACACACACTTCCAGGTCCACGCACACACATATACGCACGCTCACACAAGTATACGTGCAAACCCGCGCCACAAATCAGACATTTGCACGCATACGCTTATACACGCGGCACAGCTATTAACATTGGCTAATCGCTGCTTCATTCCTTGTCATTAAACCGAAATCACAAGGAAAATCAGACAAAATCTTTTTGAGGTGCTCTTCTGTAGTTCTGCGATTGCACATCTGTGAACAACATGTTTATTACCGTACTATTCTATCTCCAATGAGAGAGACATAGCTCTCATGAATGCAATTGCTAGTCAAAGGTAAAAAGCTTTCAAGGCAAACCACAGCTTGTCGTTGATGACGACACCAACCGTCACCGATCAAAAAGGGGTTTGTTTAACTGATTTCGTACCCACCTTCAAAGCGGATGGATTTCTATCAGTCAGCGTGATAGAGCACGGTTTCGTTGACTAAACACAAATTCTTTGCGTTTGCGAAATAAAGAATCACGAAAAATCTTACGCAAAATCTCACCCACCTCGTTGAGGGTGTCGGCAATACGCGAACCTTGACTAATTTGTAGTAGGCGATTCTCAAAAAATGTAAGGATTCCTAAATTAATTTGATAGAAAACTGAAAATTTGACTAAACATAGTCAGTGCTGTCTAAGAAACATGTCAGTGTTGTTCATTCTGGTACACATAAGTAACTGAATGACAAAGGGAACCTAAGAGGGTGGTAATAAATTCTCCATCAAGCTCTATCAAACATTTGAGCTACCCAGAAGACTTCTCTTCCGAATATAACAAAGCAAACAGTTTTCCGACGAGATTCGTTGCTTTTACAGTTTTTGATGAGAGATTGCCTATAGGTGGTTGCACACCAACATTTGCCATTAGCTAAACCTTAATGCTGCGTTTCCAGAGTCGACAGAATCCTCACTTCAATACTTCGATGACATTTCGTGAAGATTCAAGTGCTTCTCATATCGAATTCATTGTCTTACCGCCATGTGTAGGTGGTCGTGTTGCGAGTGACATCGGTGCCAGTTTGATTGTCCCAAAGCATTCCAGCTGTGAGAACAGTTGATTTGCGAAATTTCCAAACATAGTGGATAATTCGCACCATCTTTTTGTTGGCCTTCCAAGTGGTCGTTTTGATCCTATCAAGATATCCATCTTAATGTTGTTTTCGTTCCTCATCTTTTCTTCTCACTGTATAACACGCCTGTGGACATCCCTTGAAACGTGGGTTTAGAAAATGATACATTCTTAGACGGATTCAAGGGTGAAAATCGGCTTGATGTTGAGTACGCCAGTTCATCTTCAAAAAATTTGGCTGGAATGACCTCGATACGGTTAAAGTATCAACAAGTGTTTATACTGCACATCGCAGGACTGGAAGAGTTGTTGCATCAAATCAATGAGTAAGCAATTCGTGAACAAGAAGCAGAAGAGGTGGCAATAAACAAGCACCACCCACGCTGTTCGTTGTCATCTACCAAGTTTTCCTACGAAGCATTCAAGTCTTTCTCCATATTCCTTAAACATCCCAGCTGTACGGCATTTTCTCTTCATCCGCATCCTTACGCTGCTAGGGAGAAGATCAACAGCATTAACGGAATGAAGTAGGATGGAAATTACCTCAAAGAATTACCTCCTTCAGTGGCAACATACAGGCAATACAGTGCAGCGATGAACAGCCTTGGCTTTACTGTGCCGTCCCTTTTCGTTACTTTGCCAATTACAACAACAAGTTATCAGCAAGAAAGCTGTATCTTCGTCGTACCATGACTATTACAGTGGGCAGACGCTTCTATATAAGGCTCATCCACCCACTGGTCAATCAAGGGAAAAGATCGTTGGTTTCCGCACTGTCGAACGTTTTCTTGTAGTCATAGAGGGAATAGTGAAATAGTAGGGGACATTCTCTGCAGACTAATAGCGCTAACGAAAACGTTAGGATGTGCTCCATGGAATTCAGTTCCTTGGGAACTCCACCTTACGCTATACAAACTCGATACGACAGTTAGTCTTCAAGCCAGCAACTACCCTTACAACGGGCTCACGTGCTCTCTGCTGCACCCAACGTAGGCACTTGTTTTGCCTTTCGTTCAACCATCTTTTTACTCTATCGGTATCATACCTCAGCAGCCCTTTGACTGTACTTCACATCATTGGTTGCCATGAAAAAAAGATTGAAAAGAGCAAGTAAAATGTAAGAAATAGTGATTTAATGGTGTGATATGTTTTGCAAGAAAATAGTGCACGTGATGCTAGCCAGCTTGTAAAAGATCAGCAGAAATAGTGGGTGATAGAAAAGTCTGCAGTTCGAACTTCAGTACGTACACTGTTCTTATTGCCCCTACAGTATGTATGTTTGGTTTCGTTCAGGAACTGTGGATTATAAAAGATTTCTTTAGAATTTTTTGTTATTTATCCCGCCATGCTGCAAGAAGTTGCAACTCGTCCGTTGATCGCTGAGAACAAGAAATGGAATGTTCTATTCACGAAGATCTCGACGAAGTTTCACGGCGTTTCTGTGGTGCTTTGAGACTCCTCTGTCGATATCGAAGAAGATTTTTCCGTAGTACCTTCATGCAAATGATGCTGATGACTACTTGCTCAGTATGTATAGCATCAGGATCTGGATTTGAGCGACTTTTGCTTTCCAGAAACTCTTTGTATTGTTTCGTAGCTTTCGTTTAGATTAAAAAGCCTTATTCAGAAAAGCTTAGAAGATTTTCCAGCAGCATTTCGTCTTCTTTTGACAGGTCCACTTTTTAGTGTCAGTTGCAATTAGATACAGCAGTACTATGGATGGATTCCTTACACAAAGCTCTTTTCCTTTTTATCGCAAGACGACTGCATTTTCTGGCCGGTGTCAATTTTCGCACAAAAAAGGTGATGATGATCTGGTGCTGTGCAAAAGGTTGGAATGACACAAGCGTCAACTACATTCCATCATTTGTTCACAAGATTGTGTTCGTTCTCCATAAGAGGCGCACCGTTTGGAGATTCTGAAACCCAGCGGTGATGACTTTCCTTTCGGAAAAAGAGTTTCCACAATGAGACGACACGAGTTTCATTCCCACTGCGATGTCTTCAAGCAGAATTTCTGATCCATTGCTTGCTTTTTCACGCAGTTTCTATTCCTGCCTTAAAATCTCAAATAACAAATTTGTAGAAAGACTTCTTAGCACTGCAAAATTCTCGGGATTGTCATAGAAGATGTGGCTTTTCCTTGTCGACCCTGGAGGACGCAGTCCACGTGCAAATAACAGTATTGAAGCGGGAAGGAAAGCATAAATCATTTCTACCAGGCACTGAGTGGAAACTCATTCGATGAATCTACCTGCAACCCAGCGGTTAAGGAGATGGTCACAACTTATACAAGTTTAACCAAATAATGGGCACTAGGAGCTGCGCATGTAGTTTCGCCACCAACTGGCCTAAGATCTCCCACATAAGGAAGATCAGCTGACGTATGAAATATGTTATAAAAATGTTATGGCCTGGTTTAACAGTAAAGTACAAAAAAAATTGAAAACACTGTATTTCCTCAAAAAAGTGGTTTCTAACTCCGATTTCTGAAACTGCAGTTGATGGAACGGTTGCCCAGCACTGTTTCAGTGCCCTGATTTACTGTACAGACGCTCCACAAGTTCCGTGCTTTTATCTATTCGTATTTTCAGACTAACCCACTTGATTTTTCCTTATTCTAAAATTAAGGATAATAATTCTACACTGTGTGGCCATCGCGTACCTATAGTTGATTTTTCGACACATTGATACGTCGAACTGTTGACTACCTTCATTAAAGGCATTCCGAAGAAGAACAAAATCGTAATCAGTGGATCAAACTGGAAAAGTGTTGGCTGTTGGGTTTAACAAATTTTGTTTTCGAACTGGCTATTTTATAGCTAATAAACTGAAAGCACTGACCGTGACATTGTTCGGCATCACGTCACCAAGACCAATGGTCGAGATCGAGATGAACGAAAAATAAAACGAAAGAAAGTAGTCGATTCCCGTCCCTGGTGGCCCTGAGAGTTTGTCGTAGATGAAAATGAATGTTGTCGTTCCCATCAGATAAGCTGGAAACTGATCATATCAGTCATGATAGGCATTAAGGAAAGCCAGTGCTAGTAAGCAGTGACACACCGAACATGATGACCATACACAACACCACAGGCAACGTGAACACTTCACCTTCTTCGATGTCGTGTTTTGAACGAATCTTCCTGCAGTATTTTTTGAATCAGTAATATTTTTTCACATGCTCACACTTTGGCGCTAAACGTTAATGAATAGCTTTATCATGCAAGTTTTCCAAGTGGGTAGCGCATGGAACAGTGAGTGATCTGAGGTGCCTTGGAACACAACGTTGCTTTTTGTTCAACCACGCGTTGTGGACGATCGGGTAACCAAGCCTCCTACTCTTCGTGGTTCGGCAACTTGGTACCAGCCTTGTTCAGGAGGGTAAAAAGTGCTGAGCTGGCACATCGATGAGCGATAATAAGTAATTTTGTATGCCACAAATGTATTCAATCATCGAATCGAAAAAATAATTGATCAACGCTAGGCGCTTTGTCCCTTTTGTGGCTTTTTCTCCATGTGTATCCACCACCTACGTACTTATTACTATTAATGTTTAATTAACTACTACTAAATGTATATTTTCCCTCAGCGGTTTAAAGCCTCATCATAGCTGGAAGGTGTTTCTGGGTGTCGGGCTGCGATGTGCAGCGGGAAGATGCGTCACCCCGGCACGGTCTACCAAGCTGAGAACGGGTCCGCCGTTTCATGAGTGATCTGAGGTGCCTTGGAACACAAACGTTGCTTTTTGTTCAACCATGCGTTGTGGACGATCGGGTAACCAAGCCTCCTACTCTTCGTGGTTCGGCAACTTGGTACCAGCCTTGTTCAGGAGGGTAAAAAGTGCTGAGCTGGCACATCGATGAGCGATAATAAGTAATTTTGTATGCCACAAATGTATTCAATCATCGAATCGAATAAATAATTGATCAACGCTAGGCGCTTTGTCCCTTTTGTGGCTTTTTCTCCATGTGTATCCACCACCTACGTACTTATTACTATTAATGTTTAATTAACTACTACTAAATGTATATTTTCCCTCAGCGGTTTAAAGCCTCATCATAGCTGGAAGGTGTTTCTGGGTGTCGGGCTGCGATGTGCAGCGGGAAGATGCGTCACCCCGGCACGGTCTACCAAGCTGAGAACGGGTCCGCCGTTTCCACAAGGAAGCCCAGCTAAGACTAAATCTGTAAAGGATGCACCACCGTTCTGGTATGAAACTAGTCTCATGGTGCTAAATCTCTTTCTGATTCAAAACTGGGACAGGCTTTGGCAAAGCTGACCTCGGGACCTCCAGGAAGCCACAGTGGCTGTATCAGCAAAACTCTAAAAAAAAACCGGAAATTGTGCTGGGACCCGCACAACTAGTGAAGAAAAGCCATCCAAGTTTCCAAATAAATGTATATTTCGTATTGGGTTTTCTGCCTTATCTTCTATTACAAAGCTGACTACAGGGGTCTCTTATTCACTTTGTACATTTGGAATATTGTCTAAAAACACTACTTGTTTTGTAATGAAGTAAATCAGATTGATTCTTTTGCTGAACAGCGCACGGTGTTACTGTATTTTTATGCAGTTTGAACGTACTCTCAGTTATGAACCTTCGTGTTATCACTAGGTTTTAATTCACCTGTCCCCCCATTTACACAAGGCGTTTTCTAGAGGAACATCCTCATTTTCAATGGCAGAACATTAGGCTAGCCTTTCCTTTTGAAATATTGAAATAATTTCTTTTTGTTGATTCTACTTGCTCTCATAATTTTAGTCTCAAAGTCTAACCGTTCTCGAATGCCAAAATCCTAAGTCGACTCCCACATTCCAAATCTTGAATGGACTTCACTACTATAAAGTGCATTTTGTTCAACACGCACACTTAAATTCTTATTCAAAAACGTTTTCACGATGCTTTACTGATAAGGCGCAATCGGGACAGTTCGATCAAAATAGTTCTAGAATGCGAGGATGTTCAGCTCGTAAAGTCAGCAGTAGATCCATAAGAATTTTGGATAATCCTATTAAGGGTATCTGGTGACTCTAAAAATTCTCAAAATTTTCAATCACTCATGTGAAGTTTTCTTTATTTATTTTTATTTGAAACGTTTTCACGTCTAGTGTGCGGATCTCAGCACTTCTCACGTTCAATTCGTCTTCTGGCATCCATTATCCACGAAGAGCTTCCAACTTTTTTACGTATGGCTTCGGCTGCTGCTTGAGGGTTTTCATTTCATCTTGAGTGTCGCAGAATGCTTGTCGAGCGATTATCTCTGGAGTCTTGAGATAGCCGTACTGAAGCGTTCCCAATTGGATTACGGAGAATGATTTTTTTGCACACAAGGCAAATAGCAATTTCCAGACCCCGGAGGGATGAGAAGCCTGGTTAGCCTGGAGCGGAATCGAACAAGCATCATGCTCGTGGTGACAGGCATCACTGCTACTGTGCTATCCACCTTTTTATATGTGAAGTACAGACAATATAAGTAGTTGAGAGTCAGAAGGTAGAACTAATTGGGAGAGGCAAATTAAAGGGCTCGCATAGTGTGGTGGCGAACGCGTTAGCTCTCGGAAAGGACAATAGATCATTCGTTCCTCATTGGAGAAAACCTGTGGTGTGATTTTTTTGCACACAAGCCAAATAGCAATTTCCAGACCCCGGAGGGATGAGAAGCCTGGTTGGTCTGGAGCGTAATCGAACAAGCATCATGCTCGTGGTGACAGGCATCACTGCTACTGTGCTATCCACCTTTTTATATGTGAAGTACAGACAATATAAGTAGTTGAGAGTCAGAAGGTAGAACTAATTGGGAGAGGCAAATTAAAGGGCTCGCATAGTGTGGTGGCGAACGCGTTAGCTCTCGGAAAGGACAATAGATCATTCGTTCCTCATTGGAGAAAACCTGTGGTCCGGAGTTTTGCAAATATCTCAGCATCATTGTGGTTGTATTATAAGTAGTGTTCTTTACCTCCATCGTATGACGGCTTTGGCATATATGTTAGTCAGTATAACTAGAGTCCAATTTCCTAGATGTCTAATGACAACCAAAGTTAGTGGAACAAAAAGAAATCCGTAGATGACTACACAGGATTTGCCAAGCATTGATTCAGGTGCTATTGAACCTACAAAAATAGTGATTGGGGAAACAGATTGAAAGAATGACATCCAACACAAACCTACCGTAACCCGTCGTGGTGAAAACGTTCATTGAGAAGAAAAAACTGCTTCCGAACGTCCACATCATGTGGTTATTCGGATCTTCATCCTTGTAGAAAGTACTACCAACATAAGCGGCTTCTTGTTGAAGCAATGTTTTGTAGGTATCCTAAAGTACATTATATAAACCTTGCGTGAAAATTTCACTAAATAATTAAATATGGAATTGCATTATTAATGTGAGTTGAATGAAATCATCTCCGAGGATCTATACACTGTTTGACAAAAGCAGCACGAATACATCTTTGGGGCAGGGTTCAGTTGAGCAGATTTCTTCGGAAGCCTTATAGTTTTTATTTTTTTGCCGTTGAAATGCTCAATGAATCCAATTCCGTTAAGCACCATAGAGATAAATGAACACATTATTGGATAAGGAAAGGCAAAGCAAGGATTTTGGTTGGTGCAGTGTATAGCACGTGATTCCCTTGCAAAGAGTAATCCCGGGATCATCTGCACTCTCGCGTTTTGCTCATGTCTTGGCATTCTTTTCATTAAATAAATAGCTGCTCTATATAGCAAAATGCCATGACATACCGATGCATCAAATGCATCAAAGTCAAATCTGGTACTTCGCAGTGCATCTCCAGACATTGCGCTGCAGGATTTTTGCGATTTAATGACTCTATACCGAATGGAAAATGTTTAGGTAGGAAAACATGAATTTGTAATGTTGCGCTATCTGCAAACTCCAAAATGTACGCCTTTACATCCGAGGAACCCATAGTTTGACGTGGGTTCCTTCATTCCGCATCAAAGTGCTTGTGATTACCGCTAGTCTTCATTCCATCGTACATGGTGGCTCCAGAGTTGACATTGTGGACCTGCTAACTTACTTGTAATGAATATCGTGAGGACAGGGGTGTGGTGGGAGTTAGCGCGTTTGTAGTTATGTCGCCATTATGCACAAGGCTAACTAACCAGGGCGCTGGTTCGACCTTCTACTGGGTCCAAAAACTAGTTCTACATTTGTATGCGTCTATCCCACTACATCTAAGCTATATGGAGACGTCCAAGCACGGCTATCAAGGAAACGTACGATGACTCGCGGCTGACGAATGCAAGAAGTGTTGAAATCCATTGATATGACATGTGATCTCGGGTAATGCCAAAAAAAAGGTGAAATGTATAACTCGTATGGGCCATCATTGCTCAGCGCAGACGTACTAGGCTTTCTTTTAAATAATATCGTGAGGAATTCCATGATCTAGTCCTTATTGACCTCGGCACTGGTCAATAATTTGCTGTTTTCTTGAAGAAAACACATAAGGTTGTTATTATAATGCTTATTCACAATGGCTGACGTTTCGACGTCTTTCGCCACCTTTCAGACTTGGAAGGGTCAAATTGGCACGTAATCCGGTCAGCCAAATACCTCTTTAACCTAGGCGAACACGTGTGGATCCTAGCACTTGTTTCATTCGATTCGTTTGCTAACATCCGTCAATTACGACAATCGTCAAATATGGAGACTAGACTACCCGAATCCTGCAACAGCTATTCTAAATCGTTTCAGATCTTATGGACCAAAGCGAGCTTTTCAGACAAGTCTAGTACTAAGTCACTAACCTCGGCGAATAACGGACTCGCAGCAGGGTCGAAAAGAGCCCTACGCGCATTACGAGCCATTACAGCCATTTGGCCACCTAGCCCCCACTTTTTAGGTAAGAGCTATGAGATCTGAGAGATTGGAAGTCACTAAGAGACGTCTGGTCCTAGAAACACGAGCTGATACGCCAGCGTGGAGTCGTACGAGCTGCAATCAACCGCGAGCTAACGTTCGAACTTGCAAAAAAATACAGACAAGCGGTAAGATAAGACCTAGAAAATAGAAGAGCAGCAATTATGGTCACAGCTGCAGAGGCTAGGAACAACACTCGCAAAGCCCACCGAAGCTTCTCCGACTGCATAGGCAAAACGATTTCACTCTGACGCCCACACGGAGCAGTTACAGCGCCCAGAAAAGCAGTGTGGGAAATCATTTACGACTAGAACTGGGATCTCTCCAATAACAATGTCCTCCTTTCCTCGTATGAATTAAAGGAAGATGGATTTGTCGCTCCATAGGTCCTTCTTTCCAAAATCCGGTATGCTATTTCGCCGTTGAAGAATCGAACAACAAACACGTCCGAACAGGATAAAACCTAAACACCTGAACTTCTCATCAATCCTCGTAAACACACAGGGTCGGCTTTTCATACGTTACCATTTAGAAAGCAAAATTTCTACACAGTGGAAAACAGGCAAGACAATGTTATTGTTCAAAGAGAGTGATTCCCACGACATTGACAGTTACTGTTAATTCTGCTTCCATTCTGTCATCTGCAAACTCTTCACTCGATTCATTCTTAAAAAAGTTTAACAGAGCGCTAAACGCAGGACATCCAGGTGAGTACGAAGGTTTCGAAAAGGACTCAGTGCGATGAACTACTTCCACACGATAACAAAACTCACGGAAGTATAGCGAAAGTGCAAGAGACCGCTCTGCTTCACTTTCATCGATTTAGTGAAAGCTTTTGACTTAGTTGAGTTAGAAACATTCATAGAAGCACAGGACACTCAGAGTGTACTTGCTGAATACTTGCTTGAATAATCGGACGGTCCGTCTTAATGAGTAGTGCGGATTCCAACGCATTTTCCACTCGCTGTTTTCCCCCGTAAACGTCGTCCACGGCCGTGGTTTGATTCGAGCATGGTGGCGGTTGAGAATCTCATACCGTGGCAGAGCGCTAAACGCAGAACATCCAGGTGAGTACGAAGATTTCGAAAAGGACTCAGTGCGATGAACTACTTCCACACGATAACAAAACTCACGGAAGTATAGCGAAAGTGCAAGAGACCGCTCTGCTTCACTTTCATCGATTTAGTGAAAGCTTTTGACTTAGTTGAGTTAGAAACATTCATAGAAGCACAGGACACTCAGAGTGTACTTGCTGAATACTTGCTTGAATAATCGGACGGTCCGTCTTAATGAGTAGTGCGGATTCCAACGCATTTTCCACTCGCTGTTTTCCCCCGTAAACGTCGTCCACGGCCGTGGTTTGATTCGAGCATGGTGGCGGTTGAGAATCTCATACCGTGATCTGTAACCCATCCAGAGCTGCCAGAACAGGTGTTTGACTTCAGTTGCAAATACATCCGCACAACGTGTAAGTGGCCGTCAAAGGAGATGCCCGCATTTTTCTGGAGTCTGCTCTACAGTTCTTTTCGTCCATCTACCTCCTGTTTTTCTCATTGTATTATCGGCCCAACTTTCTTTTGCTATGGATATGTGTTCACTTGGATCTAGAAGATGTGACAGATTTCGAAGATTAGAGTTTCGCATCCCACCTAGGCACTGCGTATGCCAATTATTATATCTCAAAAGGCACCCTTTAAGCGCTCTGTGAGTAATGCGCAGCATTCCTGACGTGGTTGAAGTGTCAGCCTACTTCCCTGCTGCTTAACACAGCGTTGGGAGAACAGTTGATTCAAGAAAGTGAGCGCGGAATTCCGACTCTCCTCGACTAAATCTCACGAAAACGAAGGTAATGAGGAATGGATTCGTTTTGTATGCCCCATTCACGGTTAACGGAACGAATATCTCCGAATGTTCGGATTAGGTTTGTTTACGTCGGGAAATTTACACGACAAACGACTAAGCTCCAGTGCTCAGCAGGAGAAAGCGAGCTATTTGGGGAGATTTTAGGAGCATCGCTGATCTAATAAGGAAAACAAAAGTCACCAAACCGTGTACCCGCCTTTTCGACTCCACGATTCTTCCTTCCTTAACGTATGCATCAGAAACGTGCTCGCTGCGTGGGATCGAGGTCCACTCAGCTTTATTGAACAGGCCTTTGAAAGAATGATACTAGGAGTATAACCGTAATGATGCTGAGATATTTACAAAACTCCAGACCGCTATGTCTGTAGTGGGGACCGAATATGTCATTACCCTTTCCCGGGACTGACGCGTTCAATACCACACCATGCCAAATCCATTCCTCATAATCATCGTTTTTGTGAGATTTAGTAGAGGAGAGTCGGAATTCCGTGCTCACTTCCGGGACCTCACCACCACACCATGCGAGTCCTTCGTTTCTGTATCTCTGCCGTGTTAATGACTAATGGATGCTATCAGGAATCATTTGTAAAAGAGATTTATCTGGAGAGCACAAATCGGTAATGAATCCAGTTAAGCTGAAGCTGTGGTATAAATCACGATGTCGTCACACTTACGACATTATGATGCTAGGAGCATCCGGCATCACAGAAGTGAGTGGAGAGATCCGAAGGTCCGATCTACGTCAACGTTCAAAAATCGAAGACACACATTAAACTGTCGAAGATGAGTGGTACACGTAACATTAGCATTACCTCTACCACAACGGATAAACAGAAGCCGTCAGTGGTCGAATTCCTCGGAATTTCAAATACACTGCAGGGAGACCATCGACCCGATGCTCAGAGTTGTTCATGCAAAGCTTAGATGAAACGTATGCTTTTCGACGAGTCCCCAGAGCAAAAAGAGCGACTGGAGAACTTTTGCGCGGGAAAATGGAAGGATTCCTGGTGCCCGATCAAGTCATTCGTGGATCAACGAGGAAGTGAAACAAGTGATACTGGTTCGGAATAGCATACTCAATGATTAACATGATTGCTGATGATAAAGGGCGAACATGCATTGACTGGGTTCACCACCTGTGCCTAATTCACCAGGCAATGCTACACCCTACTAAGTGAAACAGCTCTTTGACAAGTCGGTATTTTATCCACGTCAGTCTTTCGTGGAAGAATCAAAAGCGTTTCAAAAATGCATTGCCTCACACAACTCCGTTCTAGTAAAACTAGAGGATGGGTTGCCTACCTCTTCATTTTTTAGAGCGGAAGCTAGCTTCGTCAATTTATTATAGC
Source organism: Angiostrongylus cantonensis (assembly GCA_009735665.1). Classification (NCBI taxonomy): domain Eukaryota; kingdom Metazoa; phylum Nematoda; class Chromadorea; order Rhabditida; family Metastrongylidae; genus Angiostrongylus; species Angiostrongylus cantonensis. The sequence goes on from MQTX01000202.1 coordinate 301,805, forward strand.
TTTTCGTAAGTTCGAGGATAGAATGTTTCTAGTTCTTAGCTCTTGCCTTGAAAAATTAACCTTTACATAGGCTGACATGGTTTGGACTGTTATCATTTGTTCTGGATCGTTGATTACCATCGTCATCTGTTTAGCAATGCTTAAAATCGCTTCCTCAAGTGCAGCTTTACGTATAGCAACCATCTGCAAACCTTCAGATTTGAAAAAAGTAGAGTTTGCTTTGGATCTAAATTGTAAACGATTGTCTTAATCGAAAAATTTTTTGGACTGAAATGGATGCTCGTGAAAAAAGAGGCAACAAAGCCTAATGAACTTATTTGCAAGAAAAAACTCAGTTAGCTGATATCATCTGAAAACTGGACTTAAAGATGAAGCAAAATTTTGGATATTACTTATAACATAGGAGTTTTAGAAACAGAAAATTTTTAATGGTAAAGGGGTCTTAGGGAGCAGATTAAATGTGTGCAACTAATCACTTTTTCTCACCTTACGCTCGTGATTAGACTCGATAACATAGAAAACGGTAGCTCCTAGAAGAGTATAGAACAAGACGAGCAGAAGCAAGCATATGTGCTGAAACCCAAGCTTTCGCGGGTCGCGGAGGGTGTCCAAAATTGTGCGTCCTAATCCTGGAATTAGAAGACGCTAGAGGATTCGTGAAACTAGAAGCCACCAAGTATTTATCAAAGCAACTCTGCTCACTGGAAAAGAAGGATCTTTTCTCAGATTTTGCCCAAGGCTTCTGAATGACTCCATAGTTGTCGCGTTTAGGAACATCGCCTAAACGATATTGGTTTCTTTACGCCATGCTTATTTTCCGTCATTTCACATAGACACTGAACCGTTAGGGTTACATAGAAAGGAGTACAGTTTCGAAGCGACTTGGTCGTCCAATATAGTGGGCTTTCTTTCAACTTTTTGAAAAAATTTATACTAAATTTTATTTCTAAAAAACTTAGAATGACCGTCGTCTGTCAGAACCTCCTATGAACTCAAAAACGCTGCACAGAATGGATACATTACTTAATATATATTTCGGCCTATATATCATTTTTCAACACTATTGCGACCACTTTTTTCTGTATGACCCATCTTTCATATCTACTGTGCCGATTTCAGCACATATTACATTCGATCAATTTCCTCGTATCCATCATGTTCGAAAGTCTTCCAAATTTTTAAATGCGGCTTTGGCTACTACCTGAAGATCCTCGTCATCAATGTCGTTGAATGCTGCTCGAAGGGGATTCTCCCTGATGATCTTAGACCACCGGGCTAGAGCGTTCCCACTCATATTGCAGAGCATGAGCTTTCCCAAATAAGTCCAGTACCGATTTCCCGTGGGCGTGATCGCACCGAAACCGTGCTCGTGATGATCGGCAACACTACTGTTCCACCATCCCCTATTGCAGCCATATGAATTATATCTTGCTCGTAGCGAGCACCATCAAGAATATCGAGGATGAGGGGATATTGGCATAAAATAATGTTGGGAAACTCTTACATTTCGATTGATTTAATGGATCTTCGTCAGTGTTCGACTTTGCAACCAACGATATTCGGCCCATCGTCTGGAGGTTATCATGCTCACTTAGCGATGCATACACTGCACTGATATCAACGCTAGAACTGAAGTGGATTTATTTAGACTATTACTGTCGGAGAAATCGCAACAAATAAGTGAAAGAAACAGTAAGTTAATGTCAAGTGGAACTGGAGGAAAGCAGATAAGGTACTTATTATAAAAATAATAGGTGCCACACCTATTCTCACTGCAAGCAATGGATATTGCCGAAGCGTTGGATGTAGGTGGAAGAACGCCATCTGAAATTGAAGACGTCCGCGCTTCGGAATTCAGAATGTTCATTTGTATTTCAGGAAACAGCATAAAAACTAGCTGAGCACTTAAAAGAACATCTTGGGTTTTTAGTACAAAAAATTTCAACTGTTCCGTTTGTGGTCCTTTTTTATATTTGTATTTTGTATTTTTTTAATGCCACGCTTGCTTTATCATCTATTTGCCAGTTTTAAACGATCTACAAAAAATTCTACAGCAGCAAGTAAGTGATGTTGTATTAGAGTCGCCTAGGCGGAAACTGTACATTACAACGTATGTGCACGATGGCGCTTTTTCGTACTGGGAATCGTAGCTCCTCAAGGAATGAAAATAGCTCTAAGCGCAAAACTTCTTCGACCATGTGAGAAATCTTAAATCACATGCTCATCAATGGGTAATAAATCAGTTCCACATACTTTCTTCTGAGACTTTGACAGAAAGGAATCGACCATATCGAGAGACTCCGGCACCATGCTCCTAAAAGTTTGTTCTTATTCTAATGTTTCACCTAGAAAACCCGCTGTTTTTTGTAGCATGACCGTTCTGGAGATATGTGGCACAGTGGCTGTTGGTGCTCTGAGTGCAGAAGATGGCTGTTACTCTGTTACCTTAACAAACCAAGTCCTTCCAGGGTTAGAAAGAATATTCTGGTAGGATAAACACACCGATTTGATATATCGCTACGTCCCTGGTTTTATAACGAAATTATGCAACAAATTATCTCTACGATTTATGGAGGAATCGATGGCTCATGGAACATTCTGAAAGCTTAAAAGCTGTCTTTCGTGCACTGGGCTTCCTTAATGAGCAGATTAATACGCAGAGTTTCATCCCTGTTTTTCCATGAGGAAAACTTATTGGGATAAAATAGCGAGTGACTATTTGATGTTCCAAAAAGTCAAAAATACTGAAAGTTTTCGTCTGCTTAAAAACAGTGGAAAATTTTTAATGTTTTTTTCTGCGAAGAAAAGGGAAAAGGTTGTTTATCGAGGACCATAGGGGACAAGGAAAAGTCGTTGACGTCGTTGACGTCGTTGGCATCGTTGGCATCGTTGGCATCGTTGGCATCGTTGGCATCGTTGGCATCGTTGGCATCGTTGGCATCGTTGGCATCGTTGGCATCGTTGGCATCGTTGGCATCGTTGGCATCGTTGGCAAAAGGGAAAAGGTTGGTTCACGGGGAACATGGGGAAGTCGTTGACGTCGTTGACGTCGTTGGCATCGTTGGCATCGTTGGCATCGTTGGCATCGTTGGCGTCATTATGAACTTCTTGGAGAGTTGAGTCGTTTGTCATCCAACTGGTAAAACTTTAATATTTAAGAGGAGTAATTATACAAATCAATTTGATATAGAAAATACAATGCAAATGATAAAGGAGGAAGGAGTTACCAACAGAAAACAAGAATGGTGTCAAGAAATCCTTTCGAAAAGTAATTAAGCACAGAAACCAAAGAAAGCATTCTGGAAACTTCGTGTTGAAAACAAAGCCATACTTTCTCATTGGTCCGGAACTCAATTTTTTTTAGTGAGAAAGCTTTGTTTAAATGAAATGTATGAATTGAATCACTTTCCGTGAAAAGTTGTAGAGCGAGACTTTAATAAAGAGGGCATTTCAAAGTATAACAAAACATGTTGCCGTAAGAGTTTGAAGAAATTCAATGGAGTCGACTGTGCAAAGTTAGTTTGGCTTCCTCATTTAACCGTAAATTATCTCGGCTGTAAGTTTGCCGTTGAAAACGACGGGGAGATACGCTTGTCACGCCACAATACCATTCTAGCTGCTCGAAATGAACACAACTTTTAACGGTTTCCTAGAGTGACTCGAAATCGTAAGAAGAACAACATCGCTAACTGTTGCGCAACGGTGGTAAGAAGGCTAGATTAATGCGAAATTAGAAAAGATGTAGAAGAGGCACGCAAAGCTGTTATCGAGCACCTTAACCCAACAGAACGCTAACCAGTTCGCAGTGGTAGGGAAGTCGATCATCACAAGCGCATTACTGGTCCGACTCCTCACCCGGCCTACCAAGTCTTTTATCTCCTCAAGCGAGGAAGAAATTGGTACCAAACTTGTTTGGGATCAAATCACTCTAGGTGAGAACGCTCTAGTGCAACTATTTCAGCAGTTCAGAAATAATGGGCTCGACCACCTTTCAACGAAATTCACAGCGAAAATGAAAATCTTCAAAGGGTAGCGCCGAATCTACGCTCGAAAAGTTTAAGGACCATCGTCGGCGGGAGATGCAAGAAAACAAATCGAATGGAAGAAGTGCAGGCATTCATGCTGTAAAAGTGAAAGGACCTTGTAAAATAATATCCAGGATCGACTTTCTATTAACCTAGGCATTGAATTATGAATTCCTCGTTTTCGCTCTTAGCAATCGCGAGGTTGTTAAATAGCATACGTTTACTTCCATGCAATAACTCATTCGTTAGCCATATACGACTCTGAGCGGCTGTTCTTCCTCGGTGGAAGTCAGATGAAAAAAAGCTGCTTGGAAGAAGGCGATTCTGCCGAAACGTCAGCTACGATTGTGTTGTATGTGTATTATTGTATGGAAGTAAACGTATGCTGTTTTTAATAACCTCGCGATTGCTAAGAGAGAAAACGACTTGTAAAATAAGGCAAAAAATAATGTACACTGGAGCGGTGCTGACAAAATAGTGAGCAACAAATGACTCTTATATACGAACCGGTTAAAAGTGCCAATTCCTGAGTTGTGAAGTGGTTCCCCCTACAGCTAACTGTTGGCGATATCACAGCGATTAAGAGCACATGCGCAAACATTACGTCGTCCGGTGAGAGTCTGATCTTTCAGAACAATAGTACGGGAAAACTACCCGACCAAATGAAAAGTACAATATTTTATGCTCTTTGAGATCCAGATAAACGTGGGTGGTTAGCGATTTGATTTCACTGGATGCTTGTTTTATCTTAGTAGGAGATGACAGAGTAGTTTTGTAATTGTAGTTCCAATGCCGAGGTTAATAGAAAGTCGAACATGGGAACTATGAGATGACACTCAACCATTTCGTGACGACATGAGCTCTATAGGAGTCCTAACAGCATATAACGAAGCATATTAATTGCGATAAAAATCATTAGAATGCGTGAATCTATGGGTACGGAACAAAAGTTTTCTTGTTTCACCACGGTAAACTTACATTTTTTTTTGGAGTCCACGACATATGTCCCTTCCATATTATTGCTTCAAGGCCCATATTTTGCAAAACGAAGCAAACGAACAAGCGGTATTTTATATAACAGGGTGCGATGTCAGTAGGTAGAAGGCAGTTGAAAGTGCTGCTTCGCCACCCTTCCTTTCACACCTGTCGCGCTGCTGTGAAACCAGCAAGTGGGCTCTGTTTGTTCGAAGTATGTGAAGATCTCTAGAAATTCGGCATTGTGTCCTTCATTCTTGAAACTTTTGGCTTAAAGCTAGCAACAGGAAGTTTGTCAGACCAGCACCTTCGGGTGGTGATGTCGAACACAATCTAAGCTGGGTCGGCGCTATTGGAAAGATGAAACACTAGGAGGTGTAAGGAAAGTTAACCTCTCGCCGTGCGTTGCAGGTCAAAATCCCTGGACTTCTTGTCCACATTATAAAGCGGAAAGCCGTTTAGGAACATATGAAACAATGAAGATCAGCATATTGTCTTTAAAAACATAACTAATTCATTGCCTGTTTGACGAAGATTCAATGGATCTATTCCCTAAGTGATAGGAGAAGAGTAGGATTGTTGAAATAAAGACTAGGTGATCTGTTCTCACGACGAAGTTGCCCATGTGCGTCCGCGTCCGGTGTCGGCAAATTGATATCATACTTGTCTAGGAGGATAGCAGCACTGGCTAAATACATCGGTGGACTACCGCAATCCATTGTTGGGGCGAGATATGCACTCAGTCACCTCAACCCATCAATGAAGTCGAATGCATGGTGCATCCCTCAGGTATTGACCAAAGCCGAGAGTTTACCCTTACCCTTATCCTTATCCTTTTTCAATCACATTATCCATTTTAAAGAAACGTGCTTGCTCAGATGGGGAGATGAACCCGCCACCAGGTGCTAGTAACTTAAAGTGACCTGCAATCAAATGTGTATTATTTGCGAGGAAGAATAGAGAAGTGTCTTATGTCAAAAAATGTCCTATCATAGGCTTTCTTTTATAGTAAATATTCACTGCACTGTTGCTTATGTAGCGATTTGGTTGAAGGTGACCTGCAACGCATGCGTAGTCATTGGTTCGTTCCCGCGCCCCAGTTCCCCAATTCATTCAGTTACCTCTAACGATGTTTGATGAAGTCGAATGATTGGCGTGTCCCTCAAAGATTGATCATCACCGAACGAATTAGTCCTTATCTTTTAAACAACACATTAAACATATCAGCTTAAATAGTTTAAAGGAATCTCTTACGATCTGGTTAGTTGAAATGGTAAAGGATAGCGTTTGTCAGAGTTTAACAATCTATGAAGAATACGCCGTGCATTTGACTTCATCAAATAATATTAGAGATGATTAAGTGCATATCTGGCCGATAAAATTACATGCCGTGGCTTGCTAATGTACCAGATCTGTGCTGCTACCCACCCGGACAAGTCTGCTACCTATCTTTCCAAACACTGAAAGATCAAAGCCTCGGTGTACCCTAGAGACGAGACCGCACTGGAGACCATGTGTGTAGCGCCGAACATCTAACCATTGGGCTCCACGTTTAAAGTTAAGAATTGTAAAAGTTCCGTTCAACAGATATTGTGCGAATAAAAACGAATGTAATGTAAAAAAAACATATTAAGAAACATATTCTCAATTTTCTAAAGACTCCGTGTACCATTTATAAAATTCATAACTGATTATTACTGTAAGCGTACGACCATTTCCGTGAACATCTAGTAAAGTTGCTTAGCCTTTTCTGACCGATTCGAACGTGTTACAGATCAACCGAATTTGTCAATAATTGAATAATAAGAAGACAAAAATTCTCATGGCTATAAATAAATCAAAACGCTCTCGGCGTTGATGTATCTCTAATGAATGCGCCATGCATTCGACTTCATTAAGAGTCGTTGGAGGAAATTGAATGTATATGTGGCTTTTACAATGCCTCGGGTGTCCTACCGATGTATCAAAACTGTGATGCTAACCTCCCAGACAAGTCTGGTGGCAATTTGCTACCCGGAGAGGTGGAGAGCTTGGTGGGCCTAGGGCGTGGGGATCGGCCATTCGCACAGCCAAGCATAGAAAAATGTGGAAAAGACTTCCACCGCGTAGTTATCCAATTTTAAAATCGAAGTAAATATCTTTTGTAGAGACAGGCATTGGTAATGGGTTGTAGAAACATTTTTTTTGCATACAGGAATGATACGGAACATCTAACTAAATGGATAAAATGGATATTTCTTCCGATCTAAAGAATAATCTGCTTCTAGAATATAAATGGGAAGAAGTTTTGTTCTTAGCTCAATAAACTTGAAAAATTATAAGCTGAAATGAGAGCAGCGGGTTGTTGAAGAACATTGTTTTAAAGGATTTTTTGGGTCACTTGAAAAAGTGGAAATCGGTTGAAGCCTGGCTCCGTTGTGAATGCTGAATAAAGCAGAGCTCGGTGATCCGTTCAACAACTGTAGCGCTAGGTTTTGATAGTGCGAAGTTTTTCAAAATGATCTGACCATTTGTTTCACTTTACTGATAATAATCCTTTAGCCCTTAAACAATACATATACAATTTCACAGAAAATTTTTGAAAGATTTGAACGAAGTGAATTGGTTTAAAACGGTAGGAAGTTAGGTTCGAGATCAGTGTCTCCAAAGAAGACGACGGAGAGCGCGGTGAACTAAACCGAACGTCGAGACTGATGCGAGGAACTACTGTAAGTATTTGTTTTTGTTAAAAATAACAGAACAGAGACATTATTTATTCAGACACAGAGTTTTTCTTCCAGAATCATAACAAGGCTTACAAATTTTACATTCTGTCTAGCATGTGCTTAATACTTTCCTCCATTGACCACATGTGGTGTTGAATTTTGTCCTTCAATGGGTCGAATTATGAAGAATGGGTACGAACGCCGAAATGTTTCGCTGAAAAACCATGAGCCCAAAAACTGTGCCGTATTTATTTGCTTTCTCAAACCTTGAGAGAATCGGAGAGCGGTTAAATTTGCTCTGATCAAAGATTTGCTGCTGAAGAGCATTCGAAGAAAACCCCATTAGTTCAACAAAAAAAAATGCATCGGCAAATTTTCCAGGCCATTGCTTTTATTTGGGATATAAAAATTAAAAGAGAAGCAAGATGAGAAGGAGAAAATGATGAATAAACAATTGTAGAAAGGAGACTGAAGACTTTATATTTGAGAAATTTTTACTATTTTATTGTTTATTTATTTTTGTTATTTATACTTAAGAGCTTCCGATGTTGATTATTCATGTAACAGCAGAAAAGTAGAAGAATAGCTGATTCTGAATTCAATTTATACATTTGTGACAGTGTTCCCTTTTTAATAAATAACAGCTCGTCGTTTCAGAGTCGGTAGAGTTATTGAGCGACTGATGCTAATATCGAAGATCTATCGTCGCTGATGTGAATGTGTTGCTATAAAATGTTCTTTCACCCTTATGTTTGGTTAGAGTTAAAGTGCCTCTTATAAGTGGTATTAAGTTGTTGGTAAGCTTTGTCGTGTTTTTTACGTTGTTTTGTAGTCATCAAGTACCCAGGATCGACTTTCTATTGACCTCGGCATTGGATTATACATTCGTCGTTTCTTTCTCAGCAATCGCGAGGTTGTTAAACAGCATACGTTTATTTCCATACAATAACACATACAACACAACCGTAGCTAACGTTTCGGCAGAATTGCCTTTTTGAGAGCCGCTTTTTTCACCTGTCTTCCACCGAGGAAGGACAGCCGCTCAGAGTCGCACATGGTTGACGAATTGAGTTTAAGCTCAGACACGTGCTACCTCGTCGCTTAGGTCTTTCTGTTATCTGAAATCGCTGACGTTTAAGTCTTCTGTTATTGTTTATATTGCACCTTTATGCTGTTTTCTTGCCCTTCAATATTTGATAAACGGCGTTTGTGCTAATATTAAGGTAATCTGTTTTTAGCAGAGAATAGGGCGAGAAATGAAAGTTGTGTTTACGATATTTATCAAAACTTTCGTGTTGACGTTTTTTTCACCGTTTCGCATTCTTTTCTAGAAGATGACGACATTATTTAAAAAAAAAAACTATTTGCCACCAGTTATGTTTCTAGTAGCCGTAGTTCACTAGAGGAGGGCTCCATATTTCCATTAGTGTTCTACCAAGTGGCTCTAAGGGCTAACAAATAGAGACAAGATAGTAATAAATTTGAGTCAGCGCTGATACGACTTTAGTATCCGAAGCTAGTATTTACTTCCACAGAGACATATGCTGTAGTTCGCCGAACGGTCTGCTTGCCTCTGCTGCATCGAATTTACTTGCACCTTTCCGCTAACAGTAACATTCATGAAGATGTAGGTAGATGCCTGTCGATGAATGCACATTCCATCGAAAATGACAAAATGGCCAAACGTCTGTGGTTAACCGACGATAGACTGCTGTTTGTTTTCGTCTTCAACAATTTTTACTCACTTTTATAGGTGAATCTCCCAATTGAAATGAAAGGTAACTTTTTACATGATCCGTCTTAACCTACACTTTGCGGAATAGAGCAGTCTTTTCATTCGATTCTTTCCCTCAGATCCACAATCCACGAAGGTCTTCAAAAACCTTGCATGAGACTTCGGCTATTGCTTGAGGATCTTCCTTTCCTCACGAATGTTTTCGGATGCTGGGTAAGTCGATTCATCTTAGGATCCTGAGATAGTCGTATTAGGCCATCCCCACGTGTGGATTAGAGAGAGCGAACTTGTTTCGGGCAGGCTTCTTTGGTACAAACTTTCTGATTCCGGAGCGATGAGAGCTTTAGGGAACCTAGAGGAGGATGTCGAACCAGAATACTGTTCGCGACGACTGGCATCAGCAGCAGTGGTTAGAGAGGCACTACAATACCCACGGTATCGTTGGTTCGATTCTGAGCCATGGACCTACCAAGCCTTTGCTCCCTCCAGAGTAACTAATTTAGGACTTGACTTGATTGGAAGTATAAGAACACTGATTTGATGCATCTAACAAAAAGTCATTGTGCAGTCCAAATACCTACTCATTCACCTCTGACGATATTTAATGCAAAAGGCCGACTTTCTATAAACCACGGTATATATAGTTAATATATTTATTTATGATCTTATAAACTGATCTTCTTTAGCTAGTGCGAGATTGGTATATGTCTTCGTTGTCGTTGTTGTTGTTGTTGGTCGATGGCTGACGTTTCGGCGATTTCGCCTTCCTCAGAGCCTGGACGAATTTTATATTAGAATACTTTAATTTTTCAGTGGAAATAGGCTAAAGTATTAATGAAGATCGAACGTTTAAATAGATGGTGGGCTAAGATGTTACGGTCAAATGTAGGTCTAAGATCCACTTTCTACACCGCTGCTTGAAACATCGAATTATTCCTAACTTTACAAAGCGTAAGAAATTGTACGAAGTGTACGGCCCACCAGAGATCTCTCAACAAATCCTGAGCGTCGAAATGAAAGTGCTACGCATTTCATTGCGGTGCACACAAAATGAAATGTTTTCACTATTAAACAAATGTGTGTACAAAGAAAACCATTGTGCTCAGCATTTGGAGAGCAATCTTTGGAAGAGAATAGTAGCTGGGTCTAAATCGATATGCGGAAAGATTCGGTGTGATACTAAGAGCAAATTAAGGGGAAAGTTTGAAGATCTATCACGCCGCTCAGTAAGGTCAAATAAAAGAACCACCGCCGGTCAAGTTGCAAGGAAAACCCCTGAAATAGACTGCGCACAATGAACATCCAGAGCTACTGTGCTAGGAGGCGTAACGCTTCCGGAACATGCGGGCTCATTGTTACAATCGGGTACGAGTTTCGCGCCTAGTCAACCCATTTCTAAACCAATCCTGCACAGGATCACGTGTAGTCTACATGAACATCAAGATCAGCTACGTTACAGGGTTAGGGTAGAAAGGTTAGGTAAGGTAGCCCCAAGGGGGCAACTACCACCAATACCATTTCCCCGAACTTTTTTTAAACAAGAGCTACCAAATAGCGATATTGACCCTACATTTCGTTTATTTTCTTATGAAATTCTCCGCATACTTAATCACTACCAAAAAACTCGACTTAAAAACGAACATCCAATTTGCCCTGTCCTTTACTTGCTTATTAAAACACATAAGCTTACTACAACTGATGATATTACATCAACGGACCCATCAGCATTTAAAGTTAGACCTATCATCAGTTGTATAGGCGGGCCAACGGATAGAATAACGTGGTTCCTAAACCTTATCCTGACCCAATTGCTGAAATTCATTCCAACCCATCTACCTAACACAAAAATATTTCTAGACCATCTACGGCGCGCCCAACCAAGCAGCACGCATGTAATGAAGTCATTCGATGTTACTTCACTTTATACCAACGTGACGAATGACTCCGCAATGCAAGCCATTCTCGAGTTGTTCGTAGAGCACGAAAATAAAAATGTACGGCTTGTCGATTGCGCAACTAATGGCTCTCTTAAAACAGTGTCTTAACTGTTCAATTTTTAGATGGTCTGGAAATTATTTTGCACAAATTAGAGGGTTGGCTATTGGACAGCGTTTAGCGCCAAGCCTTGCCATCGCTTTCATGTCTAAGGTGGAAGCACCAGTCCTTTATCACCGACCCTTACTCTACTGTCGATGCATAGACGACTGTTTCATCGCCTGTTCCACTTAAGAACAGATGGATGAGTGCTTTGAACTGTTAAACCGACAGTCAGAGTATATAAAATTCACACGAGAAAAACCAACCGAAAACTGGCTTCCATTCTTAAGCATGCAAATAAAGCTCTCAGAAAGTGGCTATGTAACAAAATGATATCGTAAGCCAAGTAGTAAAAACATACTAGTTCACTACCTTTCCTCTCATCCTTCACACATGAAAAAAGCACTTATCAAAAGTATTTACCCTACGGCTAAAAATTTGTGTACAGGAGAAGAGGAAAGGAAGCAATCGCAAGACCTCCCACGAAAAATAACCATTTCCAATGGCTACGAATTAGAAGCCACTCGGGTTAGACAAAAGCGTAGGGTAGTTTGCCAAAATAATGTTTCAAACGTAAGTAAGATTCCCTTCAAGCTACCCTTCATATCAAATGAAGTAAGTTACGCCATTAAGAAATGCTTAAGAAAGAGTGGTCTTGAAAATTAAATAACGATTATTGACCACCCACCCAATACCCTACGCCGTCAGTTAGTACGCAACCGTCTCTATGATCGTTTGTGCAGCTAAGGAAACTGCATGGTCTGTCTTCACGAGAGATGGGGATTGCATGAGTTCAGGTATAATATACTCGATCTCATGTAACGTGCGGTGAGGAACAATTAGGAAAGGAATACATTGAGGAAACGGGTAGACCACTTTGTGTCCGCATAAAAGAACATCAAGACAAAGTGGTCTTGAAAATTAAATAACGATTATTGACCACCCACCCAATACCCTACGCCGTCAGTTAGTGCGCAACCGTCTCTATGATCGTTTGTGCAGCTAAGGAAACTGCATGGTCCGTCCTCACGAGAGACGGGGATTGCATGAGTTCAGGTATAATATACTCGATCTCATGTAACGTGCGGTGAGGAACAATTAGGAAAGGAATACATTGAGGAAACGGGTAGACCACTTTGTGTCCGCATAAAAGAACATCAGGATAGAAAAGTTAAAATACGTTAAAATACATCAAAACATTCCTCTAGGGACGCATAGGACACAAAAGCCCAACGGCGGTGATTTTGAAGTGACTGTGCGGATCCCAGCGCAAGAATCGAAAACAACAACGCACAAAACCCTTGAGGCGTTTTGGATAAGTTTCAAAAATCCAAAGATGAACCGGAAAGACGAATTGCCTCACTGTCACACGTGACCTAGCGCCCTATTTCAAAATGATATTTTGACGCCTGGGTGGGTCTCGCTTGCGACCCCACGTGAACAATGCCTGGGCCAGTCGCACTCGTAAGTATCAGCACGGCCTTTTGATCAATATAGCGTTTATTTGAAAGATCGATCATCACTAATACTATAAATATTTCACCGAATGCAAGACTACTGTCACATAAAATGCATTTAGACTCTGAGAAAGGCAAAATCGCCGAAACGTCAGCCATCGACCAACAACACCAAATTGACCGGCTTCTGCACGATGTGCGCGATGATATATGTCCGGAAGAAAAACAACTTGTTATCAACGGACATTATCATTATATCCACCATCAGCATCGTGTATAAAAGGGCATCACTGAATGAGTGTTCCTCATTCGAGGAGACGGACCGCTGAAGAAGACCTGACTCGACACGGAGGCGAAGCCGCCACATCGAGACGAATAACAAGGGTGGACCATCGAACTCGGATTATCGGCTCTGATGAAGACGAAGACGTCGAAACGTTAGCCGATAATAAAGATTATTATCAACCTCGTGTAAGCTCATCAAAGAAAGAATACATATTGATTAAACACACCGAGGTTCAAGGAAAGTCGGTTTCGAAGTAAAAACTTTGTTATTAACATTTGGCATCAGAAATGTACCCAAGTGTAATTCGAATAGCCCAAAGTGATATGAATATCTATTTAGCTTGTCTTTCGAATTGAAACCTGGAATTACTTCCCATCTAGAATGAGGCTCACCCCTCAGGAAGATTCATCGAAAAGTGGTATTCTTCTGGGCATGGGCTATTTTGATAGCATCATGTTCGGCATGAGGCAAAGAAGGTTACTTTTCCTTTTGATGTTTCTGCAATAGTGTAATTATTCTCTACGGCACCCTCTATATTACACGGGTAGCTCATCTACGATGTTTTAAGCATTATTTTACGCAATGATTTTTTGGAAGTCCAGCGACTCACACTGCGCACGGCGAAAAATTGGACGCTCTAGAATGTAGTTAAGAAAACGATTTATTATAACTGCTTTGTTAGAGCACAGGTAGCGTAGTAGTAGTAGTGTCAGTTAAAATGAATATGATCATAAATCGCCTCCTCTCTAGGCCAACGAGGTCCCTCAGGTTCCTGGAGTCAAAGACTTGCTAGAAACCTGTCTGGAAAGCTTCTACGGATCGGCGGAGTAGAGCAACGTTTTAGCACTACTATCTGAGAATTCCAGAACAATTGATTCTAGTGGAAATAAGTGACATTCGTGAAGAAAACCAGAAATACTCAAGCAATAAGCCTAATACACACTAAAATTTGATTCCTTTGTTGATGACAGGTGCTGGAAAACGAATAAAATGAAAATAGTACCCAAGATCGACTTTCTATTGACCTCGGCATTGGATTATGAATTCGTCGTTTTCTCTCTCAGCAATCGCGAGGTTGTTAAACAGCATACGTTTACTTCCATACAATAACACACATACAACACAATCGCAGCTGACGTTTCGGCAGAATCGCCTTCTTCAGAGGTTGGAAAGGTACACCAATACACAACTTACTAGGTCAAACACTTCAACAATCCAAACAGAAAGGTGAAAATCTGATCGATAATTACAAGATCTACGGCTTTTCGAAAAAACCCACCGCTTTTTTCACCTGTCCTCCATCGAGGAACAACTGCCTTTCAGAGTCGCATATGGCTTGACCATTGCAGCACCCCCCCATTAACGATCGATGTGAAACTAAGGGGCGAGATTACACGTGATCTCGGGGCATTCCTCCCTGCTATTCACTGTAGGATTTTTGGCATTTATCCAAAAAGCCTCTAGGAGTTTTCGCGTTGGTGTCTTAGTTTCCTGTGCGAGGATATCGACTTTGACTTCAAAATCGTTTCCGCTATGCTTTTGTATCCTATGCGTGCCTAGTGGCGTGCCTTGT